>CM021757.1:612646-867215 GCA_011075105.1 Heteronetta atricapilla | reverse complement strand
GGGCCGGGGCCGGGGCCGGGGCGGGCGGCGGGCCCCGCCGGGCGGCCGGCGCCATGGGCACGGTGCTGTCGCTGTCGCCGAGCTACCGGAAGGCCCCGCTGTTCGAGGAGGGGGCGGCCACGGTGGGGCACTACACGGCGGTGCAGAACAGCAAGAACGCGAAGGAGAAGGGCCTGAAGCGGCACTCGCTCATCTCCGTGCTGCCCTGGAAGCGCATCGCCGCCGTCTCGGCCAAGAAGAAGAGCTCCAAAAAGGTGCAGCCCAACGGCGGCTACCAGAGCAACGTCACCCACCTGAACAACGAGAACCTGAAGAAGTCGCTCTCCTGCGCCAACCTCGCCACCTTCGCCCCGCCACCCCCCCCTGCCGCCGCCGCCGCCGCCCTCGCCTCGGCGCAGAAAGCCCCCGCGGCCGCGCCCGCCGCCGCCGCCACCCCGCGCCGCGTCGTGGTGCAGGCGTCCACCAGCGAGCTGCTGCGCTGCCTGGGCGAGTTCCTGTGCCGCCGCTGCTACCGGCTGAAGCACCTCTCGCCCACCGACCCCGTGCTCTGGCTGCGCTCCGTGGACCGCTCGCTGCTGCTGCAGGGCTGGCAGGACCAGGGCTTCATCACGCCGGCCAACGTGGTCTTCCTCTACATGCTGTGCCGGGACGTCATCTCGGCCGAGGTGGCCAGCGACCACGAACTGCAGGCAGTGCTGCTCACCTGCCTGTACCTCTCCTACTCCTACATGGGCAACGAGATCTCCTACCCGCTCAAGCCCTTCCTGGTGGAGAGCTGTAAGGAGGCCTTCTGGGACCGCTGCCTCTCCATCATCGACCTCATGAGCCCCAAGATGCTGCAGGTCAACGCCGACCCGCACTTCTTCACGCAGGTCTTCGCCGACCTCAAGAAGGAGAGCGGCGCCGAGGAGAAGGGCCGCCTGCTCATCGGCCTCGACCGGTGAGCGCCGCCGCCGCCGCCGCCTCGCCCCCGGGGCTGCCCCCCCTCACCCCCCCCGACCCGGGGCCCCCCACCCGACCCCCTCCCCAGCCCAGCAAAGCGGCGGCGGAGCGGAGACCTCGCCCTCCCCCTCCCTTCTCCATCACCGCCCTCCCCACTATTCCCGTCCTCCGGGGCTGGCTCAGCTCGGCTGCAGCGAAACCGGGCGGGGGAAAAAAAAAAAAAAGCAAAAAGAAGAAAAAAAAAGAAAAAAGAAAAAAAAAAAAAGCCCAGAGGCTTGCGGCGGGGGAGGGGGGGGCGCCCGGGGGGAGCGGGGCAGCCCCGGTCTGGCCCGGCCCCGGCGACAGCGCGGCCGAGACAAAGAGAAGGTAGGGGGAAAAAATGGGATAAAAACAAACAAACAAACAAAAAGGAAAAAGGGCAAAAAAAAGCGACCCCTGCGGGCCCCGCCGGCTGCGGGGGGGCGGCCGCCAGCGGGAGCCCGGCTCCGGTGCGGGAGCTGCGGGCGCGGATGGGATCGGAACGGATCGAAATGGATCGGATCGGAACGGATCGGATCGGATCCGAAAGGAACGGATCGGAACGGAACGAAGCTGTGAAGGGCCGGGCCGGGCCGAACTGCCCGGCCCCGGGCTGGCCCCCGCCCCTCCCGCCCCGTTATTTATTTTCTTTGAAAAGACTCGGATTTCTGAGTGGGTCTGGGGTAGGGAAATAACTGCTACTGTATCATTACATCAATGTGAAATGTATTGTTCCCATCGTGCACTGATCATGAGTATTGTGTAAGGATCTACTTGAGTGTGCAAGCAAGGAAAGAAATCTACATGCTGCTATATGAATACTTTTAGAACAAAAATACTAACCTACGGGGAAAAAAAAAGGAGAAACCCTTCTTTATTCTTTCATTGTTGCTTTTACAGTGGTATTGCGCATGCAAACAGAAGCATTTTGTGTCTTCAAAAAAAAAAAACAAAAGGGAAAAAAAAATCAAAAGAAAACCTTACAAGAGATGGCTGTAAAAATTACACCCATGCACAAAGACCCGACACCACCCCGATACCGCAGTCTTGAGCCGGTATTCCCTTATCAGGCCTGGGGACTGATAAGTTTTTTTCTTTTTTTTTTTTTCTTCGTGTGCACAGTTCTAGTTTAGTTCTGGTCCATCGGCTGTTAAAATGCAAGCGAGAGGGAGGAATGACGTGCCATTTCTTTTTCTTTTTCACTTGAAACTCTTCATCGCTGTACATTGGAACCTGCTAATTATACATGTGTACGTATGTTTTTTTAGTGCAATCTCTTCTGTAGATCTTTGTTGACCAAATTGGTGGGTATTGTTACTTATTAATTTATATTTGTCTCATTTTGTATGTATGTGTATAGTGCGTTTGTAAGTATGTGTGGTTTATAACCTGACAGACTGTGTCATGGGGCTCAGTGTGCCTGTAATTTAATCCCCTCCCCTTATTTTTATTTATTTTTGTACTGTGCTGATTAAATAAAATGCACTGACCATCCATTACACGGCAGCGTTTCGTGGCGGAGTCTTTTCTGCAGCGACCCGTGCGGGTCAGACGCCTTCCGTGCCCGCGTCGCAGCGCTGGAAAATTGGATTTGCCTTGACGAAGGAGGGGTTTCATGCATCAGCTGCGCCCGCGCCTTAATCGCGTTAATGGCACCGGGGTCACCCCGCCGCCGGTGGCTTCGGTGCGCGGTGCGGGCTGAGCGAGGAGTGGGGCTGCCCTGACGCGGCCGCCAGCAGAGCAGGCGTTTGGGGGCGGACGGCGAGGAGACAACGGCGCCGCCGACAGCAAAACTGGACTGAGCCGGGAGCTGGCAGGTGCCGAAGGTTCCCTGCCGCAGCACGGCCGCCCTGTGGAGGTGAACCGCGGGTTCTGAGCGCGCCGAAAGGGGCCCGGAAACTCCACTGCCCTTCCATGCGTCAGGAGCGTCGTCTTCCCTGTGACGCCTCGCTGGTCAGAAACGAGCACCACAAGAGTGGGATGCAACTAATTGGTCTTTTATTTATGACAGTGAATTATGTAAACAAAAACCCAGGTCAATGATAGTAGGTTTTTCTGCTTTTTTACACATTAAAATATCAACTACTTAAAAAAAAAAAAAGTTCATTGCATTATCGCCCCAGGCTGAAAAATCAAAATTCAATTTAGAAATAGTTAATTTATGGAAAAAAACAGGAATATATATATTTTATATATTTATATATATATATAAAAAACCAGAGCAGGAACAGATAATATATTTTATAAAGACATTTTTCATCTCATACAATATTGCCATCTCATCTCATAGCATTAGAAATTTCCTACACACGCGATTTATTGCTGTCCATCATGATTCAGTACAACCATTTCGTTGGAGGGATAGTGTATAAAAGTGCTGATTAAAACTCCTGCCACTACCTTGCCTACGGGTTAGTGTCACTAGGGAGGCTTCGGGACCATTAGATACAAAAAGCAAGAAGTGCAAATAGAAAGGCACAGCAATGGCGAGGACTTTCCTGCCGGCGCTTCCTCGGGATGAGAGCCAGCGCGCTCTCCTCCTGCCCAGGTGTGGGATGGCTTCAGCAGCGGCGCTGCTGCTGTGGGGCACAAACTGGGATTAGGTGGCCAAGGGGCGGTGGGGGACCCTGGGTGGTTGTGCTCGGCAGGGGACATGGGGCATGGGACAGGGGGCAGGGGGCGTGGGGCAGGGTCAGGAGCTGGGACATCACCGCCAGCCTTCCAACAGCCACAGAGCTGTTGGGCAGCCTTTGAAGGGTGCCTGGTGCTTGCCAGCTCCTGGAGGGGCCTCTGGAGGCTGCGGGGCAGCCCCCGTGTGTGGGACGCTGCGTCCCCGAGCAGCTCCCTGTGAGCAAGCACCAGTGGCTGGGATGTGGCTCTGGGCTTCTGGGCTCTGGTCCCATCATCCTCAGGTCTCTGGCAGTGGTTGGGGATAAAAGCTGCCCCTGCTCCCCACAGCCACGGCATGGCTTTTGAAGCATTTTATTTAGGGTTTGTTAGGTGCTTCTGATGCCTAAAATCCCAGAGCTCAGCTGCAACCATGGGGTGTCACCGCACGTGCCCCTGGCCGTGGTCGCATCCCATGGGCTGCAAATCCTGACCTGACCAGCAGCGCCAGGACCTGGTCTATGGGATGCCAACAGCCCCACAGCTGCCTCTGCTCAAATACCATCTCCGCAGCCTAAGCTGCAGCTCGCTGGCATTAAATAAAAAGCTTGGTGGTGTACCTCCACAGAGGAGAGCTGGTGAAACCACGGCCCTACGTAAACACAAAACACCAAGAGCGAGGTTTAGCCAAGCTCTGTGCATCAGCTAAAGGTGATGCTGGCCGAAAAGCCAGGGTGATGGCAATGGGGCCACCGACACCCAACTGGGAAATCTCTAGGAAGTCTCCGGCCTTGCAGCTGGGTCTGTGCTCCTGCCCTGCCGGAGGCAGTGTCTGCATAGTGCAAAACAGGGCAGCACTGGGCTGGGTCCCTAGGCCCCTGCAGAGACCCAGCCAGTGCTTCCTTGCAGCCCTCCCCAAACCCATCACTGGGGATACCAAGAAGCCATGGGATCATCTAAAAACTCTGCAAGGCCGCTGGGTCCAAATGAGCACCCCCTTTGGTCACTGGAGAGGGTAATTAAGGCAAAAACAATGCAGCTAGCTGAAAAAACCCAACACCTCTGCACTGTGAATCCCACTCTCCCGTTGCGCTGGGCTACCCAGCTCCCACCAGCAGCCTCTGTGCTCCTGAACGCCAGCAGGGAAGCTGCGAGCCGCGAGCCGCGTCCCCGACCAGCCTGACTCCGTGCGTGCCAGCGGGGCTGGGAGAGCACGGGGCGGCTCCGCGGCAGGGACGCCGGCCCTCCTCTCCAGAGGGGGCTCTGGCCCCATTAGGATGGGGTGCCCCATCACCAGACTCCCTTCCTGAGCTGGTTTCTTTGGTTCCTCCGGTGGAGGCTGCACAATGTTGCAAAATGACAGACAAACACAGAAGGGAACGGGGAGAGGGCTGAAGAATCAACGTGGGAAAGGGAGGAAAGGGCTAAGTACCTATAAATGCTTTTTTTGGAATAATTCAGATGTACTTTCCTGATACTCTGGCCTGTTTTGTAAGATGGCTACAGGCCACAATGGCTGTTTTAAGCCTTCGTTGCATGTAAAACCCTCTCCTGGATATGGGTTTGCTAAACCACTAGCTTTAGAGATCTTTTTTGGGCGCACGACTGTGTCACAGCTGAGCATCTCTAAATTATTCCCCTTGAAAGGTCCAAGGCGCAGGGAGGAGACCAAAGCCACGGTCTGTCTTTCCTCCGCTCTCTCCCCGGGCTCGCTGCGCTGGCGGAGTGGATGCTAATTCCCTGGCACGCAGAGGACGAAACCGGAACGATGCTTGGTGAAATCCGGCTGGGATTGGTTAATCTTCGTTTCCACGGAGACGGTGCATTTCCGCCCGTGCAGGCTGCACTGGACCGGGTTGGTGACGCTGACTTGCAGCGCGCGCTTCTCGCTGCAAGGCAAAGGGAGAGGAAGCGTCAGGGAGGGTCGGGCCGTGTTTTCGGGTCAGGACGCGTCCTGCGGCAAGCAGAGCAGAAAGCGTAAAGCCAAGGGAGCCCCCGGCCTCTGGGCCTCGGTCAAGACCCTGCCTGCCCCTCGGCAGAGGGTCCCCCACGAGGGGCTTCCAGCAGTGGGACCAGCGCCGCCGGGGGGGGGATTCTGCTTTGTGGCCAGAGCAAAGGCCGGGCTGCAGAAGGCCGGGGTCTGCTGCTAGCTCTGCCACCCACTCGCTGAACAACCTTGTGAAAAATCACTCCCGTTGCTAAAATTAGAAAAACAGCAAGGACATCCCTCATTCGGATGTAAAAATACAGCTTAATATAGCTAAAAGAAGCACAGGTTGTTATTCTTTTTCTGCCGTGCTGAGGGAATTCCTCGACAGACCGATGGACAGACAGACAGACCGGCCCGGCAGCCCCTGGGGTCAGAGCTGCTCCGAGGCAGGGACAGGACGAGGCAGGGACAGGACGGTGTCACTGCAAAGCATCCCCAGCTGTTTTAACCCTTTAACCCAGCTTTGGTACTCAAAATGAAGAAAATAAATTATTCCACAGGAAAAAGACAGCAAGACAGACAGAAAGACAAAAAGACAAACAGAAAGGAAGGAAGGAAGGAGGGAAGGAAGGAAGGAAGAAAGAAAGGAAGAAAGAAAGACAGACAGAAAGACAGACAGAAAGAAAGAAAGAAGAAAGAAAACAACCCTGACTCCCCACACAGGCACGGAGAGGAAGGGTTCAGTGGTAAATCCAACCCCTCCAACCAGCCATGGCTGCGCTGGGGCCACCCCATCCCACTGAGAAGTTTCAGCTCACACAGGACAGGGAAGATGCTCCTGGGTGCAGGTAGAGCTTGTTCCAGCACCAGGACCCTCGCTGGCCTCTGGGAAGGAACCAGGCCTCCGAATGCACATCAGAGACCTGTCTGCACGTGCTGGGCTGTGGAGCCAGCCGCGCCAAGGGATGCTTGTGACCAGGCAGACCCCGGTCAGAGCTCCCTCACTGCCTCCAGGCCATTCACCTTCTGCTGTCATCCCCTCTGCACCAGAAGGGAGCAGGTGCCACAGAGCAGGAAAGTGAAGCAGCAGGAGAAATGCCCATGGTGGACCTGTCCCTACGAGCCCCCGCTGGCCTTGGGAAGCAGGAGAGACCCAGGAATTTGGCCTCCGGGAGAGCCTCCTGTGACTTCACCCGTGCTTCAGATCCCGCTGAACTTGCAGCAGTTCCTGGCACAATATTTGGGCCTCTGAAGACTCAGCAGCATTGACTCCACCGCCTCTCGCCATGCTCTGCATACAGCACAGAGGATGCGCTGGGTTCTGTTCTGCGTATCGGCTGTGCTTAGCTCGCAGACACGAGGGCTTGCCTTGCTTTTGCTGCTACAGTATTTTCAGTGATGCAGCGTAAGCCCTTTGTACTGCCCAGGCTTCATTTCCACACTGCTAGCACAGACTGGTCAAGACGCATCACACCCAAAAAGCAGCACTTTTGTGCATTTCACCACTCACAAAAAAAACGGAGCGTTTTTTTGTTTGGAGAGGTGCTGGCAGGGCAGCAGCACACAAAGCCCTCACGTTGTCCCAGGTATTAATACTTATTTACTCTTGCCACAGCGAGTTGAGGCTAAAATCCCTACTTAGTTTGCTATTTTTACCATGTCTTAGCAGAACGAGCCGTATACACAGGAGGGCCTCTTGGAGACTCCTGCCATCGTGTGCTTGGCAGGCAGGGTTAGCATGAAGCGTCTGTAGCAGGGCTAAGTGCTGAGGACTCCTCTCCTCTCCTGCAACCCTCACCAAACCACAGGTAAGAAGACTGAGGTTCTGCAGCCATGAATAGTTCAACTCTGTTGACCCTTCTGCACAGCAATAAGCCAGCCCAAGCCAGGGGAGAAGAACATCACCCAGCTGAATCTCGACCACAAGCAGGACCAGACCTGGAACTCACACGGTCCTGGATGTATTCTGGGGTCTGTGTCTGGGCAACCTTAGGCAAGAAGCTAAACCTCTGGAGGTGTCAGCTCTTGCTGGAGAAAGGAGAATCCACTAACCACATGTCTACGTGAGGTAATGTTGTCTTGGGATACTGGTCTATGGAGAAGACCTTCTCTCCATGCAAAATGTCTGTTAAGTGTGTGCTCCTCTTCCTCCCCATGTTCCAGATCCCAACACAGTCTAGATCCCAGCACTCACCCACTCTTCATCACATGTTGCTCTTCACGTGAGAACAGGTTTCAACCTCAAAACATTTTGCCAGGGAGCAGGACAGCCCTTGAATGGCACCCAAAGGACCCTTTGCAAGTCCAGTGAAGGATCACAAACCCTGTCCTTGGTCTTCCCCAACAGCAATGCAATGCTGAACCCTGCCACCAGCTCTACAAGCAGCTCAATGTGCCCCTTGTGTCCCTTGGATGCTGCTCCTGTGCTTGGTCAATCCCACCAAGAATGAGTTTGGAAGCAATGTCAGCCTGGTTCCCAGTCCATCAGTCACATTTGCATCGCACCTGTTGGTGCAGTGGCAAAAAGGGGGATGGCAGATGCCGTCTGTCCTGGAGTGAGATGGTTCATAAGTGGCCAAAAGGGAAAGAACAGCTGTTGGCATCAGCCAGCTGGGGTAAAAGACCTCCCAAAGCTCAGTGGCCCAACTTGATTTTAGCAGGTAGCACAACTGGGAAGATGTTTCCCAAGTTCCTGTGGAATTTCGGTCACGAAGGGATAGGAAGAGTCTGAGATGGAGGTGGTCCAGTTACAATCCTGAAAGTCCAACAAAGCATTTCAAGGGCAATGCACAGTGAAAACACCCAGTGGGGAGCCATCGGTGCTCTGCAGGTCAAACTGAGCAAGAAAGTGATGGCAGCAAAGGCAAAGACAAGTCTCACCTCCGCACAGTCTGGTGAAAAGACCGAGTTCTCACTGCACAATCCTGTCCCACTGTTGTCCTTTGCTCTTCCACCTCTCCGCCTCAGTAAGATGAATTACAGTCAGAAAAAGGGGTCGTTATGGTGAAATTAAGGTGGAAGAATGCTTGTACTATTAAATTTCAAACTTGGAAACACATAACTGATCTTTGTCTCACCATCCCTGCTGTACTTCCATAAGCATTTCCAGGGTTGCTCGTATTTGAGGAACGTTTCCGAATTTACGAATTACATATGTCATCCTCTGCCCTTCTGACAATTTAAAGGAACACCTGGGGTCTGCAATGAAGATGAAATATTTTGCCTCTCCAGGTTGGTGGGCAGAACTGAATGGGGTGTTTATGGCTGAAGACATGGTCACCATGCAGGGAGCTAAGTGACGAGCCCACGGTGACAGAATGCAGCGCCAGACTGAAGAGCTGAACCCAAAGCCTCCGACTCTCAAGAGTTGTCTTTTAACCCCACACCTCCCCAGCCTGTGGAGGAGCACAGGACTCGTGTATGAGCTTTAGCCCCATGGCCAGTCCCTTCTTGCAGCCTGTGCACACAGATCTACCTGATTCAAAGCTCCTGCTTTGGGGTCAGGCATGGTTTCTTACTGAGAACAGCTTCAAAGCCAGCCCCCGCGACCAACACACAGCCACTGCTGGGGTGCTGTGTTCTCAGTTCAGGAGAAGCCCCCTGACCTCATCCTTCTGCTTCCACCCCTGCCGCAGCCCGTGGAGGTGCTGGTTCTGCCCGCAGGACATCGCCCCGCAGAGCCCCCCAGGGCTGCCTCCAGCCCCCTCTGCCTGCACAACAGAGGCTGTTCCAGGCAGTGGCCTCCATTTTAGTAAGTCCTTAATGGGCTTCTAAGATGCTCCTGGCATCTCTCTTGCACAGGCACACATTTAGGAGAGCCGGCACACAACGTCAAGGCTAATAGCGCTGTAGATCCCAAGCACAGCCCTGCCTCAGTGCAGCCCCGTCTGAGCTGGTTTATGGCAGGTTTGGCTGCTCACCAAGCCCGGACGTAACCCAAAAGCTGACGGAAGTAAAGTCAATTAGGACAAAATGATGGATGCTGCTGCTGGGCAGCTTCTGGGAAATAAAATTACTTATTTTTAACAACTATTCCATTAGAAGAGGCAGCGAGATGCAAGTGCTGGCTGAGAGCCTGCTGGGGAAGAAACATGAGCCCCCAGCACCCAGGCGAGAAACTGCCTGAGAGGGTGTGAAGTATGAACGGAGAGCACTTGTGGGAGTCAGGATCTGGCCCGGCAAGGAACTGTGTGGTCGTAACGGCTTTAGCACCACGTGAAGGCCTCGGTGGTTTGCGACCACACGGGTCTTTTCATATGGTGGTGCTGCCGGGTGGAAGCGGCCTCTCCCTCGACACGCTGCTCTCGGCTGGTTGTGTGCAGGGGCCTCTCTCTGCTATGGGGATTTACGGCTCAGGATGCCGCAGGATGCACGACTTCTCTCCCTTCACCTGCGCTGAGCCATCCTCGCACGCTGACTGCCTCTACCAGATTACTGCCCCTCATCTGTGCTCCGGTCCGTCGCCCTGCACTTGTTAGAGATGCTGTTGGTGAACAGTTGGGGCAGTTGCTGTGTGAGAGCAGGCGCACGGGTTAAGCACCGCCGGTGTCGCACCAAGAGCCGCGCACGCGAGCAGCCGCATCCTGCAGGCAGGAATCAGGCGTAGAGTGGGAGCTGGTGAGACACCTGGGCAAACGGCGGCAAAAAGGAAACCGGCAGAGAAGGGATGACTCAGAGTGGAGGCAGACTACTGGCCCATGAAATATGAGAGTTTTGACTGAGCGTTTAATCTAGGACCCGAGGGAAAACACAAGCCAAGTAGCGCATAAATGGCCACAGACATCTGTCAACGTTGTTGATAATACAAAAGCATCTTGTCTCCAGTAAGTGGTGGGGAGCAAAACGAATGGAGAAAAAGAGTGGAGAAAGATCAGAGGGAGTTTCTGCAAAGACAGCGGGCAGAAAGTTAAATAAATGTATTGTTAAATAAATGTTAAACACACAGGATGCTTAAGAGCAAACGCAGATGACTTGGAACACTTTGCAAGAACTGCAAAAGGCACGGAAAGGAAGCGAAGCAGTCGTCGATGTGATGCCCCTCACTTAGCCGTGAACGCGAGCGGTGCCGGGCCGGCAGCGTGGGGGCCCTGGGGAAGCAGCAGAAGGGGCAGGCGATACAGCCTGCGGGGGGCACAGAGGCAGCTGGGGTAATCGTGGAGCGTGGAATAAATTATTTTTAGGAATCAAAATTTGGGCAGAAGATGGAAAAAGAGTAAAAGGAGCATCTGATTTTCGTGGTAGGGATTTAAATGAGGCAAATGAAGCATGCTGTGCAGTGTGAAATGAAGGCTCGGCAGCAATAAACTGAATGTGAGGTATTCCGGAGGGGATTTTTTAAATGGGCAAATCTTTCTAGAACTTAGAGCAAGGCGTCTCCTCTGGAAAGAGTCATCACTGCGACTGCTGGGCTAAGGCTTCAAGACAACACGTGGCTGCAAACAAGCTGCTGGGAGCATTAGGAGCAGGATGGCAAATGCTGAGCAGCTGTAACACCTGATGTAAGTCAGCGCTGCAGGCTCATCTGGCTACCGGGTGCAGCGTTTGAGGGGGTCAGAGATGAAGAAATACAAAGGCTCACAGATGAAGGGAGGCTATAAAAAAGTAACCAAAAAAAGCAGCAGCTATATTCTGCATGAAGAGGATACGTAAGAAGCGGTAATTAAAAACTAGAGAGGGCTAAAAAAAAAAACAGGCAGCTCTCAAGTCTCTGTTTCTACTGAAGTCCCTACTTCCAACGAAAGCCAACCAGTATGTTTGATAATTTCGAGGTGGCTTCAAAATACATTCCCAGGCCATGTGTTGCTGCTGTGGGTCACTGCAGCTGTGCCACTCACTGCTGCTGCGTGGCACAGAGGGGAGAAGAGATGAGCAGGATCTAAAACGAGACTGGACACAACATTTACATATCTGAGTTACAACAGGTGTCATTTGTGGAAAAGATAAGTGTCTTCTGCAGGAAGGCTTATAGCGTGCTGCCTGTGCAGGCTGTGTATCTGGCAGGGAAGGACGGGGTGTATCTCCTCTGAGCACTTGTGGCTTGCTGCAGCTTGCAGGACAATGATACTGGGTATTTGGGCTCGAGGAGTGGGTGGTCGGAGAAGCTGTAACACCACAATGGCTTCAACGCTACACAAATAAGAACAGCTGGTCTGGGCACGTACAGACGAGGAACCGGCACCAAGACCGTTGCAGTTTTGTATCTCCCCGTGGTGGCTGAGTCGCCCCGTGCACAGGCCCAGTGGGCACCATGTGCCAACAGCCCTGGGGACACCTCGCTGCAGGGGCAGACACGTCCCGTGCAGAGCCTGCGGTGCGCTCCGGCACAGTGTCTGCTTGCTCCCTCTCGGGGGGGGGGGGGTGTCAATGTGATGTGTGAGTGGCTTCAAAGCCATGGGCCCCACTTCCAGAAGAGATTTACACACTCAGAGCATAAATTTCCCTAAGTAAGACTTGGATGATGCTGACAGCATCGGCCCTGTGACTCCTTGGCACACTTCATCCTTCTGTCCTCTGCTCAAATTCCCACTGCTGGGACCTGCCATCCGAGGCAGAAACACCTTTTCTCATCCAGCTCTCGTTAAAATACACTGGCTCACATAGCCATGGGAGGTTAAAAGCTGTGATTTACTACCTTGTGTACCCGAGAAAATAATTTAATGTCGTCTTTGCCTCCTTACACTGCATGCTGGGCTGTATGAGTGCTGGCAGTGAGAATAATGGAAATATCTTCTCCATGCTGCCAAAAGGGCTTATGGTTTTTTGGAGCACCCCCATACCAAGCCAGCAGGCTCCACTCTTCAGCCCACCGGCTTGGTGCCCCAAGGGGAGAAGCCCAAGGGTACGGGGATGAGCTGGGACCCGTTTTTGGGTGCGTATCACTCCTCTCTGCAAGAGCAGCTGGAGGAGCAGGGGACACGTGAGCACGGCGGGCAGCGTGCCACCCGCTGCTCACCCTCCGTTCCTCGCACACACACAGCAGGGCCCTGACAACTGCCTGAACCACAAAGGGTTTCCACAACCTGCTTTGTGAAACAGTCCGAGGTCTCACACAGTCAGAGCCAAGCATGAAGCAGCCAGGGCGCTGTTTTCTCACGTGGGTTCTTGCTTTTAGGGACCCAGCGCTGTTAGTGTGGTTGGGCCTTTCTGAGCAAGGTGGCCTTGGCTGGGATTTGACACTGAGACAGGCCAAAGCTATGGAGGAGAGAGAATGCAGAGAAGGCAGACACAAATAAAGGCGATCTCAGGTCAGGATCAAAAGGCAAATTTCCATAGCCAAAGGTCAGAACAAGTCCTGCAGGCATGTTAATGCCACCAAAGGTCAGCTGAGTTAAATGTGGCTCTAGCTGGCCATTTCTTCGTAATTTTTCAAAATTATCCACAGTCAGATGATATTCAATACCGTGTTTTTTTTTTTTTTTTTTTTTTTTTTTTTTTTTTTTTTTTTTTTCCAGCCTTCAATACTAACAAATGTTTGTGGCTTATTTCTAATGCACTTCTGTACCACGTGGTCTGTGTTCAGGCAAATCACATCAGAAGCTGGCAGACATGCCTTTTCAAAGGCAATTTTTAATCCATGAGAGAATGACCAGGCTAGAAACTGCAGTCTCTATGGTGCAACTGACTGCGCCACCACTACTTGAACAGTGGCTCTCAATCTTCTCTGGCTCAGACGTACCCGTGTGTTATTTTTCTCTGCAGCTCATGCTGACATCTATTTACCAATGTAAACCACAGAGCCACTTGCCTGAAGTTTTGGGAACCGTACAGTACCACATATTACAACATCAGGCTTGAATTGCGTCAGCAACTCTATTCTTGCCATTTTAATGAGAAACAAGATTTGTTAATATCTAAGAAAAATGAATATTCTCAAGGGAGAGCGTTACATATGTCCAATGCCACATAGCAAGGCAGAAGCAAAGTCTGCTATAAATACTCTGGTCTGCTGGCACCCAACCAGTGCACTGTCTCGTTCCTTTTATTCATGTCTAAACCATAAAAACCCCTCTCCTAAGAAGACAGCAGCTGCCATAACACGGATGTGCTTTTTTCATTACGTGTCTATGGCAGATCCAGGTATATTGCTTCCCATCTGGCTGTCGGTACTGCCTGAAGAACAAACCTAGTCCATTAAATGATTCACTCTCTCATTCTTAAAATGCATTTATTCCTACTTGAACCCAAGGTCAGGCGGTCCCAGAGCAGCAAAAGCGAGCTGCAGTTCGTTGTTCATTTATTTAGTAACTCGGGCATTTGTGCATCCATTCCAACTAGCCAGAGAAAGCTTTCTGGAAAGCATCAAGCTGTAAAATATTTCTGTCTCTTCCAGCAAAGCCAGCTGATTCTCCTGCGCCTGTGCAAAGGAGGGTCCCCACGGTGATCAGGGGCTGCTCTCCGTGCAGGGCTGCACAATTACGGTCCATGAGCGTGATGTCCCAGCCCAACAGCCAGCCTTAGTACCCAGGAGGATGGCACCCAACATGTGCATTTACACTGGGAAAGCCCCAAAAA
Source organism: Heteronetta atricapilla (assembly GCA_011075105.1). Lineage (NCBI taxonomy): Eukaryota > Metazoa > Chordata > Aves > Anseriformes > Anatidae > Heteronetta > Heteronetta atricapilla. The sequence continues at coordinate 853,207 of CM021757.1, read as the reverse complement.
GTGTTTTTGAGACAGCACTTTGGCTGCAAGCGGAAGGCACGATGGATCCAACCAGCTCCTTTTCTTCATCCCTTGAAAATTTGGAGCAAATTCACCCCTGTATCAGGTGAAATTCAAGGAAGGGATCGATTCGTGGCAGGCTGTGGCTTCGCTCAACCAGCAGCATGACCACTGCTTCCCATGCGAGCGTGGGGATGGGGGAGATGCATGTCAGGAACCTGAGCTCTGCTGCAAACCATGCCCTGACCTTGGCACCTGCTCCTTCTGGTGCTTCCCGAATTCTGCTCCTATTGAAGCTGAAAAATTCACATGTGCACTTCAACAGGAGAAGGCTCTGTCTTTTTTCTCTTCCTGTGTCTTCAGCATTCAAAGCCCAATGTAATTTATCCCTTACAAAGCATTCGCTAAAAATGGCCAATGGTTTTCTGGTTGAAAAATGCATTCACTAAGTGGGGTATTTCCTGGGAAATCTCATCAACAGAGCAGCTTTCAAAAAAAAAAAAAAAAAAAAAAAAAAGCAAGCAGCACATAGCACATGCAGTGTGTTAAATATTTTATTTTCTCAAGCAGGCAAAGTGAATGATTTCAGAGCCCTTTGTGGGTGTGGAAAATACCCCTTCCCAGTGGGTAATGGAAAAGGTGGCTCCCAGCCAAAACGGGATTGCCACCAAAGTGCCCAGCTGCCAGGGGCCATGCACAAAGACGGGCTGCTGACCTACCACCCTAACAGGAGACACCCCAGTATGCTGCGCTGCTGGCTTAATCACTCGGGGTTACAAGGACATGCCTGCTCCAAAATCCACAGAGCCCTACTGCTTCTCTCCCGGCCCCTATGTGCAGTTCAGCACTGCAGGACTTAAATTCACTCCTGAATTCAGTGTATTTTGTGTTCTCTCTGAAGTTAAAAATTATAAATTTTACATGAATTCTCCCACACGCTGAAGACTGGCAATAAGCTGCTGTGTTGCAAGATAAGGTGAGGGAAAGTAAAAAGAGGGGGGAGAGCTGCTGATACATCTGGGGTCTGCAGCATCCCTCTTGCAGAAGGAAAGGTGCCCGAGTCGTCTCCATCTCTCCACATAGCCTTGAGTTTGCAGCAGTAACAGGAGCGTCATTTGGGGCTAATGCATCTGTACCTGCCTTGGTCAGGAGAGGAAACCAGCTGTGGTGCATAATTATGGAATGGGTGTTCTCCTTAGGTAGGAAACGACCTTTAGGAGCATGTTATGCCCTCACAGCCTCGCTCCACCCTGCCCACACGTGGCAGGCACGGACAGCTCCGTGTGCTCGGCAGCTCCGGTTATGTTCAGCTTGCCTTTGGATGAACATGGAGCTGAGTTTCCAAGGCTGATGGTTACCTGTGTTACAGTCAGGCTACAACACGAGGATTTCTTTTACCACTTGACTTCATCTACTCAAACTGGCCCGGTTCTTAAACCCAGCAGCTTTCCCTTGGTTCAGCACAAACGTACCAACTGTAGCTTCTTCTGAAGTCTCCTTTTAGCCACATTTTCTCAGCTATTCTGAGGCCTGGCAAAGCTTTTGAGAGTCAGCTCTCATCCAGCTTTCTACTTTAGTAGAATCAAACCTGGCCACAAGACGCCTATGCGTTACATATTTTATGAAAAACCACTGTGCCAAAAATATGATTCAAAGTCCTTGGCTATGGACAGGGTAAAAGCACATCAACTCATTCATGAGGTTATGCCAAGAATCCTGCATTACAAATGCACCAGCACATAAATAAAAGACGACCACTTAGGAAGATGAACGCAGACCGGCTTCCCATTTTTGACATCATGGGCCTTGATCTCTGCACAGGCTGAGAAGCAGCAGAAGCACTTTGCTCTGTTCTCTTCCCACCGCTGGTCCTCACACTGCCCAGCCAGCTGCTGGGCTCCTCGGCTCATCACAGAGGCACCCCTTTGTCACGTCCCTCCTGAGAGGAAGCTCTTGGCTGCTTTAGCAGATGCCGATAACATTCTGCAGCCTGAATTTTTGAAGGTTAAGGAATCTATGAGGCTACAGAGAAATCCAGAAAAAAAAAAAGAGAAAAAAGCTTCAAAGGCAATCTAGAGTGTTTCAGTCAGCTGGAATGCATCATGCACCTCCTGAAAGAATTTGTGGTGAAGGATTTGATGATGAAGATGATAAATGTGGGATTCTTCGGCTGCTTACCGCTCAAATTTTCAAGGGGACAACAATTTCCTTGTGTCAAACAGTGGTCAAACAGATGAAGCCAAGCTGGGTGCATTATGTTGGAAAGCCATGCTGCAGCAAAGTGCTGCTGTCACCTTTTCAGCACAGGCACAACCCACAGCCAGCCCAACGGAGGAGCAGCTCTGCTTCCCCCACCGGCACGTGCAGGGCTGTAATTCAAACAGACACGTCTGAAATCGGAGGCAGAAGTCTGCAGTCACAAAATGGTGGAAGCTGCCACTCAGCCTCAAAGAGATCACACACAGTTATTGTGAAAAAACATGTGTGGAGGCTTTGGAAGTTCTCTCCTCCTTTTGGGTTTCCTTATCCTTTGGGACCAACCCGTGCAGGTGAGGCTGCTGGGCAGCCACTAAGGTATCGGTGGGCACTTTGCTTGGGCGAAGCCTCACGCTTGGTTTGCCGGTACTGGCTCCAACTTCACCCGTGATGACACCAGAGCTGCTGGCGGGGAGCGGAGCCCCGAACGGGGCCGGGGAGCGGGCCTGTGTCACCGCACCACACTGAGCCCGTGGCTGTCACGTTGTGATGCCCCGGCACGTCCGCCCCCAAAGCCCCGGCACTGCTCCTGCCCTGCAGCCCGAGCCACCACACGGCCAAATGCAGCAGCCCCGTTGTGTCCCGAGCACATCGGGCTCCTCAGAGCTGGGACTTGGGTGGGAGGTGGGAGGGCCCCGCCGTCCTGGGGAGCACTCACAGCCCTGTGCGGGCAGAGCTCCCGCAGCGCCCTTCGGCCAGCGTGTGTGCCGGCACAGAGGGGGTGATGGAGAATGGCTGCTTTTAGCACCACAGCTCCTGGTCGCTATAGCAACCTGGATATTAATCATCCCATCGGATGCTTCGCTCCTGCCAGCCAACCAGGGGCTGCAGCAGAGCACCGAGAGCTGGTTTCATTTACTGCCTCCTGCGACTGCTGCTCGGTGCACCCTATGTAACCCCTGTAGAAGCTGATTCTGCATGAATTCCCCTTCCTACGCTGCCCTTTCATGAGGCTGTTTTGAAGTTCCCTGAGGATAGTCCTGCTCGCCCGCAGCTGCCATGGCAGAAGCTGGTGCAGAGGATGTCACCAGGACTCGCCTCGCGCAGGATGAGGGGACAGCACGCTGAGATGCCGGTGGCTTCCTGGGACCACTCTGCTGGGCAGCGAGGCTGAACCAAGGCTAACCCCGAAGGAGATTTCTGACGCTCATACCTTGGCCATGGGCATAACCTTGCTCCATCAGCAAGGGCTGCTTCTCCTCTCCAGCTCCTCTGACCTGGAACAGCTGTGCTCAATCCTGTCTCTCTATTTCCAGATCTGATCTGAAAACCTAAATTTTTCGCCCTTCCTTATATCGCTTAATAGAAAAAAAAAGAGAAATTAGCTAAAGCTTCAGGGGATACAAGAACGCCACAAAAAAGAGGTGTTATTGTGCTGTGTTCTATTGCAGCTTTTCTCCCAAGGAGAAGCAGCATTCCTGTTCACCCTGCCTGTGAGAAGCAAGATCTTATCACGTAGCATCTGACGAAAGGTCACAGTTTTACAGCCAACCAGCACTGCATGGGAACATTTTCCCCAGTGGTTCAGGCAGGCAGCATCACGGCTACTCAGCCCCCAGGTCCGTTCCAAAAGCTCAACGTGAATTTTTATCGAAGGCGAGCGCACAGGGGCAGGGTGCGCTCAGGTCACCATGCCCGATGTCAGGCGAGCGAGGAAGCCTCCCCTCCTCTCCCTGGATCCAGAGCGCCACATCCAGCCGAATCCTGCCTTGCTTAATGACAGGCTTTTAGTCTCATGTGGAGGAGTCTGGCTGAGGTCTCCCTGCTGTTAAAAATGTCTCACGTACAGCCAAAACAAGAGGCATTTAAACACAGTCATTTATTATTTTTTTAGCACTGTCCCCCTTGGAAACTGTTTGATTGGGAACGGCGTGGCAGCGAGGACCCTGCAGGCATTGGGTATTTTCTGCAAACACCCAACCGTGCCAGGTGCCTCCCGAAACAAAGGCAGCTTAAAAACAGTATCAGGCCCTGCCAAACAAGGCAGGGAAGAATAATTAGCCAGGAGGTGACGGACAGGAAGGGGAAAGGTAAGCAACGAGTCAGAGTGACTCAGGGCACGGACCTCCTGATTGCTCCATCGCACTCAGGTTTTAGTTTTTGCAGCAATTGCAACTTCCCTGCTATGTCCTGGGGGCAACAGCACACCCAGGACCTTCATGGGGAGCCTGAGGAGATAACGCAAGTAGGCACTGCTCAAAAAGGGATTTTAAATACAAGGCAAGCTCCAAAGGTCTGAGGAAACTGAGGAGCAGATCGTACCACGGGTGGTGCTACTGAAACAAAAGAAGATGCTAAAGCACGGGGTCCCAGGAACAAGAACCCAGGTGATGGAGTGCGTCTGTGCATTTGTCTTTTTGGTTCCCACCTCCCCACATGCTAACAGCAGGGTCCTGGAGACTGACAGTATTTTAGGGATGATGTTTGATCAGGTTTACAGCCGTCCTTAGGACGTCGGGGGCTGGCACATCTTGTCTGCACCAAACTTCCCCACTAATGCTACTTTTTAAGTTCTTGAGAAAATTCAGCCCGTTTCTCAGCATGGAAAGGCTAAAAGATGGGGATGGCCGGTCACGACCCAGAGGAGAATTCGGGTTACAGAAAAGAGAGTAACAGGCAATTGTGAGGTGGGCAAGTTGAGGAGGAAGTGGAGGATTTCATCAACATCAGGAAGGAAGAAAGAAGACGGCCTGGCCTCGCACGGACAGTGCCGGGCTGGGAACAGCCCTGGCTGCACCTCCCCCATGGCGGAGGCTGCTTCTGCCAACGCCTGCACCTCTAAAACCGAGCGGCACAAAATTGTCCATGTGGGAAAGCCAGCCACGGTACTGAGCTCACCTCTGTGCCCACACTGCAGCATCCCCCTGAAATATTCTGTGCCCGATCACAATTCGGGCCTGATAAAGTCGTTGTTACAGAGGAAAGCATCGGGGTGAATCAGATTTTAAGATGTGAAGTCTGGGGAGAGCAAATGATGAGGTTGATTTCGTAAGAAAGATTTTCTTTTGATCATGAAACTTAAAAGTCACGAAACAAAGCCCTTCCAGTAATGCACACTAGCATGGAGGTATTTAAGAAGAGGAGAATAATTTGGGCCTCCTGGTGTCCTCTCCGAGAACCAGCCGCAGTCAGATTAGCCTAAACCAACGTGACAGCCGACCTGCCAGGAGGTTGGTATCAGCCACAGGCACTCCCCAGGAAAAAGCAGTGAGCTGAAAAATGTAACCCTATGACTAATGATTAAAGGCAGCCTACTCTCTACATTTCAAGCCAGATGACTCCTAAGAGCAGCAAGCTTTCACCATGTTTCCTTGATATTATGGATTGGCAATGTCCTGCAAAGCATCAAGAATACTTCTTAGAACCAGGACTTAAGGTGCACGGGGAAATTGATTTTTGTGATAGCAAAATGACCGGCAGGGTTTTTAAGTGGACCTTGCATTCAGAGAGGTGGGCAGCCAATTCACTTCTATTATTTCAGGAACATTTGCCAAGATTTTCCAGAGAAGCCTTGGTATCACTTCCGCTGAGTAAAAGGCTCTGAGGCTGCAATCCCAGAATAAAAAAGCTGGCACTTCTACTCCACTTTGTTCTTTTTTCTTTATTCACTGATACATTAGCACAATTCACATAGGCACGAAAAAAGGCGGCTTGCTGTGAAGAGAGACAACTACGTCTTATTGAAATAACTGACCTATTTCTGCTTTTCCTTTCCCTAACTTATTCAACGAGAAGTTTGGAGTTACAGAAATAGCTGCAATAACTGTTGAATCATGGGAAAATGCTCTTCCTTGTTTTAAAGGAAGCCTTAAAAACAGGTGCATAAGCAAAAAGACTTTTGCTTACAGAAATGAAAAGTTTGGAAGGGAACACACACTGCCAGACCGTCTCAGGAAGGGGTGATTCCCACTGTATTCAGCACTCACATTTTCATTGCAACACCACCTGTTTTTCATTTCAGGGTGTTACGTGACTCCTCAGGAGGACAACACCTATGCGTGCCCAGCACAAACACACACTCAAACGTCTGTCATCGGTTACCCAACCCGGAAACACAGCAAAATCCTCTTGTCTAAAAATCCAACTTCCTCCTCAGTAGGGCGATCTCTGTTTTGGAAGTCACGGTCTGTATCAATTTTACAGCAATATTACCGCCCTATTAGATGATCCTGGGAGCGCATTGCACAACTGATGGGAAGGCGAGGCCCAGGGAGGGTGCAAGGGATGCTTCAGCCCGAAGGAGAGGAGCGCTGTGGAGCACAGAGAGGGGCTGCAGGAGTGCTCGCGACCAGCCAGCGAAGCCGCCGGCACGCTCCGTCTCGATGGAATAAAAACGGGTCTGTTCCAGAGCAGGCTCGGGATGTGAGCTTTAGAGCCGAGACACGTTTCTAGGCACAGTAAAATGCTTTTAATTACTGTCTGGCACAGCTCGCGTTCTCAGCTGCAAGAGAATGGATCCTTCTTCCTATCTTTCCATGCAGCGCAGGCTATGGTTTTCACTTAAATGCTATTTCTGTAGATGTGCCTCTTTTCTTCCCACCCCCGATCTGCTGCTTCATGCAGATCGGAGCCGATGCCAGGGGCTGCAATTCCTGGCAGTGCTGTTACACCACTGCCCCGCAGGCAGCCCTCTCCCCGGCAGGCTCTGCGATGCCCCACCATGGTGCAGGAAACCAGTGGTGGCCTACGGGGTCTGTGTGGCCTTAGGCTCCGACAGAAACCTCTCTGAGTACGGGCAGCTTTGGCAAAAGGGAGTCGTTCTACGAATAAGCCGCGCCATCACATTTCCTTGGCTTTGCAGTCTAACAAGGATACTAATCACTTCTTGGGCCTATGGCAAGCGTGAAGAGTAACTAAAATTCCCATGACAATACTGAACGCTATTTTGGAGGTGCCAAACGGTGCTACACTCACCGTGATCATATCCATCATTTAGCAGGCGGAATTAGACATAATTCATGCCTCGGTATTTCAGAGTCCACGCTAGGAGAAATCATCAGATTTACACATGGCACTGAAAAATTTGCTACATCAACCAAATGACTGCAAAGCTAAAGCCATTAACAAATGAAATATCTACAGCTCAAGCATTCAGTATTAATTTACTTTGCTGCAGTCATTCCAGCTGAGCAAAATATCTTCCTCCACCCCAGTTTCTAATCAGCTTCCATCCTCCTCTGGGCTTACCAGAGTTAAATCTCTCACATTGCTCTCTGCGATAAATTGAAAAATTGAGCTGCGAATAGGGAAAAAGGAATTGCAAAGCAAATGCTTCCACTAGTAATAGATTAACTCTTTGTTCCAAGGCTATCACATCATTTCAAGAGGCTTCCTATATGTTTTCTCAAGAGCCATTGCAGTGACAAGATAAGATGCCACCACTGTGAAATAATCTCTGGGAAAAGAACCATCCCTCCAGTCTCGAAGGCATGCCTGCGTGTGAGCTGGCTGTAGAGCTCAATGGTGGAATTACCAAAATGGCAAATTAACCTCTCATCTCAATATTAAACCTGCACGAGGACCCTCTTGCACTCATCTTAACCATTTTAAGTACTTTGCACTAACATCACGAATGAGAAATATTCTCCAATGTAATTTAAAAGCTGCATCTGAGGATCTTGTTTTTTCCAACAAACTTTTGTTTGCAAGCTACAGAGGTAGCTGATAAGAGTTTAGAGCAAATAGGACAAAAACGATCTTTTTGCGAAATAGATCTGTTCTTGGTCTCGTGAGTCTCTCTTCCTGCCTGCAGCTGAGCAAAGCACTCTTCTTCCCTTTTGCAGTCCCAGAGCTTCTCCTTTCCAGCTTCAGCAGCTCTAAGCACCGAACATGCTAACAGAACAGCTGACTACATCCAGGCATCCTTTAACTCAGCTTAGGAGCCACAAATACGGAGATAGGTCAGAACGACACGGCGGTCAGATCTCTTCTTAAACTAGGATGTGGGCACTGGGCCACAAAGCGTGGAAACCAAAATCCCAACATGAGAAGCCAGAGGATCAACAGGAGTGAGCACAGGTGGGATCCCCCAGGGAAAAGCGCCTACGCTCTTCCCAACCTTGTCTGTCCTGGCCCAAATGGCTCCTGTACGGCATTTAGCACATCGCTTGCTTTGCTGAGAGCTCTGCATCAAACCATTTCTGTATCACTGGGTGCACTTCCAGAGATGGCGAGTAGGTTGGGCGATCAGAAGAGTCTGCCTGACCTTGAGCTCAGTGAAGGCCCTCCTTAAGTCACGCACATTTCTCTGGGGCTAAAATCCTGCCACAGACGTTGAGAGCCGACAGGCTTATGCGGATCATTCAGGAACAGAGGTCACAGCAAACCTGCTGCTGCCAAGTTCAGCGTGGCGTCGTATGACGCCTCGCACAAGCTACTTAGTGAGCCAGTCTGCAAAAACCTGCCTGAAAATGACTTATCAGCTTATAAATCCACTTCTGTGCTTTTGTGATAGCCCTGCTTACACGCAGTGAGGTCAAGCTCCCTACGCATGTCGCCAAGTAGCAGGTCCTGATGCTGGAAGGAGATAAAGGCTCCTTTCAGACCCGTGCTTCCTAAAGGTGACATGCACTTGACTCTCTTTCAGGTATATGCATCTTCACATGACACATATTGAGGGAAAAGCTAGCTACCTTTAAATTGCTGCACATAATTACCTCTGAATTCCTGCAGTACAAGAGAAACAGCTGGAATGACCGCCTGCATGTGTAAACACTTGTGACCAGGAGAAAGCAAGCTGCTGACAGGTAATTAAATGCTCCTGAGCTGGTGTAAACACTTAGGTCACTAATTGGAGCTGCATCTTACTCTTTAGCTTTTTGTTTCTTTCCCTCCCACAAGGAACTGAGCTGCTGCCAGCGAAAGGTCAGCTCAACGCAGGCTTGTTAGCCTGGAGTTCTGTCCTTAAAAACAAAACCTTTGCTGTAGTTTTTCAAATCCTCCCTGATCTCCTCTGAACTCTGGGGACCTGCACCCCCCAAACTGAGAGGTGTTGTGGCAAGAAGGGGAGGTGAGAGGCAGCGCCTGGGACCATATAGCTGGGACAGGGGCAGGACCCAAGTCTCAGGACCCAAAGGTGCTGCCTGGGAACGACTGGGTTCCCAGCGAGCAAGGCTGCAGTCAGCCCCTGACAGCCCACCAGCTTTCAAAGCTGGATTTTTTGGTATGTTATTGAAATTAAAACCAAGTTCTGATTTTGACTTCATCAGGGTGGTCATTGCTGCATGCAGAGGCTCAAGCTGCCCCGACGGAGGAGTCCCACAAATACGACACAGTCCAGGGCCCTGGCTTTTGTGGAAGTACTTCTGGTGAACACAGGCAGGGGCTATGAAAACCCGCCTGGTGAGCACAACGCCCTATGACACCAAACCCATCCAACAGTAACAAGTGCTTCAGTATTATCGTGCCAACCAGCCACACATCCAACTGCTAAGAATTATTACGATTAAGCATTTGTAGATGTGTGAGGAAAAAGCTTACCGTGCTGATTTTGCTATGTTCCTTGGATAACCACTGCCTAATTACCACATTTTCCCTTACACAGACAAACTGTATAACTGAACCCTAAACACTCTAGATCTGCTACAGAGATAACTTCCACTTGAGATAAAGGAGCAAGTGGTACCAGAAGATGATTAACAGCCTAACACGGAAAGTTATCTGGCAACAGCACGACCAGTGACCTACAAATGTCCACTGTACAAGGGCCTGGCTAGTAAGAACAGCTGCTAACAACCGCATATCGAAGCACATTTAAGAGCTGTATTACATTTCAAAGGCATTCTGGATGAAATTGGGCTGCACAAGCCCCCTTCTGCAACCTCCAGAGATAGCGTGATACTAGCGGCAGCCGGCATGACACAGATTGAAAGCACTCACAGAAATGGTGAGAAGGAAAGGCGAGTTACCTCGGCACCCCAGAGCTCTGCCAGAAGGTAGGCTCTGATGCTCCTGAAATTCAGCTGAGTGCATCTGAGCAAGGACCAAAAAGTATTTGAGGAAAGCCTTGTTTCTAGGAATACCTATTATATTTCACTACCTTCCCTTTCCTCTGGTCCTGCTGAGTTGGCATGCGGATCGTCTGTGGTGCTTTTGCACTCCGGGCTGGTCACCTTCCACCCTTTATATTCCCCAAAGAAACATTTGACAGCCAGGCACGCAGCTTCTTCCTGCTTCTGCAAAAATACACACCAACAGAAGGCAGGACAAGGAAACATAACTTGTTCAGAGCCACAAACGAACACAAAACCCTTAACATGCACCGCAAAAAGAGAAGCCAGATACCTTTTAGAACAGAAAACTTTGGAGCTGGCAGGGTGTTAGTGTGGAGCAACACAAAGCATTACAGCTAAGTTGCAGCAGAGTGCCTGAAGCTGTCACACAGTGCTCTGCTTATACGGACCTTGAGGTCCACTGTAGTTCCCACTGCCCTTTAACAGCATCTCAGAAATATGGCGAGGACACAATTAGTTTGTGCTGGCCTACCAGTCACTATTTTCACTGCCGAAAGTATCAGCGTGCTCTTCCTATTACACCAGGAGCCAGCTTTATGCTCTCTCCTCAAAATCCCCACCCTGCCATGCTGACCGCCCACTCCTGGTCAAGTCTGGCAGGACAGCCAGAGCCCCACAGATGTTCAACTGGGGACAGCAGGACAAACTGCAGGTCTGCAGCATCTCCCCTCTGCCGGCACACAGCTGCTCTACGGCAACCCAAACCCAGCTCACTATAGACTCATATCACCACATGCTCTGAAGTCAGCTGGCTCTCATCTTTGAAGAATTATGCTACTTGGGTGTGTTTTTCCTATGGGGAAAGCCCTACAGAAATGTGATAGTAACACCTGCTGCCACTTCTGGCTGTATTACAAACAGGCCACTTCTTTCCAGCTTTAGTTTGAGAAGGAAAAGCCAAAGGGCGAGTGACAGGCTGCAGTGTGGCCACAAACATAACGATGGCTCCAAAGGGGATTTTCCAAAAACTTCCAGTTTAGTTTCTATATGCAAAGGTCAGACCAGGAAGGAAAAACCCTCTGGTGATCCTGGACTTGTGACAAACCTGAAACCCTTAACAGCACAGTCCCGCACGGTGTCTGTGCTGCCCTGTTCTCTCAGCTGCCAGCAAGCCAGAGACATCTCACCAGCCCTTTTCATGCATTTTTCATTCACTGGCTACAGGTTATTTTTCCAGCTCAAGAGGACCGAGTGGTTTCTGCCACCCATCAATACTGTTCAGCTGCCCAGAAGTGCTGTTATCGACGTGGCCATGGCTGGATGTGCACATTGCTCCTGTCGTGCCCCCAGCCTCCGGCTGACCCAGAAAGCAGGGGTACAGAAGCCAGCTCTGCTCCCAGGGACGTGCTCAGCCCATCGCTGTCTGTTCTTCCAGCACTGGCCCCGCACAAACAGACTTGACAAATAGTGTAGGCTGGAGGGGGTCGCTGCAGGTCACCTGCACTGTGCCCCCATTCGGAGCAGGGCCAACTGGAAAATGAGATCCAACCTCAGGACTAGGCAGCAAGCAAATCCTGCTACAGCTGACGGTTTGGGGAGGATGCTCAGGGCCAACTGCCCACAGACTGCTATGGCCAGCCCTGGCTGAAAGCACTGAGGAAGAGGACACCCTCTTCCAGCCGTTCTCTAACAGCTGCCACTTCACAACCTTCACGGACAAGATGTTTAGCCTACTACAGATGAATTAAAGATTTTCCTCAAGGCTTCTGAAAAGCCACGTCAACAGCTTACAAGCTCCACAAACGCTGGAGTTAGGATCGGGCAGAAAATCTTTAAAAGCAATATCCCACCTCGCACGGGATAGAGGCCCAGACAGCTACAGGGAGAGCACCTCCTGCGTCTCCAGACCTGGCACTGGTGAGCAAATAAAAAGCGGCAGCCTGGAAAATGAGAACAGTTGATGGATTCACTGCTGCAATGAGGCAGCCACCGTGATGCTCTCCAGAGACAGGTATGTGCCAGGGTGTGCGTCTCCGGAACAGAGCACGCAGAGGCAAGGTCACGGTGTGCTTGGAAAAGAGGGACACCCAACCTGGCGAAAAGGGACACCCAACTAGTTCCAGCCCTGGGGACAGAGCCTTCAGCTTCAGAAAGCCTGGAGAAGGATGGATTGCTGGCTTCTCCCCCGCCTGTGAAACTCTAGCCCGGGGGCTAATCACTCAAATGGAGACTCCTTCCTTTCCTTCATGCCTTTATCTCCTCTCTTCATCTGCATGATCTAAAGGAGATGAAAAACAAAGAGGATGAGCTGTCTGCTGCCTGGTTGCGCAAGGACGCAGACAAAAGGGAGAAGAGGGTGCTGTGCTATTTAAAGCTGCCTCCTCCTCAACTCCTAGGGGTGGAATTTTACCTCTCTAGTGTTGGCTGCTTTGTAGGAGGGATTTAAAGACTACTTATACAAAAATGATCATTAAAACCTAAATTAAACCTATGCTTAGTCAATATTTTCCATTTCAATTGTTCTCAAAATCCAGAAAAACACATCCAATTTGCCACAGAGATTTACTGCCATTTTTCTACTGTTTTACTAAAACAAAATCAAAATGCTGTTTTTTAAAATTATAAGGATGCAAAAAGCTCCTTTGACAATAAGCTTGCAGCACGATTCCTTAACTACACAGCATCTAAAGTGACTTCAAATTAAAAGAGTTTTGAAGCACTGTGATTAGTTTGATTACTAAATCAACAACTTGATTTAGTTAAATCACTGGCAGCTCACAAAGTATTAACAGAAACAATTAACAAGTGTTGGCAGTTTTCAAGTTATATTTACAAACTAAATTCAGACTCTAGTAAATGCAGACAGCTGAAATCCCACCTTCCATAATGCTTTTAACCTTTCAATCTTTAAATTGGTAAAACAGAAAGCAGCGCTTAAAATAGCCAGCATATACTTTCAGGGTTAATGCTGGTCACCTGGGCCAAACCGCAGAATGCACTGATGAGAGGTGAAAAGGAAACCATGAAGTCAGAAATGCTATCACACAGAAGCCAGTCTGTGTTAGGTCCCAAGAGCAATGCTGTTTGCTGAACTCATTGCTTTGCCTGGTGCTCTGGTAAATTGAGTCCAGACAAACACTGTCCAACAAGTTTCCATTTTTTAGGTCAAAAGTGTCTTTTAAGACCCCAAAACAGAGTGTTCCAGCCCATCCCCTTGTGCCATTAGACATGAGCAATGAACACTTGGATGCCCCGATTTGAAAACTGAGGGCACAAGCCACAGCAGGGAAACAGCACATCAGAAATTAAGATAGCTTTAACAAAGCACAACTGGTTCAGCACTTGCTCCGGTTAAATGTAATGAGTCATTGTGTCTTGGTAACATGGAGGTAATACAACGTGTTCCTCCTTATATAATCTTAAATGTAAACAGATTCTGTGAATAAGCATTTTCAAGTAATAAATGGGCTTCTTGTTAATAAAGTGTCAAGTAACAAGTTGCTGCAGCAATGGTGATGGATGGTTAGTGTCTCCTCTGGCTGCTGAAGGAGGACACAGAGCCATGTCAGCTTTTCCCTTTGTACAGTTTCCACCCATCCACTTTGTGAGGCAATCCCAGGCGTGTATTTTTACTGCAGAATTAACGTTGATGCTTTGCACTGGGATCTGCGACAGCTTCGCCCATCTGTGGGCGCTCACCACAAAACCACACCTGTGATACCAGGGGAGATCCTGCAGCCTCCTCGGCGTTCCCAGGGACACATCCTGTAGCTTTCCTTGGCAGCAGCAAATCTACCTGCCCCAGTTCTTTCCTCCTGAGTTGCTGGGGCCTCGTCTGTGCCTCTGCACACCGGGAGCTTTGAGAGGGCTGTTGGCACGCTGGTGGCTCTGCTTTGTGCGCTGAGCCAGGAGGCTGCCAGCTCGTGTGGCAGCTCGGTTCAGCTCCGCTCGCTGATCAGAAGTGTGGAAAGAGATGGGGGCTGCGGAAGGGGCGATGACCAAAGCCAAATTAACCTTCCTCAGGTCACAAAAGTGGTGCTACCGCCCCAGCTGGGGTTCCCCAATCACACTTCCCACTCAGTGCTGCTGCCTTCAACAGCTGCAGCAGCTGTTTAACCTACACATAAAGCTATCCTCTAAACCAAAATCTACTCTGAAAAGGGATAATATGGACGAAGTGGTTTAACAGCAGCTTGATTTAGTTCAGATACCTTCCTTACCATGTTAAAATGAAATAAGGCACAAAGCAAAGTAGGTGTCTATGCAAGGTTTGGCACTGCTCAGGGTAACCTGTTTTCAAGTTCAGTGACAGGATGCTCACATAAAGAGCATCTCTTAAAAGAAGGGAGAATGCAGTTGTTGGCTACCCTGCAAAAGGAGCTGAGGGCAGCAAAAAGCCATGAGGGATTCAGTGGTGGGATGCTGGGGAGGGTGAGCAGGCACCACACACTTTGCATCCTCAAAACCACTCACACGCACAAGAGGAAAACCAAAGGATATTCTTTCTGGGTTTTATCCCAGCCATGCATCCCAGGCTTCTCCTTTTTGTATGCCAAGGTCACCTCCCAACCTGCCACAAACACAAACCTGCAGCCGAGCCACGCAGCCACTGCACACTGACTGTGCGCCCTGCGCCCTTGACAGCCCCAAGGGGCAAACAGTGTTTGAGACAGCACCAGTATCACACACACCTTTGGAATGCTAAAAATCTGCTAAACAGTGGATTAATAAGAAAAATATTTGGAAATATGGATATTGTGATTTAAGGAGAAGTAGACATTTTTGGTGTCTGGGTGCTGGCAAATTCTCCTTTCATATGAGATGTGCTGTCCCCTGGAAATGCACACCGGCTGGTTTATTGGCATTGTTAGGGCCAGGCTTCTTTGTGCTCAGCAGCAGCCAGCATAAAAAACTCATTGTTCGCGAGTGCCACCCTGGTGTCACTAAAACAAGCACTGCTTTACTCACTCTGCCTTGGCTATCCCATTTTCTCCCCACCACCTCCTTTACTACCAAGTCTGCAGATTGTCAGAGAATCGACAGGGCCCAAGCTGGACCTCAGTCCAAATTCAGATGAATAAACCTTGATCTGTGTCAAAGGGTGTTGGAAATGTAATATTTCTGGGGGAAGTTCCATGTTTCTGACTGTGCTCTTGAACAACAGGCCCACCACTGCACAGTGCCTGCTTGGCCTGACACAAGGGGAATTTTTTGCTGCTTTTTTTACCTTGATGCCAAACTCTTCGTAGGGAACTGGTGGTGGAGCAGGCGGGAGCAGGGGCTTCTGCTGAGCCCCTTGGAAGAGCCTTGGGCGATGGCAGCTGCAGGCACTGCAGAAGTTAACTGCATAGCAAGGAGACAGCTCTTCAGCTGAAGTGACAGCTCTGATGCCAAGGTTATCTCAGTGGTTTATCGGGGGAGAGAGCAACAGAGCCACAAACATGACAAATATGCAGATTGCTGGTCTCCTGGGACAGGTCCTACCTACAGCCTCTCCCCTGCCTTGGTCTGCTGCTCCGGAGTCAGGCCATCTCCTGAAAGCTTCAAAGATCTTTCCTTTGTCTCTGGCTCTCAGCACACCAATAGGGAGATCTTATCTGAACGACCTGCAAAAGTTCCTTCTGAGGTTTTGCCCCAAGGTTCAACAGGGAGATTATCACCACTTCAGGTCTGTCTGGCACTGTCTTCATCTTCCATCTGACCTTTTGGCAGCACAGCACCTGGTGCAGACAGTGACATCGGAAGGTTTTGACACTGAAGGACTGAGAAATGAAACAGAAACGTCTAATTTCAGGCCTGACCAAGGCTGCTGCTCTGACTGCAAGACTCAGTGTCAAAGTTTTTACCATGGCCCCCCAAAATTACACCAAGTATTACATATACAGAAATGGTTTTGTCAGTATTCAGAGATGATTAAGCCAATCAAGCCAGCTCTGAAAGCTATCTTCTATAAACCAGTAGAACGACATTATCAAGTGGTAACTGCTGTCTCTTTCTCTGCATTTTAAATCATTCTTGTAGCCCTTTTGAGAAAACATTTCCGGCATTTCATTTCCTATGTTAAATTACGGATGGCAGCTCTGGGTACCACCACTCTAAGTAACGCCTCATTGCTGTGAGTAAATTCTTGGCTTTAGAAATCCTGCTTGTCATAAATATAAACAATTTCCCTGCTTACTGTCACGAGACCTTTTTTTTTTACAAGTGGATTGGCAGGTTGAGATCACAGACATAAATGACCTCTCACTGTTCGTCTTCCTAGAGGATTACCAAGGATTTCCTGAATCACACACCTTCACAGAACTCTCTCTCTAAGGGTATGAGTCTGGATACTGCCTTTAGCTTCTCCCAGTTTTGCTGGCTGCATCACTCTGGTTGCATCGTGGTGCACAGCAGGTCATTTCAAGGAGCTGGGGTGAAGTTCTGCTTCACCTCCTTCAGCAATCCTGGGGAGCACTTTAGGATTAGCGAGCCCCTGAGAGATTCTCTCTAGGCTTCACAAAGCCTAATTTGAGCAGATTTAAAGTTTCCAAAGAAATCAGCCTTTGAATGAGTCAGGAACTGGTTTCTGAGGGCATTATCTGTGCTTCAGCTTTTGAGGAGTAAAAACTTCAGTTGAGGAAGTTCACTGAGACCAAGAAAACTGGAAGTTTTCTTCTTGGAAGATGGTATGCTGTTGGGGATTTTGTTTTCCACTGTGACTTCGGTGTCTGCAGTCTCTGAATCACCTCAGTACCCTGAATGTAACGCCAACCTTAGGTGCGAGACACGAGCAGCGTGCTTCAACCCAATGGCTACAGCAAGGAACACACCCCAGGAGCTGCCTTTTTGTTTTCTTCTATTTTTTCCATAGAGAACAAATCTGATTTGAAAAATAAATAATAATAATAACATATCAACACTTCCAAGGAAAGGAATTCAGCTTAAAATCAGTATTGTGAAAGCTCAGTCCTGAAGCAGCCCAGGAGTCCACAGCTGCAACTCTGGAAGAAAGGGGTCTGGAGAGGTTTTAATGCCATGCAGCTTCACAGCCAAGCTTACAGCAAGCAGTTCTCCAACACGGACGTTTTGCAGGTGGCCCCAACACATTTGTGTTTTCAGGAATTGGACACCGAAGGAATAACTCACAGAGGAAACACCAACAGTCTATTGTTGAAGTATTAGCATATACCTTGAAAAAGCAGCACCAAAAGGAACAGAAAGTCCCCAAACCTCACACTATTCATGGCAGCAGTTTTCTTTTCCTCTTTACTCCTGATTTTCTGGGAAGTTTCTGAACCACAAAAGCTGCACTGACTGCGCTGTCAGGAACAGTGTGCCGAGCTCACAGCTCTACCTGGAAGCCTTGCTCTATTTTGATTCATATTATCCCAAAGATATCACTTGGTTATCTGAGAAATTGGAACATACAAAGACTCAGGAGAGAATAAACCACTTCCTAGATATGCCTTTCCTAACAGTGGAGGATTATAGAAGGGATTTCTACGTTATCCCGCATTTTTGCTTGGGTTACACCAATTTTGATGCTGACAATTAATGTTTATCGTATTAAATGCAGAGAAGCTAATGCCATGTTATGCTTCAGTTCAAACAACTGGCTCAAATTTCGGGAGCCAAGGTTGTTCTATCGGTGTCAACCACGTCGGCTGCAGCTCCCTGGGGAATTACCATGAGACTATCAGCAATCGCCCACATGGGTTTATGTTTCACAACGGAAAGGGAAAAGAAAACATCAGGCCTTGATCCAAGCTATGTGGCAAAGCTAACACTGCCAAATCAAATTCAACTTGGGTATCCTGCATGTACTTTTACACAAAACGTGAAACACAGCTTGTTTTTCTTTCCAGCAGAAATTAGAAAACAACAATATAAAATAAATTTCAGTCTTTTCCTATCTGTTTGACTGAAATTAGCTTGGAGCACCATACTTCCCGAACCTCTACAAGTAGGATTTTGCGGAAGGGGAGGGTATTAACACACTACCTTAGGGAAGTTCCAGATCCTCTGTTTTGACCAGCTGGCCTCAAGTTGACATCAACAAATGGGCACTCAGTCATTTGCACATATTCTTGCAAGATATTGCTAAGCAAATGCCTAAATGCCCAAGGTAAAATAATCTGCTTTGCATTCTTAATCTCTACTCTACTTAAACAGCCCTTGGCAGGCAACCAAACAGATTTTGGCCATCACTAATAACAACCTTCATCAAATCTTTGGGGTTTACTCAGAGGTGCCACTTTGTGCTAAAATGGGATGACTCACGGTTTTTTCAGGCACAAGGTAAGCCCCTGCAGCTCATCCCATGTCGAGTACCTCTTCCAGGCTAGGAAGGATGCTCTCTAAACCAGCTGGAGTGCACAGGTGCACCAAAATTCCTACCAAAATCTTCTTTTCTTCTTCTTTTTTTTTTTTTTTCCTGAAAACCATCCAATGCCTGGCACAACAATCATGTGCAGAGAACACAGTGAGGGGGCAGAGGAGAACTTGACCACTGTCCAAAAAAAGGAGGGGGGAAAAAGCAAAAAAGTGAATGTAGCATAAGCTCAGGCAGCACAGGAGACTTCGCTGGGGAAGCAGTGTCCAACCGAGATGTTGCAGACAGGCTGCTGTGGCCATTTCTTTAGGCAGCCCCGTCCGACCGGCGCTACCTGTACTGTGCCCTGCCACTGCGACACGTGACGAGCTCGGGCTTGCAACTGCAAGTGTTTCAAAGCAGAGTCATGATGCATCTGAAGTGCATCACTTCTCTTCTGACAAACACGCCACCTGCTTTCATCTCAGCACGTAGTTTTACTTGCCCATCAAATCAAACACGCTACATTAATTGCAGGAACAGAGACAAGCACCTAGGAAAAACACAGTCCTTTGCCAGGCTGGAAGAACATAGGTGTCTCTGTTGTCGGATGGAAAACCATGCAGGCAGACATGGTAACACAAGCAGGAGGAAAAAAATGACAGGACAATAAAAACATGATAAGGACTATATTAAAATATAGTTCAGTTTACACCAAATCAGCAACTTCCCCTTAGCTGATGCATTAGCTGAACATAAATGCGAACAGAGCTCACATTTATTTCTCATCTCAAGCTTCCAGTGATGCGATACAAAGGAAGCCAGTGAACACTCTGTTTTTCCACACAAGATTATTACAAAGAATGAGATGCAACAGAGGCAACACAGGAAATCAAACATTTCCACCGCACAGCCTATAATACAGGCAATAAAAGGAGGAACACTCCCATTGCAAGCTGCTGCTCCCAGCACTGCTGTGTGTCACGGTGCTGCAGGGGGCTGCTACAAGACCACCCCGCGGTGACACACCATTGAAGCCCTCTGACATTCAACAAGCAGGCACATTCAAACGTGCAGAAGCTAAACTTTTTGAATGAAATTCTTTTTAGTCTTAGGCTTGAGATTGAGTTCTGAAGTGAAATAACTCAATTAAATAGACTTCAAAGTATTTATCCTGTCTTAGCCTAAATCACTGTTTTAATAATAGGTTTGTTTGCCAAGACTTTAATAGCTTCAGCAAAACTATCTAAAATGTACAAGATGATATATGTTCTTGTACAAGCCTTACAAAATCCAACCCACCTTATAATAAACTGTTTCAGGCTTTCATTTGCTAAATTGTATGTGCACTTTGGAGAGAGGTTGTCTTGAACCTGCTGCATAATTTCAATAAGTCTTGTCAAACCAGACAAACAAAACAATTTTTTAATTTTAATTTTAAATTGCAGTTGAGTGCTCCAGTAGATGTATTTTTGGTGACTGCCACACAACTAAAGTGGGGGAGTTTGCTTATTTTTACAAGACAGTGGCATTGTCTCCATGTGTTAAAACATTTAGTTGTGAGCTGCGCTATAAAAATTTAACCTTCATATACACAGGAAGAGATTTGTCTCCTCTGCTTTAGCTCCGGTCAGTAGGGGAGAGAAAATATTACAGGAGGGTATGGGAGAGAAATAGTACAGTAATTGGAAATGACATCTTAACTCCTCCGGTAAGGCTCAGCAGGGGGAATCATTCTGTGCATGCTGTGTCGTGGTGCTGAGCAGACGTACAGCCGAGGCTAAAGCCTGGCAATACCGTCTGCAGAGCAAGATGACTTTGGTTTTTATATCATTCACTATGAAAGAAACATCCAAATTAATTCACGGTATTTCTGAGAAATAGGCTTTTTCGTGCTATTCCCCCATTTCTGTATGGTCTGAAGAGCTTCCATCAACTTGCTGCAGCTGCATATGATGAGGGGGAGTTTTTGGAGCACTGAGTAATTTTCATGTTAAGGGTTTCTCTTCAGCACGCCGTGCTGAAACACACTGTGCTAAAAATAAAAGATGCCCTCCCTGCCAGCCCACAAGAAGGCAGGCGGGCACCTCCACAGCCCTCCTCCTCCTTCTTCTCCTCCTCCTCCTTTTCCTCCTCCTCCCGAACAAGCTGCAGGAAGCCTGATGGCAGTCTCTGTGCCATGAGAGGGGCTGCAGCCACCCCCCGGCTGCCTCCCACCACCAACCGGGGCTTCGTCAGCCCCGCCACTGAGCAGCCATTCCCATGTTATTATGATGATGATTATTTTTAGGATGCAGAACCGAACTCCTCAAGTCCCCATCATGGTGCTGGCCACAGAGATGCTGCTGTAGCTACGGCAACGTCCCCGCTCCAGGGACCGCCGGCCCCATAACGCTGTCACCCCAAGTGGAGCAGGGCCAGCCCCTGCTGCCACACAAAGAAATGCCAGTTCCCCCCCGAACTGCGGGGCCCGTGGACACATCTTTACTCCCTGCCACTGCTTTCCCCCCTGCCCGTCCCTCCCCGCTGGCTCTGGTCCAACTGTTTCCTAGAAAGGCCAGATCTCAAGCCGGCCCCGGCTGTGCGGCGAGGACACGGCAAGCCACGGCCTCTCCTCGGCCTCTCCCCGTCCCAGAGGCTGTGCAGATGATGCAGGAGGATGCTGCCTCCTACACAAGGGAGATTCAGAGGGCACCAAAGGTGTGCAGCAGCTGCCCGACCCCACCGGCTGTTTGGAATACTGTATTCCTTTCTGAGGTTTAACCAGCATCATCTGAGCTCTCGTGTTTGCAGAGTAAATAAAGCTGGTTACAGCATCATTCTACAACAGGGAGATAAAAAGAAAAAACACAGCTTGGATTTCTGTTTACACTTAAGGGTACCTTAATTCATAATAATCTACATTAAACCGAGTGCACTGATGACTGCAGTGGAATGCATTGGACATACCAACACGACACCGCAGACAGGGCTCAGGCAGCAAGGACGAGCGCTGTTGCAATGCTCATGCTGAGCAGGAGGCAGAGGCAGAGGCAGGCTGCTCGCAGGGCTGCACCAGCTCCTTCCTGAGCACTGGCGCAGCCAAGCTGCTGCCTCCACGCTGAGCTGAGTCAATGCTGTGAAAGATAATTCAATCCAAAATATTAAGAGCAAATCCCATATGTAAGTTCTGATAACCAGTTGTAATAGGCTGCACCGTTACAAAGACAAGATGTAACTAATATTATGCAGCTTTGCAGATAAAGATCTTTGTCAGTTAAGATTATTAATAGTGTTCAAGTAAATGCTAGCATCTTGTTGACTAGATCTTAAGAGTCTGTGATAGTATCATCTCCGGTGTTGGGATCAGTTAAGTTACCGATGCCATATGAGGAGGAAGTGAAACATTTGCATAAACTAAAATTTTTTATACTTTAATGTGCAAGGATATGAAACTGCAGCACGCCCCCACCGTCACCTTCCTTACCAAGGAAACATCCTCTCTGCTGTATCATTTCTATTTGTGCTCTAAATCACCATGCCTGAGTCATGGCAGAACAGAACAGCCTTTCTTTGCAAAAATATATTTTCCCAACACATGCAGTTACAGAATGTGCTCTGCTCCGCAAGCTCCCAGAGTATTTTTAATGATGCTAAAAAAAAATTAAGAGTTACAATTAAGATGCCCACAATCATAACTCTTACTTTCTGTGCTACAGTCAGACCTTGACCTCTAATTCCCGCTCTCTAGAGTTAAGCTGACAACATGTAGCAAAACCAAACACAGGATGTGGACACTGTCAGCAGCCTGAAATGAAAACAACACACCACAAGTTTGTCAGATATTTCTCTTTAAAAGCGAATTTGAAAATCTGACACGGCGCAGCTTCAACATGCTGCTTTTCACATGCTGGTGAAAGCCCTTTCCAAGGCAAACACGGGAGCTGAAAGGCAGCCTGTCAGCAAGGGCAGCATGTCTCACGCTGACAAACAGCCCTGGCTCCCTGGCTTGTTCTGCACACAGCTTTTTTTGGCACTCCTTCGCTAAACGCTCACGGGGCCTTGCAGCAAAGCATTGCTCCCAGCGCCTGCAGAAATGCTGCAGGCCGGTATGCTGGAGAATGCTGGCTGCTGTCCGGAAACTCCCCAATATATTTGTGCCTCTCTCCCAGAGGCAGAGGATGCTCTTAAAATGAATATTTAAACATCTTGAAAGCAAGTGTTTGGTTCTTGGGTCAGTCCGTACCACCTTGCATGCTATTCCAGCAACAGATGGAGAGAGCATCCTTTTTCTGATCCAGAGGCCTAATGCCATCAGCCACACGATGCAATAGCAGACAAATGGCAGTACTTGAGAGCAGCTCCTTTTTCTAGCCTTATTTATTTTGATACTGTTTTCCTGATCTTGCTCTTCAGGACAGAAGCAGCATCTTGCCTGTGCCCCAGTTCAGGATCTCCCTTGGTCGCATGAAAGCCAAGGCTGCCAAATTGAATCCCTTGATTTAGCTGTCCTTCTGAGAGGCTTTCCCAAGCTGCTGCTCCTCTGACAGGCTGTGCTGCTTACTCTTTTCCAAGCTTGCTGAAGAACCTGAGGATTTTAGGATATTAGTTTTTTTTCCATATCTACTTTGTCTCCTCAGATAAAAGGTTTTCCACTAATTTTGTCTCCCCTCCCTCCTCTTATTCACAGTTTCTTGTTTTATATGAAGACCACATAATGCAAAAGAAAAGGAATAAATTTAGCTTGTAAGGTTGCCATATTTTTTTCTATGTTTATCACTGCTGTATTTAATTGCCTGCATCACAAGGATCAAAGACAGATGAAGTGGGAAATTCAGTAGGTAGCAAACAAGCGTCAATATAATTTGATGGCTGACTTTCTGCTTGCTGCTTTATGCTCATTAACCCAATTCCTTTGAACTCAAGTAGGAGATGCAGTTAACACATCATTGGCAACCAACCTCCAGGGATGCCGAGAGGGATAAGAGTCCCGGGAGAGTTGGAGATAGACGAGCCCGTGATGCCAGAATTTCCCAGCCTACACTCAGGTGAGCAAAGCACAAATTCGTGAACGACGACCCGATGCCTGTCTGCTGATGAGGCTGTCAACACGGGGAGCCATGCACGAGCCCTGTGTCCCAGGCACTTTCCCTCCTGTCTCTTCTTTCCTTAGAAATGAGCTTGCAAATTTAATTAATGGATTTACTGATATTCCATCTCATTAGCTAGATAGGGTAAGATCAGCAACATCTCATTGAGAAATATTTTAAGAACTTAAGTGGCCTTACTGCTCCGCATATCAGATTGAACACAGAGCCACAGCCAGGCACAGCACACTGGTTGTGAATAAAATTCCTCCTGCAGCACTGTCCTCAAGCACACTCGATGTGAACAGGGTGAGTAACAGTGCACACAGATGCCAAGCTGATGGTAAAGCTGTCCTGCATCTTAGCAACAGAAATGGAATCAGATGGTGGTCTTTACATTCAAGACAGGCAAGTATCTGTCTTGTTACTTCCTCCAGTGTCACAGAATGAAAGCTGATTGCAGCTCACTTGATAAGATGAGCGGTCTCAGGGATGCCAGGGGCGAAGGGGCACCGAGGGAGCATGTGGCTGGAAAAGCCTTTCACCTTTCAACCGTTCTGCAGTAAAAGCTCTTATTGCCCTTTTTGAAATTCATTGCTTGGAAAATCAGCAGACACTACTATGCATAATCACACGTTCATACCTGCGGTCTGAAAACAACCAAATTCTTCCAAGTCATTGTTAGGATCAACAGTGACAACACCCGCTGACACCAGCATGCAGAAGGTGTTTCAGCTGACACAGCCAAAGCAATCAAATTCATTAGCAGTAAGGATGCCTCAGACGCTGCAGAAAAGGCAGCTACACATCAGGGATCTAATTTGCTTCTTTCCTAACCTTCATTTCATCACCTACCACCACTTCATTGGCTGGTTACCTTTGTTTAATAATTTATATAGCCCCTGCTTAAACATTCTGGTGTGCTCTGCTTATGGGAATCTGTGAATACGTGACTTGGGACTTTATGCATATTTAGGGATATTCCAGCTGGGCAAGCACCTTGAAAAAGCAGTTCTGAGGCTGTTGGAAAGGAAACAAGGAGGATGACAGCTTCAGATGAAACAACGAAACAAAGCCCATTAGCCCTCTTTCAACAGCGTCTGGGTAAAAAGCACGGCATGCCTCAAATGAGATGGGGCGGATGTGTCATCCCAGGTAGAGCTACGGTTGAAGATCCTTCACTGGCTGGTGACACGATGAAACCCACCTGCATTCACAACCTGTCTAGACACAAAGGAACTCCATTTTAATTAAAGCTATTTAGTTAACCCCATGCAAACCCCGTGGAGGCATTCAGTTCAGCAAGGCTCAGACTAAATACAAACTTTCCCAGGAATAGCTGTCAGCCTGAGCTGGGAAGATGCATGAAGTGACTGACAGCACTGAAATAATTATTTTTGTATACACACAGCTGTACTGACACAGCTTTTTTGGCATGGGGGAGTGAAATGAGACGTTCAAAACAGTTGTCCTTATTGATAAAGGACTCAGAGCTGGTCGCTGTCCCCTTTACCAGGCATGCAAATCCTTCACTCCACAGGCTTCAGCCTTTCCTCTCCCCTGACATTCATACCTGCTTCCTCTCAGCCATCTAAAACCCTAGCCTGGGTACCCAGGTCTCCAGCTCAGGTCAGACCACGTGCTCTGTGAAACGGAGACAAGCACACTGGGAGTGAGGGTATGTACGAGGGAGACACAGAAACAGGCAGGAACGCAAGGCATCATCGCCCAGAATTCAGTTTGACCCAGCCCCAATCACCGAGAGGTCACCCAGGTAAGAGCAAAGGCAGAAGGGCTCGCAGGGCCCGCTCAGGCAGCTGCAATTAGGCTGGTAGAGGATGAGGCTGGAAGCGGCGCTTTGGGGCAGAGATTCTGCTTGGGAGGAAGCTGACATTTTGTAAGCGTGGAGGAAAGTTAAGGACTTTCCCCTGAAAATTTACAGTTAAAAAAACTCTCTTGGTAAAAATTACAAAGCTGTTGTATACTTAACCTTTTCCATTCCAAACTCGTCTCTGCTGACGTTTGATATTTGAGAGTGAAAGAGGAAATACAGTTCTGTCTTTTCAAAAGCAGCGCACATCTCAGCCCGGTTACCTCTGCTGGCACAAACACACTGCCTGTCCATCTGTCAGTTCCCACTCTGCCCCAAGGCTGACAGACTAATACATAAGCTAAGTGAAAAATTAACTGCCAGAGATATCCAAAATAAATACCTCGCTGATGGAAAGGCAAGCCAAACTCAGCCTTTCCACGTCCCTTTATGCTGGCTTAGTCAAGTGAGCACCTGCAGCTCTCTGGCGCTTGCCCTGGTGATGCTGTGGGAGGACAGACAGAGCAGCTGATGTGCCAGCAGTGGTGGTGCTTCAGACAAAGAAGACCTGGTCCTTGGGCAACCTGTTTTTATCTGCTCCACTGCTGCTAGAGAGCCCGCTGAGAGTGGAGGGTGCTTCTGTTAAAAAGCACAGCTTCCAGAGGGAAAACACTAATGCAACGTTAACCTGTAATGTGTTTTTTTCAGGCTTATGTCTTATAAATCCTTCTTTACTTACTGTTCACAAGCTACCTCTGCCCCAGGACTGAAGTTGGTTTGGTTCTGGATTAATAAACTCAAAGATTAGAAGTAAATCCAAGACCAAGAATCTACCAGTGCTCCCAGAATAGCCGAGCACCCCAGCTCAGTGTCTACCTCCTGGCTCACTCGGCTGGCTGCTGGGGTTCAGCATATCCCCACCTGGGGGACTGTCCCAGAGCAGCTCAGTAAAGAGCACCCCTCCCCTGCAAACAAACAAACAAACAACAACAACAAAAAAAACACAACAAAGTAAAACATGGGCATATCAAAGTGCAGAAATTGTGCAAGAGCAGTCAGTGATCTTGGGTTAGGCTAGGCAAGTGCAAGTGTTCAGACCCTGGTGCCAACTACCTTAGTAAGCTATGTGACTTCCACAAATACCTTTACATTCCTCCTTAGGACAAAGGCTTGAAGGTGATTTGCACATACAGGAAGAAAAATGCTGGTTGCACTCTAACACTGCACTGGACAGAGCATCGCTGACCAGTATTTCTTAAAAAATTCCTTCCAATCTGCCATAAAATTTGCATTAAGCTAAATTGGGCTGAATTATTTAACCAAACCCAAAGCTTATCAGGAACAATCTCCTGCAAACAGAGCATCCCTTAGAAGCTAGGTTGAGAGACAGACAGCTTTTATCTCCAAGTCTTCCAAAATAGAAACCGACCTAAAAAACAGGTCAGTGCTGGCCATCCTGCCGTTTCAGACACTGTACTTAGCAATACAAGCATACAACAAAGTGAACACACTGCTATTAGCTATACTACAGGATGTGTGATCGTAACTGACATGCAGCTTGCATGAGCAGCCAACCCTCCACAAGGAATCCAGAGTCCCAGGGAGTTTACGAACACTGAGCGATCAGCACCAACTCCCTCTGGGTTTGGTATCAGTCACTAATTTTGCTATCTTTCTCAACACAAATATGATCAAAGCACACCTCTAATCCCAAGGACAGGATCAATGGTCCAAATGCAAGTCCAGCAGCAAAGCCCCCTGGCTTCCAGGTGCACCCACTGACCACCAGCAGCTCAAGCACCTGCATTTACAACTACCTGGCCCTGAAGAGGAAACGCTGGAGGCATACGGGAACACCCAGCATTGAAACATCTCCAAGGCCACACATTTCTGGCCACTTTACAAGTGGCTCCATCCCCCATCCTCCCTCTGGTTCACATTATTGTGCTGCAGTACTGCATACTGAGCAAAAACCAGCAAGGTCACTAAGAGAAGCAGACCTGGTGTTTGTAACGTCCTCATGGAGAAAAAGCGGCTGAGGCCTGGCAGTCACAGCTGAGAGAGGTGGTAATAGAATTTTGGGTGTAACCTCAAAGTAATTAATCACATTGGATACTTCAAATTTTACAAAAACACATGCCTCCACACGTCCCTAAGCTGGCACTTCAGCACGTCCTGCTCCTGCACACATGGAGGCTTCACAGTGCCCTTCATTCCCCACCTCTCCCTGCCCCAGTTCCCCCACAGGTCCCAGTGGCTGGGTGCTTCTGGCAGCCTGTGGAGTGGATTTTCCTGCTGGGTTGCCATCAGCAGCAGACTGCTGGGGTGGCAGCTTCCACGCAAGCACCTCTTTTCAGTTTCATACACATGTGAAAAGCAAAGCTGAAGCCCCCAGTACAGAGAGGAGTCATCAGCACCGATCACTCGATCATTCGCAGTGCAATTACTCAGCCACTCAACCCCCAGCTGCAGGAGCTGTCTTCACACCGGTGGGAGATCCTGACACGTTATTCCCTGTCAGGCATGATGTGACACATCCCCAGCATCCACTGTTTGCAATAGCATATGCTAGCGCAGTGTGCGGTGAGGCTGAGCACTTCAGGCCCACTAACGTATCAGGACTGGACTCGCCGAAGCTTTCTGCTAAGCGAACTCCCTCCAAGCTGATTTTTCTGCCATGGTCTGAGCTCTGCCACATATGCCCTCTTCCTTTGTCTTACCATTCATGGTTTCTCCTAGGTGATTTGCAAGATACAGTACCAGTGGAACTGTAGGCAAGGCACAAGAAGACTTAACATTCAAAAGTCTTCATGTAAATCCTGATTGTAAAGCAAATTAATTCCAGTCTGAGCCAAACTCAACCCCAACCAGCAGCTGGGCAAACACATATGGCTCCAAACTGCAAGCATACAGCTCAAGCAAATATAAGTAGCTGATGAATGCCTTGGATAATCACATCCCTACCCCATTTCCCCCGAAGTAGTATCAGTTAAAACCAGTGGAGACATTTTCTGATCAGATTTCAAGATGGATGGTGGAGTTATTTCCTAGCACAGGCACCTACTGCCACTTCAGAGACCTTGGGGTACATCCCTTGCCCCAAGATTACACTGCAGAAAGGAACAAATCTAAGGTCCCGTGTCCGACCACCAACTCCTTGCAGGTTCCTTACACACTGCCAGGCATTTAAAGACAGCACTGAACACCTATGCTTGGGCAAATGAATACCACTCTGGTCTACTAGTTCAATCTACTTCAAAGCCCCGTTTAATGCTTGAGTCAAGGCACAAAAACACGTGCTGCGGTGATCTCCACCTTATGTTGGCTAATTCCAGAAAATGTAAGATCCTCCCTTATATCACCCCCAAACTGACACTCTCAGCAAAGCACAATGGAACACCTGCTGGCTGTTGATGTGACAATGTGACATATCTATGATGATTAAGAGTTTTACTCACCAGTGTTTCTCTCTTCAAAAGTTCCCAGGAAGGAGTGTGACTGTGAATTTGGATGCTAACACCAAGCCCCCCAGTGCCAGAGTGCCTAACCCACATGTGGCCAGCAAGTTTGCAAGTCCAGGGCCAGTGGGTTCAGGCACTAAAGATACTTCCTTTGCGCTTTCCTATGTTAAAAAAAAAAATCCATTCAGACGCTGTAATGTCCTGTGCATGGCTCGAGGGCACCCTGAAAGCATCTTTTGTGCTTCCATTGAGACCGTGAAGTATGAGTGCAGGAATGCACTACAGCCTGCTCTCCTAAATAAATACTCCTAAATAAACACTGTTCCTGTCTCTCGTACCCAGATTTGCATTTCCATGCTTCCCTTACCACACCGTGAAACTTCTTCTTCCTGTTGGGCTGAGCAAGCAGCAGGGCAGCTGCTCCCACCCGGATGGAGGGCAGCCGAAACATCTCTGTCCAGCAAAAGGCAGGAGATCAGAGTTTGTCTCTTTAATCAAAATGAGTGATCGTCATGAAACTTACAGAGAATGATCTTTGCTACCTCTCTTCCTCACTGTCAAATCTGAGGATGCAGCAGCCACATAAAACCATGTTTCCCTGGGAAACCAAGCTAAAAATAGCCAGGCTGGCTGGCTCTGGAGACTGGTCTGGAGTTCTTAAAATTGCAGTTAGAACGAGATATTACCCTGGGTTAAGTATCCGGATTACTGATGCAGAATGCTAAAGATCTCGGTATGAAGCCTTGCTGTCCCACCTAACACGGGGTCACTCTGAAGAAGGCCGACCTTCATCCTAAGCACGGGGAGGAGCTCACCCAGCATTCGCGGGGCCGTGAGGGGAGCAGGCCTGTGGCAGGCGGCCTCTGGACTGGACTCCCTGGTTTGGAAACACCTTCAGCCTGGGCTCAGCTTCCAGCACACAGACAGCACAGAAGTGAAGACTGAAGCCAGCCACAAGCCCCCTAACCTGGCCTCAATCCACAGTGACTGAGTGCAGCTCCGGGGGCATCAGCTGAGGTCCTGTGGGATCCACCTTGGCTGGTGTGACTGTCTCTGCCCAGCACCTTCATGAGATTGTGGTGATTGGGGCCCATGGGATCAGGGCTGGGGGCTGCTGGGGACCGAGGAGTATGACAGGATGCTTGAGTGCTTCTGGCTGCTCTGTGCTTTTCCATCACAAAGATGTCAATGAAACATCGCACGCTGTCAAAGTGATCTAAACAAACTTGAATACGACGTATTTCTGTTAGAAGGAACTGCCCCCCCGAGGCCCAACTGCAAACCAAGGATTTCTGGAAGGGAGATGACACCCAGCAGGGCACAGGGCAAGGATGAAGCCATCTCTATAAATCATCCCTGGCCTGCCCCAAGAGAGCGCCCCGCAGCTATCCAGATGGGGTGCCAGAGAAGGAAGAACACTTTCCTCCTTGCCAGTATCAGCTCGTCATCTGAGTTCACACAAGGAAGAGCAAGAAGGGGAAAAAAACAATCCTTTGTGCATTTAATTCAGAATCTAATTACCTTGTATAAATTAGTTAGCCAAGGTTTCCACCTAAGATTTAACACGTAATAGCCTATGAATCACATCTCTGTTACATGATATATTGTGCCATTTATATGTAAAAATGCTTTATGCAAGGCACCCTGTGGACTAGGGATATTAATTTATACCACAGGCTCTGGAAGATTAAGTGAAATTAAAGAAGATAAGGAGATAAAACACTTCTGCTGATCAATGTGTCTTAATGAGGAACATGTTCTATGTGCATTTTAAGGTGAAATCAGCCATCAGAGTCTGTACGACTGTAAGGTCTTCACTATATGAAGGCAGCATACATTAAAAGCTCACTGATTGCAACAAAGATTTTCCTATCAACAACACTGAAGCTTTTTCCCTCTGTGTGTTTTGAATGCTGCTTGTACTGTATGCTTTTAAATACTCTGCTTAATCTGCCCAGATTAACTCCTGTGGACACAGACCAAGGCAAACACTATTCCTCTCTCTGCAGTCTTGGTTTTCCTCCTCCCACAGTGAGCCACGTCTCGTGGCAAGAACTTTTCCGGCAGCTATTCCACTCAATCCCTATTTAGTTCCTGCCAGTTTATGAGCGCCACATGTAAGAGTGACAAGGATCATCACGCCGTGCCTGAAAACAGGCACATGCACCCCGATTTCCCTAACGAGGCAGTGGCACCCACTCCAAAGGCTTTTAACTCTCTTTATAAAGAGCACTAATCACGCAGAAGTTATTCCACCCAAAGGACAGTGCACAACAGCCACAGGCAGAGGCTGACTAAGAAGTTGCACTGAGGGAGAAGGTTCCTCCTCCTGAATCAGCAGTCTGCATCTCCAACAGCATGAAACTGTTTTCGTGTTTATACTGTCCCTACCAGCTCCTCCTCACTACTTAAAAGAGAACAAAACATTACTTACAGTCTAATTTTAAGCTAGTGCCCTGGAGCCAGAAACTGAATTAATTTCCATAGATACTGAGTGGTTTTACCAGTATAGAGGAGCTAATTACCTCATCTCCCCCATCTCCATTATTACTGTCACCTCCTGTAGGGACAGCACAGAAGCAACGTCCTAGCCGTATGAATGCAGCACACAGCAGTGACCCAGACCTGTCTGGGAGAAGATGGTAAATGCTCCCTTAGCATCTCATACATGCCAGACATGAAAATACATGAAAATAAACCCTAATGTAAAAGAGTCTCAAACTTCAGGACTTAAGAAGTTTGAGGAAAAAAAAAAAAAAAAAAAAAAAACAACCTTGCAGTCCAAATAATTCTTATTTTATTGTGTGTGCCTAAAGACAACGCAGCTTAGCTCCAATAATGCAAAGGTGCCAGGTGCCAACAAATGCAGAAGCCACCCAGTGGTAACTTCATGTTGTGTCTTTATGTATCTGCTTAGAAATTCCATTTCGATTAGAGATAAGGGAATTTAGACTGGCATGAAAACATGACATGCCAGTTATAAAAACCAAACTCACTAGAAATGAGTGCTTTAGGTATGATTCCTTGTACATGTGTTTCAACAGATGTCCGTATCATCCTGTTGATATCCTTTGTAATGGTAGAATCAATTTGTCTATAGCATGTATGCATTCAGTTGTGAGCATCCAAAAAAGACAGTTCAATCACAGTATCCACATAGATGTGAGCACAGGCCAAGTGTTCCTTCTAGCAACACTGGCCTGCTGTGTGGGTGAGCAAATACCCAGGAGCATGCAAGCCTTCCTCTAAAAGAATGTGTACAGAGGAAAAACTAAGAAAAAGAAAACTTGAGAGGTGCAATATGCACCATGCTGGTGTCATTTCAACTTTCTACCCTGGACTGCAAATGTGAATACAATAGCCCCATGAAATACACTGGAGTGAATATAAAGCATTTGTTGAACAATCACCTCTGTTGGATCATTTTCACCAGAAAAAAATGATGCTCAACACAGACCTTTAACAGCACTGCTTAGACTCTCCAGAATAGAAACTAGAAGCCTAATTTTCCTCAAAAACGAAAAGATTAAAGCTTCCTGTGATTTAATAGCATCTCTTGAAACAACAACACTGTCTGCAATCAGAACAAAAAGGCATCTGAGTAGGGAGACCAAAGATGGGAATAATACATCACAAGTTTAAAAAAATATCTAAATGATGCAATAAAAACATTTATTTTCATAAACTACTGTTAAACAAATGAGGGCCCATATTTCACATTCATTATCATTCTGCTAGCAATTCCTCGGAGATTGCAAGCCAGCCAGCATTTTAGTGCACACACTAAAAGAGATGAGGAAAGAGGATTTTAAGTAGGTCAGCAGTAAATATGATCAAGATGGATCTTTTTTTGTTGTTGTTTTTGTTTGCTGTCAGCCACTGGAGTCCTTATTTGAGAGAAATGCTAGTGCTAGGAATAAACAGTTCTCAGAGGAGCAAGACGGGCATCACGTTTAGAAGAAAATGTGTGCCTGTTTCCTTTCTGAAACCAACCTTTAACCTCTGCCATGGGCAAAGCTTGTGACATGAGCTTGCTAACAGAGCTGTAGTCAGAGCATCGCTAGGACGCGCCAGGCACAGCAGCTGCTTGCTCTGCCTTGTGGAAATGGTTGTGAAGAGGTCTGCTGATGAGGAATATGGGAAAATGTAGCTTGGGATTTTATGCCAAGGGGATTTTAATGGAATTGCAGCATTATCCTCTTCTCTTTCTAATTCCCTTTCTTATCCTTGGATTTCTTGAGCTAGGGAAATCAACCTCAAAACACCCCCTCTGCCTTGCTGAATAGTGTGTTTGGAGAACAAAACAAAACAAAACAACGAGGAAGGTTTGGGAAGAAAAGAAAACCAAACGGTCTCTTTGTTCCACAAGCTCTGGGGATCACTGTGTGCTTGCGTAAGGGTGGGACAGAGGAGGGATGGGACAAGGAGAGGCAGGATGCCCGGGAGAGCAGCTGCCTCCTACCATGCCTCTCTGCTGCTGCGCTTGGAAGCCAAGGCCAGCCGCAAATGGAGGGATGTGCCAAGCCCAGAAGAATAGCTTCACCGTGTGGATAGAGGCCCAAACTGCAGCGGATGCTCAAACCCCAGAAGAGGGACGACAACCCATCATCTGCCATTTCCTGAAAGCCTTCATGGCAGAGCGCTCTGTGGTGCTCTTGCGCTGGAATCCAGGTGCAGTGTGCTGGCTCCAAGATGCTTTTCTCCCGCTGTGTGTGGCACAGGACCCTGCTGGACAGCCCTGCAAGCTGCTCAGGTCCCGTGTTTGTGCAGCGCTTTCCCCTCTGGCACTGAGCACTGCCAGTCTGCAGGGGCTGACTGGCACTGGTGCCATTCAGTAGAAGAGGGAGCTTGGAGAGGGCAAAAAAAGGAAAAATACAACTAACAGCTTACACCAGTGCAAGATGTTCCCAAATATTCAATAAAAACTGGATTGTGGTTGCATGAACAGGAAGAAGAGACTAGTTTGGTTTCATTTTCACATGTGCAGGAGACGTGTAATGCTATTTCAAATTGCAGTTTACATCCCACTCAGCTCTGCCTTAACAAAACAAACTAGCACGTTGTTTCTAAAGCTTAATTGTTTAGTAGTCTGAGAGCAGACGGTGCTAGCATTCTCAAGGTCCTCAGGGATTTGAGCAGAGATGGACATTGCAGAGAATGACTCTCCAATATAGCGGCTTAGAAAGTTTTGGCATTTCAGGAGTTTCTTGGTCCTGGCCCATTGCTTACTTGTAGCTCCTTCCACCTCATCTTTCCTCATCAGTGGAAAAAAAAAAAAAAAAAGCACCAGTGAAAACAGAAACTTGTCCACCTTAGAGGCAGAGTGCAACATCTGATGTGATCAGAAGGTGGAAGCAAGTAGGTGCTGTTTGGGCTTTCCCTGGTTTGGTTTTGTCTCATTTACCTTTTGGCACTGAAGCGGCCAAATGAAGTCCCTGATGAAAACCAGCTGTAACAGAAGAGCGTAAGCACCCCCTTATCCCCAGCTCAAGCTGCACACTGCAGAGAGGGCAGGTCTTTGGAAGCAAAACCTCTCCTCCTGCCTAGCGGTACACAGGTAACGAGCCCATCACATCAAGCGCATTTTGCCAACTATTTATCAAACCACCAAGTGTCATTTGAAGAAAATGGCTCATTGTTTTTCTCTCCATAATTGCTGTCCAGTGAAGGCTGCGGAGATGCTGAAGGCATGTATAATCACAGCCGCTCCCATTTAGCTCCCAGGAAAAGGCAGGTCGAGCCAAAGCACCCAAAGGACACTGTGGAGCCTTGTCAGCAGGCAGCTACGGCACAATTTGGCTCTAGCAGGGCAGCAGGGTAAGTGCTGGAGCCCCTGACTGAAGCTTTAAATAACAGAATAGTTACGGCAGACATTCCTTGCAGCAGTTCAAACACCACCGTTTGCGTTTGAACTCATTTAGTTCTTCCAAAGAAAAGCAGCTGTTGTGCTGTGATCGTCTGCAGTCCCTCCCCACGTACATCTCTCAGATGTTCTGCCTCAAAAAAAAACCAACAACAGGTTTTAAGGCAAAACAGTGTATCACTTTGATCATTTACAGGCTTCAGAGCTCTAACTATGATGTGCCCCATTAGCCTGGTACCAGAAGCACATTTTAAGGCTAGATTCTTTAAGGTGACATTTTATAATGTGTATATTCAAGCATCCCTAAGTGCTACGACTGCCCTCACTACAGCATGGTGCAGAAATCAGGGACAATACAGCTCATGTCAGTGTTGTCCTCTGGAGCTTGTCATACAGAAAGGCACAATCCAGCAACCACACCTGGGGACAGAAATGCCTGAACTCCAGCTGAGTGTTGGGTTCAGAGCCACTGGACAGAGATTTATCCCCCACAGAGGGGCTCCTGGTGATTCATGCCCTGCAGGCCCTGCGTATGAGCTCCTGGGGACTTTGCATGCTTTGAAGTTGCCACCCAACCCAAATAAGCACACTGATATGCAGCATGTGTGATTCCACTGGAAGCTGATGAAGAACAGTGGAAAGCCACAGTAACGCAAGCTGCTGAAGGAGAAACCCTTTGCGCAGCCCTACACCTTGTTCTGATCCCTGTGGGGTGCCAGAGATTGCACCTCGGAAAGGAAGAAATTCTGCTTTCTAAGAGAGAAAGCCAGATGTTTTTTTCTCAGAGCCTGTCCTCAGCACTGCTGTATAACACACCAAATCACTGCATCACCAAGGGACAAGCCCTCTAGGGCACAATCCGGTCACCCAAGGCCATCTTCCCCAGAGGAAAGGCACCTGCTGGGTCACGAGAGCCCTTGGAGCAACAGACACCATCCCCACACGAGAGATCACCCATCAGCATGGCTACAGGCACTGGAGGCTCTGGCACTGGGTACAAAATGCAGAATGGGGATTCTACACCAGCTCTCTCCTTTCCTGTATTTCTTTAGCCTTCCTACTTAATTTAGCATCAAAACATACTATTTGGACAGTAAATTATTACATGTAGCGACTGAGTGACAGACAGGATCAAACAGTTTCATTCTTATAAGGAAATTTACCTCGGATCATTTTTGACACCTCTCCTTTGAAAAGTGGAAGAAAAAAGAAGTATTTAAGCAATGGCAAATCAAAACTGATTGAGGGATCTGAAGGACTGAAATGAAGCCAACACATTAAAACTAACCGCAGAATTTATCCTAACCACACTTATGCAAATCTTTTTGATATTACATAAAAACCAACACAGCATTATTTTTAGGAATTTAGCACACTAGTCTAGAGCCATGGACAAAACATGCGAGCACATATTTCTCTCAGATATTAGAGTAAGAAACACAGCAGCAGAATTACAAGCTGGAAAAGAAAAATTTATAAGGGGAGCAATACAGTGAGCGCAATATATTAAGTAGATATACTTCAATTTTATACTGTGAATTTGATCCCACAGACTGTACTGTCTTTTTCCAGCCTGCTTTTTAACTTGAGCTTTAAAACTTCAGCTCAGATGTTAAGTCCTGAATCCATTGTAAAAGGAAAAAAATAAAAGCTGTAAAGTTTGTCAAGAATCAAAAGGTGATTCTCTGGGGGTTAGTTTGTTGTTGGCAAAGTCAGGTTAGTACAGCCACATTAAATTACTAATTTATTTGACCTTATCTTTAGGAGAAATTGCTGGGACCCAGTATTTTACCAAATTTTAGTCTCCATTTAAAAATTCAATTCAAAAAAAAAAAAAAAAAAGTTCCTTAGACATTTTCAAAAATATCAAGTACCAAGATAGGTTTCTTTACCACATCCAGATTTTATCAGACAGATACTTCACGCTTTCTAGAGAACAAAACAAAACCAACCTTCTACACATAAAAACGTAGTTATGCACAAAAGTCACTACTTTTGAAAGGAGTCTCAGGAACAGGGCACTTTTTCAAGAATCATTCAAATACTGAGTTCACAAGATGAAATGCTCTGGGTAAGAGATAAATAGAAAGAAAGAAAGCTTAAAGGAGAAATTTTTGGCTCTGCCAAAGATGCTATGAAGTGGGAAACTGGAAGGAAAAATTCATTAATATGTACTTTTACAATATTTTATACAAGAATTTGAAAAAGAACAGAAATTATTCTGATGAAGTTTATCAAATATCTAAAGACTTCAAGAGAAAATGCACATATTTCCCTTTTGCTTCAAATACTTAATTAGGAAGCCTCTTTTAATATTTTTCCACTCCTTTAAAAATATGAAACCCTTGAAAACAATTTTTGTCCTTACCCTCAATAAAAACATCTTTTTTGATATTTAGCAGATCTCTCAGAAGTTGAATGCGTGCAGTTAAAAGGCAAAGCTGTCCAGAAGCTTGGGTCTAGATTTGCTGGTCCACAGAGCTGATGAACTCAGCACCTTTAATCAGAAGTATTGAGACTACACACAGGAAAACTACCATAAGTGACTCACTGTAAACAGACGGCGAACACATCAACTTATGGTAACATTTAAGCATACCTATGAGACATTTTTAATCTCCAAAGGCTTGTAACTAGCAGCTCCTGGATGCTGGTAACCCCAACATGGTGGGTCAGCAGCAGCATCCCACCTAATGGGGAGGAAACAGGTTAAACATTTGGCCGAGGTGTCACAGCAAGTGGAAGAGGAGGCACAGGGACGTGAGTGAGTTCTGTGTTTAGACCAAAAATACATCTGTATTCATTTTCAGTCCAAACCTGCATTTTTTGAAAACAGATAGGTAAAGCACGCTCGGTCTAGTAAGAGCAGACTACAAACTACAAGGGGAGTGTAGAAGATTACTTCTCTAGTAGCTTGTTTTCAAACGTAGTGTCCCTTTGCTTAAGCACGAGGCAGATGGCATGAATTACAACCCCTCCCCAAATAAAACAAAAATATAGAAGTTTTATATGCCTGAGATTTGTGGAGCGGGGAGGTTCCCAGCACGCAGGCCGGTGGATGCCAGGACAGCTGCTCGGGGCAGATGGGTCCTTTGACAGCTTGATAATACGGACTTGCTGGTGAAACTAAGCCCTGGTAGGGACAGCCAACGTGGGGCCATCTGTTTACTGGAGAGGAAAGGCTCTTGGAACAGCAGGTAGCCAATGCTTTGGTTGAGAATTAAACCAACAGCAAGATCATCAGTATTTACAACCTTTACTTGTGCAGCTACATACATACAGCTGGCAGCGCAACTCTTCCACGTCAGGCTGCTCCCGCACAACGCTGTAGCGCCGCACTCAGCTTCAACATGTGACCTGGGATTTTTGCACGGTGTGCACCACCCATGGCTTTTTAGAAGATGCTTTCTGCTTATGTCTGTTTGTTAACGCCAGGCAAGGGAACATTTTGCTTCAAACTTTCAGAATGCCAAGCGCTGTAGTTTAAGACTGAAAATAATAATATGGTCAGAAGGTGTACGAATTGATACGCTGAACACAGCATAAAACCCATAAGGAACTTTTTCTGTAAGATGAAATGTTCCCATTCACCTGTTCACATAATGATAACTTCTCTGGGGAAAATCCACAGCGCGCAGCATCAAAAATGAAGTTCAGTTGGGAAGGCTGGTGCGCTAGCTGGAGAATGCAGAAACTCCACATCGCTGCACCACGGTTACTGCTCAGCTGTGATTTCTTTAATCATTTTATATTCTGATCATCGATTTATCAAGGACAGTGGGGAACTGGACAGAGCCCCATAAAAGGGCAGAGAAAATGTTAAGTGCTCTGAAATATTAAAACGTTAACATTTGGAAGCATGATGGCTTCTATAACACCTAGACAGCAGGAGGAGGAGGAGGATGGGTTTGAATTTTCTATTCTAGGACATGCAAAGCATGTAACACAGCTTCTGATAGTCTATTTTTTTATTTTTTATTTTTTCCAGAACACAAATAATCCTTCCAGTTTCACCCTACTGCCATAGACAGTCCAGGAAGAGAAAGGATTCATCTGTTTTAACCAAGTGCATCCACTAGCTGGGGATGAGGAATAAACTTAGCATCTCAATTAACACTTTGAAAAGGCTAATAAGACATAAAAAACATTAGTTAACGACACATCAAACTGGTATGATGGGCTGGAAAAGAATTTTGGGTCACTGAGGAGCTGTTTTTATCGGAATTACAGTTACAGCAAAAAAAAGGTTCTAAATTTTTGAAGTAATCAATGATTATTTATTTACTTATTTTATGTGTCCTGAAGAACACTTTCTCAGCAACCTCTACACAAAACAACTTCAGAAAACATCAAGCAGCCGAACACCGAAAGTCCATCTCCTTCAAAGAACATCAAGCTCCAATAAATTCTGTCTACCAAGATCTCCATCCATCCCAGGAGGACCCCGAACTCCTGCCCAGAGCGTTACCATCTAGGTGCTCTTTACAAAACGGGCAGTATCACAGTTACCTTGTACCAGCATCTGTGTGCAGCTCGAATGTGTTTCAGCCACAGCGGTGTTCTCTTTCCAGAGAATTTCAGAGAGAATTTGTGTTGACAATGGGAGTAGGACTTGGGAAAGAAAAGCTGACCAGTAAAACTCTTCACAGTCAATGGAATATCATAAAATGTAATAAATTGCTACTATTACGTTATCAGACAAAAGAATTGACTTTTAGATTTAGAGGTCAAGTACTCAAATAAAGGACTCAAAATTTTGCAGCAAAGATTAAACTCAGCCTCTTGAGAGCCCAATCCCCTCTCCAGAGCTCACTTTATTCTCAACATAAATCCAGGACTGCAAGTTATTTGCACTGCGCCAGGAACGTGTTGAGAAGTATAACAAAAGGCTACTTTTTCCACGAGGATGTGGGATATGGAAAGCTTCCCTGGTCAGCAGGTTCAGGACCCACGTCAGAGTCAGTGAATGAGCTCTGCTCCAGCAACAGCATCAGGAAGATGAGTTTTAAGAAAGGAACCAATCCTCTTCTGACTGCCTTAATGAGTTCCCTTCTAGCACGGCAGTTCTCTAGATAAACTCGGTAGCATCAATAGCTGAAGAAAACTTTCCCAAATAATACAAAATTTAAAAAGAGGACAATAAGAGTTCATCATGGTGCTAGAACTCCTCCTATTCATGCCCTGAACTCACCAAAAGCAACAAATCTTTCATCTACACAGTGTATTTTCCAAAGAAAAACTGTCATTTCTTAATCCCAGTTCCAACTGTGTGGTTAACAAACCTGCGCAGGAATTAGCAGAGATGATTATAAAGACCGTAAATTAGCCAAAGGCAAAGCTTAGCTAAACCCTAGAAAAATTTTCTAAGCCACAATGACAAGGTTAGAGAAATTAAGCTTTTTTTTCTTTTCCATTTTATGTATTTTATTGAATAAGGAAATTGTTTTTCCTTTTGCCACCACCCTGCTGCAGGGTTGAGTACCTGGTGCTTAGAAGCTGACAGCTAACTGCAGGCTAGGGCTCCTCCCAGACAACAGCAGAGTTTTACTAGAAGTTATGAATAGAAATCCTGTATAAAAACAAAGCTATTTATGCTCTACTCAAGCACTGAAAAAAAATGTTACAGAGGAATCTGATATGAATAAAGTCTAGCCCTTTGTCAGGATTCAGCCGACGATAACAATGGTGTCAGCCACTGGCACGGCTGAATCAGAACTAAACATGGGTTAGTTGGCAGTGGTGACAAAGGACAAATCGCATTAAATAGCAATTTAGAAGCAGTTTGTTTCCAGCCTGGTTTTCTGAAACAGTGCTCAACTCCTTTTGATCTTGTCTAGCCTACAAGAAACCCCCAGTACAGATGGAAACTTCCAGTTAAAGAGCACTCATCACGAGCCCTGCTGCCGGCGCTGCTGACACCCATTGTCAGCAAGAGATAATTTTCATAGCGTTCACAAAGCTTAAGTGACAGATTAATTTGATACCAGCAGTTGTAACACCCTTCCTTTGTGCAGAGGTTTTCTGCCTTATGAGGGATGGTTCTTTCCTTGGAGTAAGGATGGCTGGTTAAGAGCACGCTATCACCCATGGATTTTCAAACACCAATTTGGGCTCCTCTTCCTTCCTTTTGGTCCCAAAGAAACAAGAGTTTTCATCAGAATTGTCTCTTCGAGGTGGTCACCAACAATAGAAAAAAATGCTTCTGTCTTAACCCACATGTAAATCTAAGTCTCAGCAGTTAATAAGGTTTCTACGAGAGAAAGGTAAACAGTTTTTAAACAAAGAGAACACGTTAAACTGATTAAAGCCAGCGGAGTTTCCATACGAAAGAGCATCTTTATGATGAATCAAAGTGTTTTAAACCTCTTGCGTGACACCTAGGCCTGAGCTGGAAGGTCTATTTCTACATAGTGGAGGAAATAAAATATATTGGATTGATTTTAAACAAACTGGGCTCTCCTGCTTAATGATTTGTGTTCCAGATTGTGCTCATAACTGGGCTGAGGACTGATTTTCCTAAATAAGCAAAATAAAATCATGATGATTTTTTTTTTATGGACAGCATCGAAAATGTATAAAATGCTCATCCTTACTCCTGTACAATGGATTAAAAATGTGCATTTACAGACTGCTTCTTTCCATCTACTTAGCAAACACTCATGCTATTAACAAAAATCACCCAGGAGGCAGCACTCTCAGAGCTTAACCTTAAACACTGCTATTAAGATAATAGCAAATTTTAAAATCTTTCACTTAAATGTGTTTGCAGAAAGCTTTATTTGCCACAACATGATTTGTTAAAAAGAACAAAATTCAGAAAAAAAACATTTGTGAATTCTTCTGTTCCAAATATACTTAATCTCCCCATATAGCCTGCAATTCTGGACGGGCTTTATTCTGACAATTTATGCAGTTCAGGGGGATTAGGGGCATCCTGCACTCATCCAAAGTTTGAAGCAATTCCAGTGTTAACAAATATTTATGGCTGGAGCTTTGAACACTTGAAAAGCAGTCAGAAGTGCACTTTTCTTCTCATTTTCTCTCTTCACAACTACTCCATTTCAATGCAGCTGTTTCAAGAACTTCCAGGTACAGCCAGACCACAACTATTAACTGCTTTCTAACACATCAAGCAAGACCTAATATAGTCTCAAGAGCCACTCTGGGAAATATTTTAAAGCACAGCCAGTCAACACAGAGTGGATATATATTAACCAGAGTGGCTGTGTTGGAGGCGTGCGTGGAACCTTGCAAAAAGCACAACCACTGCAGCCCTCTGCTCCCCAGTGCAACGCAATGCTGCTTCTCCCCCTTGCACCTCCCTGGTCTGCCTAGGCAGCAAACTCTTGCACCAGGATCTGTTTGTTTACAGTGTTTACATAATAAAGCTGTAATCCCAGATACATCCCCTATGTGCCACCATGCTGCTGAGGGCAGGCAAAGAAAGAGGCTTTTTGCAAGGATGCGCTGCCCTACGCAGATCTTCCTTAATAAGGAAGCCTGGGGAAACCACACACCTTACACCTAACATGTTTATTTTGAAAGGCTGATGAGACAGATTTTGTCTGTATTTAATATATATATATATATATGTGTACACACACACACAGCCACACTCCTGCTCTACATACATACAATGTACACATATGCGCCACTAAGTCAAATAACCAAGCCTCTCTGCTTCCACAATCAAACGAACCGCTACCATGTCATGTAACATCATGAAACGCACAGATGGAGCAAAATTACTATACTGAATGCATATGAAAGGGAAAGCTGAGAAACATAATCTTCCTAAAGACACCTTTGTGCCAGGCCAAAAAGAGCCCTGTATGCAAGAAGAACAGGATAACTGACTCTAATGAAACCTACAGCCCGTCGCCTTTGGCCTGACATCCGTTTTTATGAATTACTGTTTGGTCAATAGTGTAACAGTGCCAAGGCAATTGGCTCTAAGGCATGCCTGTTTAAGAACCCAGAACTAAAGAAAATTAATCCAGTGAGCACTAATGATTAAAATTGGCTGACAGGTCTCAAAGCAGAATGGAAAATATAAAATTATCCTTAGGCAAGTGATTTTCTGCTGGAGTTCTGCAGGAACTGCTTTTTACTGTTCTTTTAACTCCTCCTTCCCTTCAGCAATCCTGGAAGAAAATCAGTGGCTGTGGCTGCAGACAATGCAGGGATTAGGGGATCAGAAACACTGAAGAGAGCTGGCTACTGATACCCATGCAGCTTAGATCAATATGCATGTTGAACAGAAAATACTATGTGTGTTTAAACCAGACATAAAAAAAAAATCTTTAGGTTTGGATGTACTGCAGAATGGAGCACAATGCCTGGAAACAAAGGATGGGTCTCGGTCACCTTTGGTGATGACATCTGAGCTGCCTTTACCATTAAGGATGTTCATCTGGTGATGCTTCCACACTTCAGGAGGAACCAGACAGGAGCTGACAGAGGCAGTGTGAGACTCACCAGAGGATGAGAAGGAATTCGTGCTGTGAAAACAGGCTAGAAACAGGTCTTCTCTGGCAAAATACAGCTCCAAAGTACATCCAGAAAGAGTCCTCAGCACTCTGGACTTGACCTGCTGGAGAAGTCTAAATGCTTAAAGACCCTGAAGCAACTTCGATGTAAAAGATGGAGAAGATAAATCCTTTCCTGGCTGATAGCCCTCACCCTTTTACATCCACTCCTACTCCTGTAAAAGCTTCTCAGGTCCCTTTTTCCTGAACACGAGCTCCAGCACTTGACGGTACACCGTGGGGCCATAGCATTAGTATTTCAGCCAGCTCTGCCATTAATTCTGTTGGGAATTCAGTTAGCTAAATAATTGCTTTGTTTTTTAAAAAAATAAAAACTGTCAAATTACAAATATGACTCAAATACCCATTAGCTCAACTATGTTCAGTTCCCTAACACCTTAACCAGCAGAGTTGCTGTTCCAAAACTGCATAGCTCATAGAAGCTTCATGTTAGTTTTACACTAAAAAGCTTATTCATTTGTGACTACAACCTGAAAGTGTGAAAACTACCACTAGGAATCAAACAAAGCATCCGAATGAGAAGGTCCAGACATCCTTAGCACAGGTGTCACCACAAGTCTCCTCCTAGCCCTGCCTTTACGTTAGTACAGATTGTCAGAGTTGTAATGATTTTATCACACAAGTATTTAAAACATTGTTATGTATTACATGGAACCGCAGGTGTGCAACCTCACCCTTGCTAAAACCTCCTCACGGTGATGTGAGGACTGGGACCAGGATGGCT
Organism: Heteronetta atricapilla; assembly: GCA_011075105.1. Lineage (NCBI taxonomy): Eukaryota > Metazoa > Chordata > Aves > Anseriformes > Anatidae > Heteronetta > Heteronetta atricapilla. Next base: position 809,233 of record CM021757.1, on the reverse strand, counting down.
GGAAACTACTTTGTACGTTTGGAGAGGACCTTATGCGAGACCCCGCTGCCACCCAAGGAAGCCGCCCTGCACATCACAGGTGTAGCACCGTTCTGAAGTCACATCCAGGGTCACGCAGCCACCCGACTTTCACAGGGATTTACTGCTGGATCCACTTTGTCACAGCAAGCACCTCCTGACAGGCAGGACAGGGAAATCTGACACTTGCCATGAGGCACACAGCGACTCTCTACTCTCGGCTAATCCTGTTTAATGAGGAATTCCCAAAGTGCCTCTTGAGCAATGGGTCAGCTAATCCCATTCACAGACAGGAATTTTTTTACACTTAGAAAATTGAAACTGGCTGAAAACAAGAATTTTCCCCTTCTATTTTGATTTACAGATATTGCTTTGATAAGGGAAACCATGACATTTGGATATCTGGCAAATTAAACATGAGCTGTTCCTTTACCCTCGACCAGACATCTGAGAAAAAGTGACTTTCAGACATTTCCATTAATGAGCTGTGCTGAGAGTTCATTTAAAACAATAAAAAAACAAACTGATAATGTAGTAAGTGAATATTAAACAGCATGTAAGAGTACTGTCTGTAATGAAATGGCAGTTAACTAATTAGATGGATAAAAACTAAAACTAATTATTTTTTTAAAATAAAAATGTCACTGTTAAGTCAGTATAAGAAATTGAAAATCAATAGTTTATACCCCTACATGAAAGGCTCAGTATTTTAGACCAGTCCCCACAATGGTCTCAGCATGACAAAAGGATGGGGTGCTTTATTGTAATGGCTGGGGAAAAGGAACAGCAAAGCAGGGAAGTCTGAACACTGAGAATACAGGATCTGGGGTGCAATCAACAGTTTCACAGCTGTTCCCAACATTGCAGACTTGTTAAGGCACTGAAGAGCATCAGCTGCAGGTTTCACCTATGTTCAAAACACATCAGACATGAAAGAAATCCAGCTACTTCACAGGACTCCTGAAAGGAAGCATGCTGCTTTACAAGACGTATTCCCATAACCTCCTGAGCCTCCATGAGTAGCTACATTTGAAAACTAAAGTATACTGAGTTAAACGCAAAAAAAAAGAGAATGCTTTCTGTTGCTTTTCAGCGCTGAATTTCTCAAAGCAAGTTATGCCAATGCTTAGAATTAATTTTGGATGAACTTGGCACCTATCTCCAGTAGTACTGACAGAAGTGGCTAAATCAGCATGCTCTCAATTCATGTAAAAAATTACCCAGGCACCTAATATAGCAAATTCACTGTCCTGCCACCTGCAGCTCCAAATGAGTATTTACCTATAAAGAATCCTCTTTGTCCATCATAAATGAAGCACGATATTATGAACGGCAAAAACCAAATGCTGCATGTGATGCTGATCGGTATTGATTCTTGTGAGAATCTGTTCTGGAGGAGCAAGAGAACTCTGAAGGTTTGTCCAATTGTCAGACCATTTCTCTACAGAGTTAATTTTATGTGATTGTCTGCAATGCAATGACTCCTGTGCAGCTTTTCTGTGCAATCCCAAACCTGCTGTATACTATAAAGTTGATTATTGCTAGTTCAGCTGTACCTCCAGGAAGCTCAATGAAAGATAACCACCTAAGTGTTTACAAAGTCTACCACTAAACCAGATTTTACACAGTGATTTGCAAGTGAGACAATTTGCAGGGATTCAGAGACAACATTTTACAGCTCAAGCACTAAATGATCTACTGACACTAGTGGCAGGGAAAACAATTTGAGAAAGGAATAGCTGTATCCTAATTTTACATATGAAGAGCTTGACCTTAAAACATGTTTATGACACATTGTGACATACTTGGAATGCATATTCAGTGATGTGTGTCCCCAAACGTCTATGTTCTAATAAGCACATATAGGGAAGGAAGAAAGGGCAAGCAAGTGTGGCAGCTAAACAGTATGTCCCAAAAATACAAGGAAAAATGCTGCTCTGGTATCCTAGTAATACAGCCAAGTAACACAGATAAAACTCAAGACTGACATCAAAATGACTTCACAGCAAGTTTCTGATTTGACATGCTAGACTGAGTTTTCAGCACAATCCAAACAACACTGACCTCTTGAAGTGGCTCGTCAGGACTCCCACCAGCTCTCCAATCCTGTTGTCATCAGACGGCTCTTTACTGAAGAGACAGACAATGAGATCCTTGTTGTCCTTTGTGTGGAAGACCACGAGCTGGTCCTTTCCATTGGAGACACTCAATCCTATCAACTGTGAAGAGAAAGCAAGAGCGATGTCATACACTTTGATATATTTTTTGCTAACGGCCAGACCAGCTCTTTCCACCCAGTAGGCCACGTTGCCCCTCAAGTTCTACCTCTACCAGCGAGTGCAGTGTCCAGAGAATGGCGGCGCGCAGGCTCACCATACTGCTCCCACAAGCTGAAGTACAAGTGAAACGATATAGGCTTGGTGTTGCTTTTTTTTGGCGGGGAGGTAGTCAATGGTCCCAGCTAAAATGCAGGGAAATTCTGCCACCTAGGCTGTGTCACCTGGAGCAGCTCCTTCTAGCAGTGGCGCAGTCTTGCAGTGCCACTTCCAGCCCCTTCTGCACTTCCAGCACCACGTGCTGCTCACCAGAGAGCACCAGGAGGTATGAGGCTCCCCCACATCTCACCCTGGATGACACCACATCACTCAGGGGCAGATCCACGTGCTTGTTTTATTTTCAAGGGAAGCCAACAATAACCATCAGTCTGGCCAACAACTATCTCCTCTGCTCAAATCCACAGACACAGCTCCAGGAATGTAATGATATGCAGACAACACAGCAACAAAATCTACTGAAAGCCCAAACATTCTGATGAAGAATATAAGTTGCAAACCCCACAAAGCCGTGTTGATTCCAGTATTTAGTCATGGATTAATGTCTTGCTGTTCTGACAAAATAAAAGGAGATTTTTTTTCTTTTTGGTCTGCTAAGTAACTGCTACTTGGTACATTAATGCCTTTGTCCTCATCATTACCCAAAGCAAAAGCAGGAAATTTAGGAGTGGCAGTCCAGGTACGCAGGCTATAGGTGATTTCAGGTGAATATATATATATATTTTTTTAAAGTATCTATGCTAGGGAAACAAAATATAAGGATGCAAAAAGACAAATCAAGAGGCAAGTACATTTACAAACTGGTGCTAGAAGGAGAGAGGAAAAAGAAATATTAATACAAACAGATACTAGAACAGACATTCCTTGTCCACCAAAGGACTACCCAATTCTTTTGAGTCATCCAGGGACAGGCAGAGGGAAGCCACATTTTCCTAAAAGCAAGAGGCATTGCTACACTGTTTTACTGAAATCAAAATCTCATCATCCTCTTTGTAAAGAAAAAAACAAAACTTCTATGCCTTCTATGTATCTCCACTGCCTCTGTTGGAAAGCATATTAGCACAGATCGAGTTGGAGACTATGCAGTACTTTCAGAAGCATGAATCTCTCAGAAACAGCCGAAATCCATATGCTTGGTTTAGTAGGCACCGTGCATTATTTCCAAGAAACCCGTTACAGCTCCGGATGTCTACCACATACCAGACAGCAGCGTCGTCCCTGAAAAGCATGCCACAGCCAGCATGCAGAAGTGTGGCGTGTGCCCTATTTTCTGGATGAAACACTACACAAGTTGAGAGTTGCTCACATTTTGCTGGCTTATTATTGCAGCACAACAGACGACAGTGATTGCTGATATTCTAGGCACTGAGCAGAGACCTCCTGCTACCAGTTGCACATACCCAACACAGGTGGAGTTTATTCTCTGCCATTCACGGTATTTTAAGGTTATGAAATACTTTCAAAACAAGCTACACTTCATGCACACACATCAACAGCTGCCTGGGTTTACGGTGTCCCTTGAAATTAATTTGCATGCTTAAATAACATCCTGGGAGTACAATATCACCACAGGGACTACTGCCATCACGGTTTTAAATGTGTACCGAGTATGAAAGATGATCAAGTTGAAATCTCTGAATTTGAAAAGCCCATTTAAACATTAATTATTCAAAAGAACTATGTTAGAAGTCCATGAGCCCTTCAAAATGTTCCTATTTTGCCCCTCCTCACAAGACTATCTGAACAAATAAAAATAATACAAAAGAAATAATTTTAGAGAAGGTGCTTATCTCAGTATTTACAAACACTAATATTAGTCCTGCTTGCAGATCAGAAAAAAATCCTCAGCAGCCACAGAATTCCCTTTATTATATTCTCCACTGTACTGGGAAAGACAGTCGTAAGATCCTTTCTGCTGCTCAATCATCTTCTAATTCCTTCTTGACAGTATCTGTTTCTTTTTTTCTCCAGGTAAGAATAAAAAGTTAATTGTACAGTGGTACTTCTGAAGCAACTGCCAGAACAGTTGCACACAAAAAATCCCCTAAAGTAGCAGCTCAGTCCAGTGAAACAGTCAGGGTTGAAAGGAAAGTTATTGCTTTGTAATCATTTGCACGAAATTACAGATTCCTTACACAGGGTATGAAATAAGAATGCAGAACCTGAAATCCAAGCAGGCATACATTAAGGGCTATGCTTAAACCATTTACAAGTAAACATAGCTAAAGGAGATGGGAAACTATAGTGCGATTCCTTCAGCCGAAAACAAGTTTATGGTAGGAACAGACATCAGCTGACTGTCTCCGATGAGATTTCCATGGAAACACCATCCCTAAGGATGTTGCCATGTTGATAGGGTGCTTCTGAAATGCTGATGGCAAGCAGCACAGCTAACAGGCAGATGAATTTCAGCTGGGTTCACCCTTACATGTTAGAAGGGCAATCCATCTTCCCCCAGCGAGCGTGCACCTGTTTGGTGGGACATACCTGATACACTGATAAACACCAAGACCAGTGTATTTACTACCCTTTCTCTTCTCAGAAATATTCATATCAGTTCAAACAATTGTTTTTTCTACGAAAGGGAACAAATATCTGCATCACGGATGGCCACTTACAGCACCTCCCTGCGCACTGCAACGGGGCTCCCACTCAGGCAGAGATCGGGTGTGCAGAAAAACAAGGGAGCACACACGAGGCAGCAGGCAACACGTATGCAAATCACTCAGTAACACAACACAAAGCACAACCAGAAAAGGGAAAAGGGAAAAGCTATTGGATTACAGCACTGATCATTAGTTTAGCTTAAGAAATACTAGTGAAAAAAACATGTATTTCACATACTATATAGAAACCAAATATATTTCCAAACTCTCTTCTTCCTGCTGCTCTGGGAGGAGTCAGCAGCAAATCAGTAGGATCAGGGGACATGTCCTGTCACCATGATGCCACCCTTATCCCTGTGCCTACAGATTTTCTTGTGTTTCCAAGGACCACAGTGGGGCGGAAGCAGGTGAAAGGAGGACCTTTGGCCAACTGTACTGGGTCTGGCTGGGATGTTAACTTTCCCTGCAGCAGCCCACACAGTGCTGCACTCTGCACTTGTAGCTAGAACAGCAGTGGTGTCACACTGGTGTTGTGTCTGCTGCTGGGAAGTGCTGGCACAGCATCAGGACTTTCTCTAACCCTCCTCGGGGGTGTGCAAAAATGTGAGAAAGAAACACCATCAGGGCAGCTGACCTAAACCAACCAAAGGGATATTCCATACCATGTGATGTCACACTCAGCAATAAAAGGTGGAAAAAGGAAGAAGAGGGGAGGGGCGGGCTCCTGTTGCGAAAACGTCTGTCCTCCTCCTGAACACCGGCTACGTGCGTTGAGGCCCTGCTTCAAGGACATGGTCAAGCATCGCTCATTTGTGGGAAGCAGAGAGTAATTTCTTTCCTCTGCACTTCCACATAGCCTTTACTTGTTTTGTTTTGTTATTCCCTTTCCTCCTTCCTCTTCCCCTTTCCCTTTTTCCCCTTTAGTTGAATTGTTAAATTAATAATAATATTTCTTAATAACATTTTTTTTCCTCTTTAATTAAATTATCCTTATCTCAACCCATGAGTTGTTCTTTCCTTTACTTCTTCCCCTCCTCATCTGAGGATGTGGTGTTCAGCTGCCTAGCACAGTAAAACCACCAGCAGAGCAGAAATACATCATTACAGCATTTACTAAAGATTATTTTCGTCAGACAAACTTCCAGGCTGGAATAAAACTGGCACCTGTGTGAGTCACTGAGGGGTTTTTTAGACCCATTCCTCCCATAGGAAGTACCCCAGGAGCTCTTGGTGATTGCTCAGGTAAAGGAAACTGCATTCAAGAAGCCTAGGGGTAGGCTGGAAAAGGGAATAATTGCAGATCTACAGATAAAGCTGATTCCTATCTACAGAAATTCAAATATTGTCACAAGAGACCTATATGCACAGAACATTTAAGTGCTTTGCTGCTCCAGGAGATGCAAAGCAGACAGCCAGCACAGGCAGCCAAGTCGCCACTCACCCTGTGTGAATGGATCCTCCATTTCAGACATACATGTCTTGTGAAAAAACAGTAATTACTAACATTTCTAAGTAACAGACTTTCTATAGGCAACCTACAAATTGCATCCACATTGCTAGGAAGACAATGAACTCCATCCCAGCCAGACCCAGGACAATGGTTTGTTAAGTGTCTGGCTCCTTTTGCAGTGCATTTGTGTTCCGCTTCTTTGGAGTTAGGAATAGGAAGCTGATGTTTCCAAACACACTGTACTGCATCCTTCTTTATTTTTTTTAATGCATTAAGGATCTCAGAGGAAAATGTTCAGGCTACCAGTAGCAACAGAAAAGATCTTCCCAGAGTAACCTGGTCTGTTACTTGAATGTACAGCTCCACCTTTAAACCCATCTGCATTACAGACATACAGGGAAAACGGGGATTTTTCTATAGCTGAGATAAATAAAGCTTTCCCTATAATTACTCATGGAGCAAGTGAATTGCACTAGCCTATTTTGTCTAAGGTAACAGCTTAGAAAACTAACAGTGAATAATCGTGATGGACAAAATTCTACCTTGTCTACCTGAGCTCACCTTGATTCTTTGAAAAAAAATCCACCCACCTTGAAAGAGCTGTCTGCCGTAGATTTTAACAAGTCTGTTTGCACAAGAAAGAGTTAGTCATTTAGCATTGTCTGCTGACAATTTTATTTTGCACAATTAAGAGATAACGTCAGTAGAACAGAACATCAACTTAGGAAAATGACCTGCAGCTGCTAAATACATGGCAGTAATATCTTTTCAAAACAAGAGACACTGTCACAGTCACACTGCTTTGCTACAACAGATTCTCTTGTTCTCTTGTTAGGGGAAACAAGTAAGGAAGGCGAGCAGTTACTCCACATACTGCAGTGGGCAATCAGTGTGCAGCTTTGGTGGGTAACCAGCAAGGACGTTAGAAGAGGTCCAATAAAACCAACATTAAGGATGCAACCTGAGCTAATCATTCCATCCATATTTGCAGATTAGGTTTTACTGTTACCCTAATCCCATCTTTAGTCTTTCAGCAATGTGAGGCCTGCAGATTTATTACTTCTTCAAATGCAAACATCCTAACAAATTTGCGTAGGACATTTGCAAGCAACCCAGCCAGGTTCTGTAGGTTTAAGATAATCACAGTGGTGTTACCTCAGGCTGAGGAAAACAAACAAGCAGTTGAATCCACACTCCAGGATGCTGAAGAGCTGAAAATGAGCTTTCCTCCCATCCCCCTTCCTATCAGTGATAATCTGCTTCTTTGTGACTGGCAGCTAAACTCTGTTACCCTGAAGGCCAGATACCTCACCACAATTCTGAATTTAGCTTTGATAAGATTTACATTAAACATGAACAAATATATATATATGTATAAAATCAAACAACATGAAGGATCAAACAAACCCCAAGAGACAGAGAAAGTGTGTCTTAAGCCACTGTGAAATGCTAGCCCCCTTATGGGGCCAAGATCTTGCAGCACACAGCAAATAAGTAACAAAATAGAAGAACAAACAGAAGAAAGGGTAATAAGCAGTTTGGTTTTTGGCTTTTAATTTATGCACCAAAATTAAATGCTAACATGAAACATCAGTGCTGTAGATAATTGCACTTAAGTGTTTTAAAGCTATTAAATACATAAAAAATGTAAACCAAAGTCTTCTTCCATTCTGTAGATCAGAAAATGGAGCTAAACAGTAGATGCGCTGCCCGTGACTAAGACAGACTGAGATGAGTGTCTCCAGGCCTTGTACTTACGTTATAGAGGGGGATGGTCTTCATCACTTTGTACTGCTTCATAGGGTCCATCTTATAAAGGTGTCGATCAGTAATGAAAATTGCTCGGTCCTCCACCTTACTAAAACGGTTGACCTGTAAAGAAGTAATTTTTCAGTCACAGTGATCAATGCAAAAAGATGCAGAATAAAAAGTCTGCAGCAGTAGACATGCAAAACTCAAATAGATCTTCAATAGGTTTACTTTAAGGAGTGAAAAGGGAAGGTCGACCCCATAATCATATTTTATAAATAGAGAAATGGGCAATCTCACAGAAGAAACATTCCTACAGCCATCCAGCAGGGCTGGGACAACCATGGCCTAAACCAAGGACAGATGCTTTCCAATAGCAATTTTTAACCTATGTCCCTGTGCACTGAGCAGACCCCAAAGCCAGGCAGACAGCTTTTGTTCCTACATAATGTATGTGCCTTTGTCACCTCAGAAGAACAATGCTGAACACCTGCCCCCTACAGAGCTAAAAGGATGTCACCTGGGTGTGTGCCAGTCCAGACCTGAGGCATCTGAAAGCAGATGCCTTGGCCCATCCTAAATTTGAACAGGTCCCATTTCCCTCTTTTAAAACACTTGTGCTCTCAGTGTAGCCAAGCAACTAGCCCAAGAAGTGGGAAACCTGGATGAGCATCCTTCCCCTGCCCATTAGTGATGTGTTAGCCCTGTAAGGGCACACTCCTCCAGTTCTGCTGAAGTTGTGCCACTCTGCAAAAGGAACTGAAGACTGAATAGAGAAGGAGGAGCCTGGGAGAGCCAGGTCTGCATACAGGGACCTGGTGCAACCACCTGGTGGAAGAAAGGCAAGGGTAGTTCTTGGCAAGCACAAGACCCAAGCTGCAATGCCTGCAGGCTGCAAAGGGTATTGAACACAAGCCTCTCCCTTGCTAAGCAAGAAATCCGTTCCCCTTTCCAGGGGGTCTAACCTCAAACCCCAAGCTAGCTCTGGTGCCCATCAGCCTGACAAAAATCTGTCCTTTTTGTGAACTTAGTGAGGGAAGGGCCGCACAAGCGCCAGAGCAAGGGAAAGGCACGGTGATTTTCTGGGTGATGATGCACAGACAGAACGCAGGGTGAGCCACAAGATGTCTGTGCCAGACCCTGGCTGTCAGTAGCAGATTTTTCTAATGAGGTGGACATCACTTATCTGATATTTTGACTTGACTTCGCTTTCTGTTAAGGACATGGCATTCAAGGCAGTGATGTCTAAGTATCACTAGTGAGTTCAAGACCCTCAAAAGAACTTCTTTAAATTGGGCTTGCTGCCCAGCTATGCTCTCTGCTGCTGTTCTGGGAACACAGAGAGCAAAGCTACAGCAAGCAGCAAACTTCTAATGCAGACAGGAAAGCATGCAGAGGCATGTGTACCTCTAAGGTTAACTGACCACTGAAAGATTGCTGCTGTTGTTAAATGCTTATACAGTTCTAATGTTGTTTTGAACTGGAATCTGGTCTCCTGATTCACACCTACAAGATAAACGAGGAAAATCAGACTGTACTTCAAACAACTTCAGTGCTGGCCTCCAGAAAGAGACAAACTTATTTCATCTTTACATGGCTGTACTCTGTAACAAAGGTAAGAGTGCGGAGGAGACGGAGCTAGACTTCTCAGAGAAGTATGGCCAAGGGACACGAGGCAATGGGCAGAAGGTGCAGCAGCAGAAAGTCCTACGGGACATATGGGAAAAAATCTCACTGGAAAGGTGACAGCTCTGGTGCAGGGCTCACAGAGGCTGTGCCATCTTCATCCTTGGGGATTTACAAAGCTCAGCTGACAAACAGCCTAAGCAACCTCATCTACTTGAAGCTAGCCCTGCTCTGAGCAGGAGGTCGGACCACAGACTCCAGAGGTCCCTTCCCACATCCATCATTCTACGATCTCATCAGCCTGTACGCTACCAAGAACATAGCTTTCACAGTATCTGAAGTATTGTGACAGTTTCAAGTAGTTCAGCAAATGTGTCTTAGTGTTGCCATTGGGAAGCATTAATATCTTAATATCGCCACTGGGCTCTACAGCTGTAAATTTAAGACCAATTATAGATACAGCTATAATTCAGTGAAGAACCATCAGTTGCCTGCTGAGGCAAACTGCGGTATTACCACCTGTAATCTCATCGTCAGTCAACAGCAGCAGAGATTATTTATACAGATGCGTCCCAACCCTCATGCAATAATCTCAGACATAGTCAAGAAGACGGCTCACTTCAGTTTGTACTCAAAATACTATCCACCTGGGATACTGCTTGCATAACCAGACACTCAGAAGAAAGGGGCAATAAAAGCCAACACTAGCAGCTCCACTGACAGTGCACAGGGAAAAGAAGCTCTGTCTTATAATAACCTTATGTTTTAACTCACATGGATCAACCCTAAAACTTTTTTTTTTTTTTTAAACCAGCTATATTCAACATTTTTTATAAAGTAAAAAAATAACTACGGGAAGACAGAAATGCATGAGCTCGCAGCTGTTCTGGAAGAACCAAGTGCAGTTGAAAACAGTCAAGTACACAGCCCCATGTCCCAGTATTTTGTTTCAGTTCACACATCCTGTTTCCACACAAGAGTAAAAAGAAAAAAAAAAAGATTATTTAAGCATCAGCTAATGATGCAAAGTAATAGACACAGCCGAGCACCAAGAAATGTAATTATATAATTTCTCTTATTCTAGATATTCTGATGTTCTGAATTCATGTATATCGTAGGCTATCAATCAGGTCTCCAGCAACAGCATCCCTGATAAATTAAATCACTAAAAATGCTGTCAAATGCCACTTAAGCCATAAGCAACTCTGGAAAATTATTGTAAAGACATGCAACTGTTTATTAAGAATGCACTCAAAGGCTACAAGATACTAAATGTTGTACCTTCACAATAACATCTGATCTGAAGAAAATACAGGAAGACTGACACTAGTCAACTAGTGTTACATATCTCATGCAGTTGATGTGTTTTTTTTACAGAAACAGAAGTAGGAAGATCACATTCTCACAGGAAAGAAAATTATATTCTCTCCAGAGCAGTGTTTTATACCCTGGGATCATGGCTTTAGTCGTATCTCCTTTCTATACACAGATCATTTAAATCCTTCCCATCCTCCTGCAGCTCATCACACATATTATTCTAGGCTGCTGGTGATGTTAGGCTCTAGCAAGCAAGGTTTTCAGAGAGGAAACACGTGTTTCTCTAATATTACAATTAATTCGTCAAGCAAATACTACACAAAAGGAGAATATTCAATGCAACCTAGACTTTCACAGGCCCACTCCCAAGAGGCTAGTTACTAAACAGTCACCAAGCAACGTCTTTACAGAAGCAAGTAAGAAAGTAGGGCAGAAAGTAAAAAATATTTTTCACCAAGGCAAAAACAGAGTTATCAGTGTATCACAGTCACAGAGATATTTATTAATCAACTGAGAAGTGTAAACAAGGGTGAGACGTGATGAGGCACATGAACATAAATATGATTTTCCTAGGTGAAATCAGGAGACAACTGGAGACCTTAAATATGCTCCATCGACAGGCAGCAGAGTGGCGAAGTTCAGAGCAGATAAAAGAAAAAATGCAAACCAGAGAGCTACATGACAGCTTTAAATTAACCACACCAACTCACAAAAAGTAACTGAAGATGATTTTAGACAGCTTTGGATGGATCTTGGCACAAACATGTGAGGCAGCTGAAAACAAGGAAGGAGTTTCTATGCAGTAAAGACAAGCACAGGGAATAATGTCCTGGTTGCCAGGCTATTACTTGGGATACTGGTGATACACGGGGGTGGAGAAGGCAAAGGAGAATATAATGGTTCAGAGAAGGTAAAAAAAAAATAGGTAAGAGCTTGAAAAATCTCACAAGCAGAGATGCTGAATAACTGCAATTATGTTAGGAAGCAATGGATGGGAGAAAAAAAATAAAATGAAATTTTATTTTTGGCGCAGGGCACTCCTGCACCACTGTTGGTGCTCTCAGATGGCAGAGAGCAAAGACATGCCACAGGAGTCCCAGGTCTGTTCTGGTGCAGGTGGATCCACTTCCATTGCTTCCTCCACATCTTCTGGTGGATCCAGCTCCATGGGCTCCACGGTGTTTGGAAGAAGGATGAGCCAGTCCTTGCCCGGGACTGCCCAAACGGGATGCCTTCCATTCGGAATGTTTTCAGGCCAGGGTGCCGAACGAGGGGGTTGACCAGTCCCACCCCTAGGACCCATGCCACTCCCAGCTTGATTTTCACGCACGGGTTTGATGCTGCCATCAGTTTTACGGCTATGCCTGGCTCCCACACTGTGTTCCCGACTATGTGCATGCCTCTGCTCCCCGCGGCTCTCTGCCTGATGTTCCTGCCTCGGCACAGCTCCACCATTGCGCCACTGGTAAGGCCCAGCCCCCCTAGCGCTGGGTGTGTGAGCGGGCGGCCTGTTCCCCGTGTCGTTGCGGCACCAGTGGTACCGCTTAAATGTGTCTTTGGGCTGTGCGCCACAGGTCCCTCGAGCACTGGTGTGTCTTGTGCTGCCGGCACTATACCTCCGCCCATGACACTTCTCCATGTTAGCTGCCTTCTTTCTTGGTGATTCTTCGGACGCCGTCGCTGTCCTCGCACACCAAGGAGGGCCGCTTCTCGCCTTGCTCCTTCTAGTCTCCTTCCTGCTGCGTACGCTGGCTATCAGAGGACCGAGTAGCTGAGCGAGTGGTGGCCAGCTGCAGGGGGCCTGTTTTATAGGGCCCGCAGCTAAGGTGGGGCAGTGGTGGCCACTGTGACCTCAGCAAGCCTCTGCGATGGAGTGGCCCATGCATGCCCAAAGGCAGCTGTGTAGGGAGTGACCTGGAAGATGCCCTCACGTGGAAGAAGGAGGAGGGTTGGGGGGCTGAGGGCCCCTCTTCTGGGGCTGGCTCCCCTGGGCCATTTGGCTTGCCAGAGAGAAAGGCTGCCCCTTGATCACAGGGACTGTCCTGCACCTCCCATCCTGTGCCCTGGCTTTATTTTTAACACTGTTTTTTAGGTAATTTCATTCTATTCTTTACAGTAAAGAACAGAAGCAAGGTGCGTCTTCAGTTCTAATTCCTGTGAGTGCTTTGTGCTCTGAGTGAAGAATTTCTTCCTCACATCAGATCTGATCTGAATCTCCTCTCCATTTGTTCAAAGCCATTATTCCTGGTTCCATGGATACACTCCTTGAGAGAGTTTCTCTCCAGCTTTCTTTCAAGCCACTTTTATGGGTTAGGTTAGGTGGCAAAACTGCAGGACCTTGCAAATTGCAGCCTGATAAGACCTTGTTCCACATCACGTTTTCCAGCTCAGGCTCTAGCCTCTCATCAGTGTAACACAGAATCACAGAAACATTAAGGCTGGAAAACACCTCCAAGATCATCTGGTCCAGCCACCCCCTACCACCAATGTCACCCACTCACCCATGTCTCCAGGCACCATGTCCACCCTTTCCTTGAACACCCCCAGGGACGGTGACTCCACCACTTCCCTGGGCAACCTGTCCCAGTGCCTGACTGCTCTTTGTGAGAAGAAATGTCCCTGCCTTCAAAGAACGTTCCGATTCTGAAAGGCAATCTAACATTAGAGCAGTTTTACCAGAGTGTTTCAGACTCTTCCTTGTGTCTACCCACTGTTTGTAGCATTCACACTGAACAATAAATTCTGCTGAAGAGTTAAAGAGACGCATCAAAGGGGACGAACAGCAGCTTATCTCACATGAGAAGCAAATTCTCGCTGCTGAGGAATTCATGTCCTTTTGGCTCTTTCCAAGCAATTGCTTTGCTTCAGGTGCCTCATGCATCTATGGCAAATTTATGTAAATAATACATGCTGTGTTTTTAGAAGTAACCTGTCACATTGGGAAGCACGAACAGAAGAGATTCAGAGAAATGCCAGCACAATTGCAAATGCCGCTATTCTTTTGATTTTGTAGGAGTAGAGACAGGCCTTATGTTCTCAGATACTGATTATACCCTCTCAGAGAACAGCCCTTCCTCGCATTGTGTTCTCTGCACCTTCTGGGCTTTTTTTATTTATATCTTTGTTGATCCCAACGTGAATCAGTCCTAATTTAGCTTCCTGCCTAGCTTATAGGGAAAAATGAAGGTCCAACCATCAGCCAATAGCAGAAAAACCTTCAAATGAGCTTTCCAGGTCTCTGCCACTGCAGGGTGAGAGGCACCAGGCTTTGGAGATGGTCCTCTCGAGGGAGCATGGTGCCACAAATGACAAGGGAGAAAAATGGGGAAAAAAAAGGCCTTATTCTAAAAAAGGAGAAATTATTGTTTCCTAGGTGATAAAACAAAATCTGGTGGTGTGCATGAAATATGCATTTGGTTTCCCATAGCAAAAATCTTGAAAATTTCCTCTGAAAAATAAAGAGCATCATAATGCTCAGTAAAGATGTATTCTTCCCCAGGCAGAAATGACCTGCTTCTACCTATACCTACTGCGAGAAAGCAAGCACATGCACATCCCATCAGCGAGACGTCAAAGTCTCTTCACAGGCATTCTATAAAAAGAACTACAAAACCTTCGGTCCAAACAGATTCGCTTGCTATTATTCATCTCAAGCTGTTGAAATTAAGACCCCATACACTCAAGCTAAAGAAAACTTTAACAGCAGTTATCAATACTCCAAGAGCAGCTCTCTGGCTGCTGTGAGTTGCTATTACTTTCTTGATTTCACTAGAGCAATGTCAATCAGCTAAAAAAAAAATCTGTTTCAAAGAAGTTAATGGTTAGCAAATATTTTACAATCCACAGCAGATACGTTCTATATGTTAACTTTTTTACATATATGAACTCCAGACTTGTGTCTGTTCAATTTGCCCAGTACTTATCCTCTTAATGTCATTTCTTTTCAAATAAAGAAGTGTATTAGACTGCAACTATCTGAAAAATTTAAGGATCACACACCTAATACTGCTGTTGAAAGACAAGAACTGCTTTACGCATGGTGGAAGGAAGGTATGGCACCTTATTCAAAGGCGTAAAAGAAGTCTGATGTGGCTCCAGAAATAAAACATTAATCTCAACCCAAAGTGCTCTCTTGTTACAGAAACACCTTTCTGCCTGACACAAGGACCAGCAGAAACAGCACATTTTGCTCAAGAATCCCCAAATAAGCTGAATCATGAAAATACACCACCAATGAACTTGAGTAACCCTGTTCTGTGGACTGATGCTTTGTTGAAGAGCATTTTTTAAGCAAAGCAATGAAATCACCTGGTAAGTAATTACATTTTCACTTCTGTAACATGTTTTTCAGTCACCTGCTAAAGCTTGTGAGAGCCAAGTTTCAGCTGAGAAACAAACAGTAACAGTCAATTTGCAAATCCACAACAAACCAGGCTTAGCATAAGAAATTTGACAAACTTCACTGCAGTGAAAATAGCTCCCTTTCAAATGTTCAAACCATCAATACAGCTTGTACGTGCTAACATCAAATGCCACACCTATGCAAGTAATGTGGTATTACATGGGCATTTTAAAAGAAGATAGAGCTAACAAGAAGAATTTTCATTTTTAAAAATTATTTTTATTTTTTTTAAAAAAGAAATTTCCCCTGCCCGATTGCACTGACTGCAATACTTTTGGGTAAAGAAGCCGAATGCTATTTTTGACAAAAAACACCATAGTTTTAAAAAGACAGCCTAAAATGTAAATTCTTTTATGTGACACAGTGAAAGACAGGCTAACACTGTTTTCAGGGAAAAGACTGTTCGTCTAGTCAAAGAATGAAGTTGCTTACAGGCTTTACAGCAATTTTCAGTCTTGCTTAGTCTGCAAATCTGAGGTTCAGATTTAATTTTGACTCTGTAAAGAAGTGTATTGGTTGGAAAGTAAAATGATAAGTCTTGAAATGTCAAATATTTGTCTTGTTAGCTTTCAAAGTTCATGATTGTTTGTTTCTCTCCTTTATTCACTTCAGGCTTGCTTGGACATTTCTTGTCCACATATGAGGGAAGACAAGCAGTTCACTCAAAAAGTTATTACATCCAAGCATGGATTTGAAAGAGGTCATTTGCTTTTGAGTTTAAACACAGAAATGTACTGAAATTGCCAGGTTTACATACATCATGAAAGGTCCTAGATGTGGGCTTGTCCTCAACAGTAATGCTGGAGTGATTTTATCCACTTGTTTGGGAAGAGGTGCTTCCTACTAGTTTCTTCAAGGCCATCTCATTTAGCTATTTTTTCTAAGACAGATCTTTAAGGATGAAGACCAGAAAAGCATTAATGACTCTGAAGACTCAGGGACAGCTGAGTTTGGAGGAGCAGCCATTCCCATGTGCCAGCCAGCTGCCATCCTCTGCTAGCACCTGCAGGTTCACCTGTCCTACCTGAGTCATATGTAGCCTCCTGCCACGCTTGTGTGTGCTTCCACTGCTGATTACTTCAAAAGCCAGGCAAAGATGTCCTTAACTAACCAGGCAAAGGAAGGATGAAGCCTGACCTCTCTGATATATGAGAGTGACCAACGATTTAACCTTTAAAAGGATCAAAAAAGTTGCAAGACAATTTAAAAACCTCAAGACTGCAAGTCTATAACCTCACAGTCTCTGTGGCATTTCCCTATTTCAACTGAGCTTAAAGCACCCATGATAAGCTAAAGCTTTCTTCACCTCTGCAAGCGCTGAAATTTCAGGTAGAAACCTACTTTATGATGGGCAACATCTTCTCTGTCTCCAGACTGCTTTTATTTATTATCAATAAAGTGGTAGGACACCAATGCAACAAACCCCAGCAGAAAATGCATTTTTCCAACAAGGTAAACGCAGTAAAAGGAAGTATTGAAACAAGGCCTGTTTGCATTCTCAAAGATTTCTTCATGCACCATAAACAAAAAGGAACTGCTCAGATGCTTGCCTAAAGGTAAGAGTTCTGTGCTTGCAATTACTGAACAGAATAAGGTATAGATTTGTGTTTCAAAAATCTGTTTTTACCTATTCCTGTGCAGGATTTTGTTTTTTAAAGCTGAATCAGGAGCAAGTGAGAGAAACAGAAGGATTTAAAAGATTAAAAGTTGCATAACAGTGAGCAATATATGTATACCACCCACTGTGGGAGTTTAATATTATACACACACCAAGTAATTCCCCTCACTGTCTCTCCATTCTTATTCAAAGTGACAACTCCTACAGTCACTTCATTAAGAACTGAATATCGTATTTTTATAATTACCCAGTTTAGCTAGAAACAGCAATAATTTGGTTCTAGTTTATTAAATGAATTACAATGGGAATTCCTTTGTTTTCAGCCTATGGTGAAAAAAGCCAGGGTGAAATTCTTCTGTATTTCTTTCTCTGTCACACAGGTTCCAGACAAACTGCTGCCAAGATTGTAAAGATGAGGTTCAGATTCAGATTCACCCAGTCCTCCTTTAATCCTAACAACATAAACCAATATTCACTCAAACCACTCATTTAATCAGCAAACCACACTCTTAAAGCAAACACGTTAAAAGCAATGGACTACTCCACTGAAATAGTTTGAGCAATAAAAGATTTCTATTTTTATATACAGAAATCACTTACTGTTGTATAAATAATATAAATCACTACCACTTGCAAAGAAGTTTTGTTATAAAGTGATATTTCTCACTACAAAATTAATTTTGTTTTACTGTTAAATATATTTGCAGAATCATAAAGATCACACACATGCTCTACTTCTGGCAAGCGAAGACCAACTACAAAAGCACATTTTTGGAAATAAAAAGCATATACAAATATAAAGCTCCTGAAAAACACTTGAATATCAGTAGCCCTGCCACTGAATGTTTCTGTCTTTGTAAAAGTCAAAGTATCTTATCCTGACAGACATTTAAAAACAGCATAATATAGATCATCCTAAACTACCCATTAAAAATTATGTAAGCACATTATTCTAATTAGTTTTAAAAACCTTTCAATCAATTTAAGGAAAAGTAAAAGAACCAACTTTCTGCTATGGAAAATGTCGGACCCAAGCCAGTTACACAGAATTTATTCATTCCTCTGAATTGAAAAGGCCAGAGAAGCCCCTCAGAAAAAGCATCCTTTGGTGCAATAGGTTCAGAATTGGGTATCCATCAAAAATCACTGATACTATTCCTTAAAATAGGACTGCTTTCAACTGCCACCTGTTGAAATATCTCCAGCATTACCTCTCCTCACCCTTTGCTTCACAAAATTTCAGCTGCAAGAATTTTCCCCACCCAGCTCACGCGTCTGCAGACCACGCACACGCCGGTTACCTTGCGGACGTGACACGAGAAGAGGACGTTCATGTACTTGTCTTTCCGTTTCAGCTCAGTGGCAACAGGGATGAAGGAGCCTGTGGTCTGAGGGTTATCTGGTCTCTGAAAGAGCAAACAGGCACACAATTCTTCTTGCTTACTAAAGAAATTAATTGCATTACGTCATGCCAGGCCTGGTAGAACCACAGCTGCACCACCGAGTCTGAAGGCTTCGGCCAGTCCCTGCCTCGCTGAAGAGCAGCAGAGAATCTGGAATTTTATGTGCTTTCTGAGAAAACCTTAACAAAACAAAATGCTTGAAGGAAGGATGGAGTAAAACAAGCATTGCAACTTGCCTAGGTAGAATTTCTTTGTTCCTTTTCATTTAATGCTATTTCTTAACATCCCATTTTATCTAGAATTTCTGTTTTATACTTACTTCTTTCTTCCCTAGGCTTGGGCATTTGAAGTGTCAGCTAATGGCACTACTCAGTATCATTTAATGTTGTTTGGGATGCTCACTCAAACTAGGCTTTGTATTCAGAAAATTTAACTTGTAGTACAGTAGAAATCAAAGACCATCTGGAATCCACAGAGAAAACGTGAAAGTACTCTCCCTTAAATACCCACTTTTTCAAATTTCATATCATATTTCTTCCCCTTTAGTGTTCTGAACCACAGCTGTTGCAGCAGTCCCCTTCTATTTGCATCGGTTACTTCACTTGGACTCACCAGTGCGATGTAATTCCCCTCCCATGCTCTTTGTAGCCCAAGATCAGCTCTGTGACCCTTCAGCACTTCCATGGCAGCAACCTTTGCCCTCAGTTGAGGTAGGTCTTTTGGTGGGATGCTCCGGATGAGTTCACCTGCTCTCCACCTGCCACAGAAAGCCTGAGTCAGGTCCACAGTCTGTACCGTGCACTATGAGCACTAATTTTGTCAGATCAGCAAACAAGGACAAGCCTAGACTACAAATGGCAAGGAAAAAAAGAAGTCCATCCATTGCATCCCTTCATACAATACTTAGGTTTCCAGCTTTAGGTGACATAGCACCTTTGATTCCTGACAACTTTTGCTGGTACACTTTCCCCTTCCTCCCTCTAGTGCCCAGATGTAAACTACCAGCACATCTGTTTGCAATAAAGTTTTTGCAAGCCATTTTTTTGGCTTGTTTACAACATCATTCTCCTTTAATAACTGAATTTGGCCCTACAATTGAAACCTAACCAACTGTAATATGAAACAGGACAGGACAGACCAGCAATTACTCTACATCGTATTCCAGCCTTCAACAACACCAGTTCCCTAGGACTATGGCTGTAAAAAGTCTTTAGTAACTAAAATTTTGTGGTTATAATAACTGAGCTTATTCAGAAAGCAGGATGCCTACCCAGATAGGTTGTGGATGGTCTTCAAGAGACATCTGAGAAAAAAGAGAAAAAGCTGACCCAATCTGGTGTTGGTGCTAACACTGCATCAAGCAGATGGCTCAACTAGAGATCTCTAGATGTCCCATTCAGCCAACATTTCTCTTGTTCACTGACTTTCAGAAATTATCATTTTTCAAACTGGAACTGTAACTGCTTTATACCCCTCTTGTCTACAAAACCAGACTTGCCAAAGGAAAAAGGTTTTAGATATCAGAAGGTTGTATAAAACACCTTTTCTGCATATGGTGGATAGTGAAACACTTCTTAATCTACTGCAGAAAAAATGACTTCTTATAGAAGTCTTGATGGAGTCTAGACCTTTTCTCTTTCCCCCAGCCTAACACCAGGTGCTCTTTGCTTTCAAAACTGATCAGAAAGGTCAAGAGAGGGGCTGCGGAAGGAAATACAATGTCCATCCTGAGTAAATCTCTGAAACAGAATAATTATTTGCATGGTCAAGAGTACCAGAAGCCCCTAATGCCTTCATCTTTGATTCCCAGTTCATGTTCTCTACTCACTTTTCCAACTTTTATGGAACAAGTAAGTAGTAATTGTTCAGTCCTCTGGGTTAGATTGAAAACACAAAAAGTTTTATTTGTACCTATGGTAAATCATCTGGAGTGCCTCTTCAAATCGGTGCAGAACTTTTGGTGGAGTGGGCCATTGCACATGCTTGCCATAATCCTTCATTGACTTCACATTGCGAAAGCGTTGGGCAACTTCATGGATGTAGGCCTTCACTTTGTAGCGGCGGTAATACTTGAGTATCGTCAGGGCAGCCTTTGTCCTCTTATAGCGAAGACGAGCCAAAGTGCCCCTCCAAACCTAAGAGTCAGTGAAGACGGGTTTAGCAATAAAAAGGAAACATTTCTCTCTTTATTCTTTTATATCGCTAAAATCTATAAATACATAAAATCATGAATTTTAAACAAAGGTACTCTTCTATGCCAATAGGATCCAACTAGAAAAACATCACCAAACAGACACTGTGCTTACCTGCCTACTTAGAAACCATTCTAACTCTGATTAAATGCTAGAATGGGAAAAATTGCTTTGAAAATAGTTTGGGAGACCAGCTGTGTACTGAAAAGCAAGCAATTCTCCAACATAAGTAACATCCTCCAAAGCTCAGTTCCAAAGTCGCTGCCATGTTTGCACCCAGATGTGGAGCC
Source organism: Heteronetta atricapilla (assembly GCA_011075105.1). Lineage (NCBI taxonomy): Eukaryota > Metazoa > Chordata > Aves > Anseriformes > Anatidae > Heteronetta > Heteronetta atricapilla. The sequence goes on along the minus strand of CM021757.1, from coordinate 788,229 downwards.
CAAGTCTGCCAGCACTACTGCAAGCATTGCCCTGGCCTGGAGAGCACTGCAAGCAGAAAACGTGCCAGGGTCTGGACTTCTCCTTTGGACCTGCCAGGTAGAGGCACACTGTGAGGTGGGTGCCATGACTGTACCTTGCTACCGACTCCTAGCCTGCTCGGCTCAAAGACCCCACTTGCCGTGCCCAACGAAGCCCGGCTAGGCTGGGCAGGCTGTGTTGGTTTTACCCTGTAACCAGAGAAATGTGTATTCACCCAAGTGCTGCCAAGCTCATGTGAACATCCCTGAGGAATCGTGAACAGCTGTACTTTGCTTCTAATATAATCCACCAAGATGAAGGCTGTATTTTTGTTTCCTTGTAGAATTAAACTGGAAGGATAATGAGCCTCCCGCATAGGAAAAGTGCTTCACTACTCGCTATGGGCCCTGCTGGAGAGTTTATTTCTCTCTTGAGAAACATCCCATAGCACCATTGATGCATATCAAGCCTTCTATTTACAGAAGAATTAATTAATTACCTGAGGCAATTTCCAACATGATATTCTCTTTATGAAGCTGATGTCAAAGGTTCTCTTGACAGCTTTACTGATAATCCTGAAATTTGGCTGAGAAAAAACACATGTAGCAAGAGGCAAAGCAGATGTGAGGGGGGGCTCTTCTCTGTATGCTCACAACTCAAAGAGGAAGTAGAAACTTTGGGGTTCAAACCCTCAAAAGCAGAATACTCTTATTCCAACCTCTTTCAGAGCAGCCCCTTCTCATTCTGCTCTGGCCTCACTGCCCTTGTGTAGGATCTGTCTTCACAACAGGTACAATAGATCCTCATGGCTCTGGCAGAGCCTGGAAAGCTGATTTAGCACCCACTCCCTCACCGTTGCATTTGATGCTCTCTGAAGCACATTTGTGTTCCAGCCCATGAGAACTGAGTCAAGACCCTACATAACACTGCCCAAACATCCAATGGTAATGCTGAGACATTCCATCCCCTGCATTTTAGTGTGTCAAACCAACTGCAAGTGTGCAGCCTTCAACACTGGAAAGAACTGGACTGAAGGAAATTAAGCATGCAACAAACAGAACAAGTCAACACATACAAGGTGACCCAAGGCACCATGCTCCTTGTCAGGCTCCAGACACCAGGTGGTGCCAGGAGCCACTCCCCTAAGGAAAACGTGGGCATCATTTCAGTGCTCGAGGAGAAGAGCTGGGAAGGTGATGCAAGATTCGGGAGAGCAAAAGGAGAGGTAAGAGCAGGAAGCACAAAAATCAGACCCTGTAACAACAGTAAAAAAAATCAGCACAATGTTTTATTGACCAGCCAAATAAATCTGGCAGTAAGACAAGAAGCAAGTTCAACAATGAACAGTGTAGACTGGTACTGAAAATCTCAACACTCTGTGCATGTAGGAAAGTGGCAAAACAGTACCTAATATTTTCCTTATTTATGCTTTGAAATCATTAGACAGAGTGAGGGAAAGCAGCATCCTCTGCATAAAATATGTTGTTCTTAGAAGTCCCTTTTAGTGTACAATTAAAATTGTAGTTTTTGTTCTATACAGCTTGAATATCACAAACAAGAACATTAGTATTTAAAAAGCATCAGAGATCCTGAGAAGCTCAGGGCTTCCTGAAGCCACAAGTTCAAACTGACTTGCACAGGGCCTGCATTTTACCCAAAGAGTCAAAGGCTGATTTAAACCTAGGATTTCCATGGCTGAGCACATACCTGATTCAGAAACGGCATTAATTTGACAGAATCAGCAACTAGGATAAAATAACTGAACAACTAAGGAGCATTTTTTTTTGATTGATTGAGGCATTTAGGCATAGACTAAAGTGTCACAAAATGGTCCTGCAAAGTATATACAGACAGCAGACAAGATAAACTGGAAAAAACAACAACCAACAACTTCTTAAGTTCATAATAATAGAAATGAGAAACAATGGGTGCTGGGTCACAGCTACTCAGCCTTCTGAACTTCATAAAGGATCACAAGAAAATAACATACAAAGTAAATTTGCATAAGCTGGTAAGGACTTTGCAGAGTTCCACTTCTATCATTTTTTTCCCCAAAACATTTTGATTTGGTTTTAGATACAGAACAATGTCTTAATTTTGCTTCCTTGTACTGAGGTAGGCATGCTCTTGAGGAAAGACTCTCTTGCTGTGGTTATTTTTTACACCAGCCAGACATCCGTGGAACAAAGACTCTGTAACAGATTGCCCCGATGTTGTATCAGCTGCATCGCTCCAGAAATTGGCTTCACAGCAAGAAATGTCACAATTGCTACAAACACTAGCCTCCCAAATCCAATTATCCAGCCGAGGCATGCCCCTTGGCTACATGCAAACAGTAAACTATTAATGAAAAGCATGTCCTCAAATCAAGTTGTCATAACTGGAAAACCTCACTCCTAGTAAAGACCTTCCTAATAGCCACAATGGCAGCCTCTCCCAAAAATAAGGAGAAAGCCAAAGATAGGAACAAACTTTTTCCAGGAATGGGATACAGAATATATATATATTTAATTAATTGTTTTTCTGGCTTGGCATTTTTCTTTTAACCACCGGGCTCATTTCTGCTTAAGGCAGCCCATCAGTAACGCTGAAGTGCCAACACAAGCAGAGTGCCGGATGGCTTAAGTGGTCTCTTCCAGAAACACAGACCCTTCAAACCTACAAGCAAACAGGCCATGGAAGCAAAGCCCTTGTTCAGCAGCCACTTTGTGTGCTCAGCATTGTGAGCAATGGGTCAAACCATGTGCAAATGCAACCAGGGTGCTGGAGTGCTTCCTACTAGCACATACCCTCCTGAGGCTTGAATAACAACACACTGTACCATCTCAATTCTTTTCTCTCTTCCCTCCAGTTCATTACTCAAAAGTATTAAGCACTGTATATATATATTTTTTAAATCAATTTTCCAGGGCTAAGTTTATCGTGCCATTTGGTAGATATTATGCACAGATTCTCATGTTGCAAACACTGCATTTCTGTTACATGCTGGAGGACAATGGTAAAGTCATGGCCAAATATGTGGATCAAGGTGCCAACAAACCAACAGAAAGATCTGCGCAGCCAGGATTCAGCTTCTTTCTTTCCAGCCCTCTGTACCCAAGATGTTGTCCAAGTCATATTCGTATGTACTACAGAAAAGATTCAAAAAAGGACATACATCACCTTTCTGAAATTTCCAACCAGTGAGCAGCTCTCAGCTTGAACCTAAAGCAAAGCTGCACACCAGCAAGCAGGTATTTTCAGCACTCGTGTTTTAGCAAATCTTGCAAGGATAGAGTAAACAAGTCTGAGAATCACAGTATGCTGTATCATCCCTCCTACCGGCAAGAATAAAACAATACTTTGCCATCCTTTCCGTGGCTTTAATTTCTTGTTAACCTGGCTTCCCACAAAAAGGAGACTAAAGATCACCCTGTCCCTGGCTGACCTCCTGGGATTGCCCTGCTGTCTTCTGACTCTTTAAACAGCCTCAGCCAAATCTGACAGAGGAACAGGAGACCAAAAGAGGCAAGTCCATACATCTTTCAGGAAAAATCAACAGCAGGGTAGAGGGAGCCTCAAATTAGAGTGACATTGTTGGAAATGCTTCAGAACAAGCTCAAGAGCCATCTGCTTTGTCCGATCTCCAAATCCCAACCAGCACACGCAAAGCTCCCAGCCAGGCACAACCACATGAGATTGCATACCAAGCCAAACTGGTAGAAGATACGAGAAGGATCTGGCAGTATTTCGGGGGCAGAGGATGGTGGAGATGTGTGAAGGACATGAGGGATGGAGTAGAGGATATGATGAGGAGGATGGGAGAGTACTGGCAGTGATCACAAGAAGAAAACTGTGACTGTCATCATGGTGGGATGTCAGCAGTATGGGACAAACCCACAGGAAACCAGGCTCACGGAAAAGGCTGATGACAGTTTTCAAAGTGAGAAACTGAAGAGCAGACCCAAAATAAATCAATTTTGTTGTCAATTAGTGCAGTGCCTAGTGACCAAGCAACTGGGCAGGAAAGAGCTTATTCTCTAGAAGAGGTGTCCAAGGAGACAAGGCAGAAGTTGGTTACAGGAAGGAGAATAACTAGCAGTCAGTGTTGGCTCCAAACTGGAAAGGAAAAGAGCATCTAAGCTCCCCCTCCCTACCCCTTCACCCATCCACTCCCCACCCTTCACTTCTCTTTCACTATCTCTGCCATCTATGCTATGCTCCTAAGGCCAGGCAAAGACAAATTAATAGGGAAAATGAAATTATGGCTATAGCCTAGGAGGTTGGAAAATAAAGTCTGAACAACACAAGAAATTCCATCAGAATTCCTGAACATTAAAGGGTATTTATTTCTGTGGCTGCTTCCAGTGAAATGAATGATAGAATCATAGAATATCCCGGTTTGGAAGGGACCCACAAAGATCATCAAGTCCAACTCCTAGCACCACACAGGTCTACCCAAAAATTCAGACCATATGACTAAGAGCACAGTCCAAACACTTCTTAAACTCCAACAGGCTTGGTGCTGTGACTACATCCCTGGGGAGCCTGTTCCAGCTCATGATAACCCTCTCAGTGAAGAACCTCTTCTTGATATCCAGCCTGAACCTCCCCTGTCACAGCTTGACACCATTCCCTCGGGTCCTGTCACTGGTCACTAAAGAGAATAGATCAGCGCCTGCCCCTCCACTCCCCCACATGAGGAAGCTGTAGGCCATGATGAGGCCTCCCCTCAGCCTCCTCTTTTCCAGGCTGAGCAGGCCAAGTGACCTCAGCCGCTCCTCATACGTCTTCCCCTCTAGGCCCTTCGCCATCTCTGTAGCCTTCCTCTGGCCACTCTCCAACAGTTTCACATCATTTTTGTACTGTGGTGCCCAGAATTGCACACAGTGCTTGAGGTGAGGCTGCACCAGCGCAGAGCAGAGCAAGACAATCACTTCCCTCGACCAACTAACTATGCTCAATGCACCCCAGGGTACGGTTGGCTCTCCTGGCTGCCAGGGCACACTGCTGGATCATATTAAGCTTGCTATGAACCACAACCCCCAGATCCCTCTCTGCAGGGCTGCTCTCCAGTGTCTTGTCGCCCAGTCTGTACGTATAGCCAGGGTTGCCCCATCCCAGGTGTAGGACCCAGCACTTGCTCTTGTTAAACTTCACATTTTTGGTGATTGCCCAGTTCTCCAATCTGTCCAGATTTCTCTGCAAGCCCTTTCCACCCTCGAAAGAGTCAACAGCTCCTCCCAGTTCCTTGCTGCTTTCCTTTGCCACAGTCCCTTACATCCCTTCAGTTACAACCAGGGAGGCAGAAGTGTTCAGTGGTTGTGAAAAAAACCAGACCAGGAAATCTTCCTGCACAGCCCTGGGTTCCTGGTTATCCCATCGTCACCCTCCTCCCAGTGCTGCAGCTCCTTTGGTAACTTTGGAAAGCAGGACTTGCACAAAAAGAAACTGAGCATTCATCCAAACCAACAGTTGTATCTTATCTTATGGGAAGTGCTGAAGTCATTTCTGAGGTATGTTTAATTCACATGGTTTTGAGTAAAATTTAATAAATTAAAATTCAAATGAATGAAAAAGGAGATCTGGACACACCTTTAAAAGCAGCTTATAAACTCTGCACATTTACACCAAAATTTTTAAGATTAAATAAAGCTACTACAGATTAAGACCATCATCTTAGCAGAAAAAAAGATGCATCAAACCAAATATTATAGGCTCATCTGCAGATTTCAGACCGATTCCAGCCCCAGAATTTTCCATTCAAAAAAGAGAGAAAGAAAGAAAACAAACAAATAGGCCATGCAGAGCACAGGGAAAACCATCAGACCAGACAGGGTGGGTCCACAATGCTGAGAATGCCTCACTTACAGTTCTTCCATGGAAAAAAGGATAATCTAGATTTGACCTAGGCACTGCCATCTCTGCAAATATAGGAAAAAAACCACACAGCATGCAATCTAAACACACGAGCAAGCAAACAAATGCCCAGAATTCAGAAACTAAACCAAGCTTTTATAAATTAAATACTGGTGTTATATTTTGGAGCAGTGTTGCAACTAACTAAACCTTGGAAAACTATTTCATGCTTGCTGTAACACAGCACACCTCCTCCCACCGGGCCTCCTTCGCACTAGCCTGAACTGTTTCGTGATCAATATTTCATGCTGCCCTAGCACAAGCTGCCCTCCAGGCATCCAAACTGAAAAGAATAAAACAAAACCTAGCTAGAAATTCACACAGACATGAACCTTTCTGCAGAGCTTTAAAGGATCTCAAACAGGATAGGTTATTAAATATTTAAGTCAATAGTGCAGCACAGACCCTGCATGCAGTTCTGCCACAAGGTCCTCTGAGGCATGGCAGTTTGAATAAATGCTCAAATCAGAAGCAAGCTTTAATTATACTATTCCTGATTGCTTTTGAAAGGGGTCATCCCCTTGCAGAGCACAGATATGATGGAATGGCTAATATACACACCCAGCACCCACTGGGTACTTGCGCACACCACAATTTGTGATCTGCATTTTCACGATGCAAGTAAATTCAGATCCCATAGGAGGTTTGAGGCAAATGTTTTTAAATCAAAGCCTCCCCATTCTCATAGATCACATTACAGAGCATATAAACAGCAAGTGGGAAGAGCTGCTTAATTTACTAAATGCTATTTTCTCTTTTCACATGAGTCAGCTGAACAATGCTCATTCTATTGCTCTACTTAATAGAAACAATATCCCACTAGGTAGAAAAGAGAGAAGGGTCACACTCAGATTAATTAGATTGTACTAACAAGACTGTGTCCAGCAATAAATATAAAAAAATATCAAAGGAACAGTGTTATAAGCAAGTAGCACATGTGAGACATGCATACAGATGAAACGAGGAGCACTAACAGCAGGTTTGGGTTTCTTCTGCAGCTCAGCAATGCTGCTCAGCAATGACTCCAGCAAATGCCATGCTGCTGTGCCCACCTTCCTTCGAGGCCCAGCCTGAACTCCAGGCTGTGGTGGTTCTTCAGCCTGAAAGCTTCCAGAAGCCTCCTTGCCATTCTACTTGTAAGGGCTTGCTGCGTCCACCTGGTGTCCTTTGCAGTGGTCCTGCCGTGGTGACAAAGCACACCCTGTTACTCCTTACTTGTTGCACTCTGCTGCCTCTGGTAGTGACCAGGGAAGGAAAATGTTGGGAGAGCAGAGATCTTTTATAAGAACAAAGAGAACTGCTGAAGCTCCTGTGTTAGCGAAGCACAGAAGCTTGCAATCACCAGGAAAATGTTGCTGTCAATAGAAGACAGCAGCAACCTTCTCTTGTCCCTTCCAGGTACAGTTTTTCACACTGAATATAGCAAAATACAGGTCTTTTAATGACTTTTCATGATTTTTTGGGGGTAAGAACTTCAAGAGCAGCCAAAAGCACAGAACATCTAAATACGGAGAAGTTACATTAGAATGCCTTTCTGTGAGAAAAGATGACCGAAGGGATGTAACAGATGTGCACAGAACCATGGGACAAGCTTTTCACTCATCCCATCAGTGCAGCAGTTAGTGGATATGAAGTGAAACTGTGAGATGCAAGGACCAGAAGAAAGCAAGACAGCTCTCCCCATGCAATGGTTAGCTGAGCTTGCCAAAGACAACTACAAAACCTAAAAGCCGGTGGCACTTGTTTGACGACAAGTTCAGGGAAGAGAAATCCACTGTGTGTTATTAAATTCAAAGCAAACACATCCAGCTTAGGTCATTCCAAGTCCAAATGGCTGAAAGAAGTGGGGAAGCATTAAGGAGAGGTACAACGAATATTTTAGCCCAGCTACTGTCCTCCCGAGGCATCTGCTTGCAGTCCCTCTTGGAGACATGACTGTACTCCAGAGGGACTCTGATGCCACACAGCAGCTGCTACAGCTTTAAACCTACATCTATTTAGTGAAGCGGCTGAGAATTATGCTCTGTCTATGTTTCTGAGGTTGTGACAGCACTGCTCTGTTAATAGGCCTTCCCAGAACAAAGAGCAGACACAGATGAAATGGAGCCATACAGACCTAGCAAATTTGACTTACCTTTGTCTAAAGAACAGGAATGCCATTAAAACATGCATCTCTGCTAGGGAGGACAGTATTAATTGTGGTGAAAAGAATAATTCCAGAAACACTTCAGTAAACACAGCTCAATCACCATATGCTCGTTTTTGCCCCAAAGTCCCATAACCAATGTGAATAGCTCACCACCCATCCCTGTGAAAATGCGGTAAGCTCCCTCAGACAGACCGTGATTTATACTGCAGTGTCCTATTAGGGAAGAAGATACACGCAGAAATTGTGCATCTTTACCTTATTATAGGCACAGTTCACATGATACTGGTATTTTTACTACTGTTAAATTAAGATATTTTCTAAGTTCAGTTTACTAAATGCTACTTGGGCTCACTTGCATTTTAATCAAGTACACCACAGTGGCACTATTTTTATAGTTCAAACAAGGCTTAAAGACATGTTGAGGTGCAGATCAGCACCTTGTCAAAAATTAAAAGTTGAGGCACAACAGAAAATGACTCCCTTCCATGAAAACAACAAGGAAGCATCAGTGGCAATGGTTGCAGAATCTGGTCTTCCAAATTTGTGATATACATAAATGAGCATAAAAAAAAAAAAAAAAACAAAAAACAAAACCAAAAAGCACGAAAGGGCAGGGTTAGAATGTGAAATGCTATTTGCAAGATTGAGACCATAATATATTTGCTCAATAAACAAAGGACGGCAGAGGTGTTTGCTCAAAGAAATTCATTCAAAAGGAAAGAAAAAGCCCCATATGAGTGAGACTGGGGGGGCCACAGAGATCCAGCATCCCCTGCCACCTCTGATCCATCATTGCAATCAAGATCTTTCTTAAAGTCCTCCTGACATGGTGAAGTAAAACCTGAGGCAGGCTGGAGGCAGCAGTTGGAAGCATTCACACCGAAGTGCAGACTGCAGCTGGCTTTGCAGCAGTCATTAGCAGTCATTTAGGAGAACATACAAGCAGCACTGCAAACAGCAGAAGACCAAGATCAAGGGTTTACAGAATGGCACAGCTACCTGCTCTGCAGCTGGGAAGTGCGCATTAAGCTCACTGAAGTAGTTAGTGCACTCACCAACGTGTTCTCTGATGCTGGCAATACACTCAGGGAAGGCTTTTTATTTATTACTCATTTATTTTACTCCCCTTCTCCCCTCCCCTGCCCCATGCAGGGAAGTTTGGATGTTGTATGGTGACCCCAGGAGCCAGGAAGCTCAAGGTCTCAAAACTTATGCAGCTGCCCAATGATCCATATGTTGCTGGGCCATATTTTTAAATACTCATGCACATACCCAATATCCTCTCTTCTTCTCCCTTGCTAAACAATAAATGGATATTTACGTTTATTTAAAGCATTTTTTTTTCCACAGCATTTCCTGGGCAAGGTAAAGAGACGGTAAGCAAGTATTCAGGTGCCCCATTGCACCTGCTGCTGACAGGGTGGGATCCTGTAACTCTTCTCCTCCCTGCTTTCCCCAGCAGGCATGCCCCTGACCTCATTTTTTTGCCAGCACAGATGTTCATCTGAAGGACAGTGAGCTGGTTGTGGAGCTCAACAACTGACAGAAAACAGTCCCTTGACATTTCTTTTTTTGTGTGTATGTGGTTTTTTTGGGGGTGGGGGTGGGGTTTCTTTTTCACTTTGCTTTTGTGCTGTTTTTTTTTTTTTTGTTTTGCTTTGTTCTATTTTTTTGAGTCTGAGTTCCCTCCATACATTCACTGGTTGCAGACAAGTGACATAGTACAAGGGAGGCACACAGCATGGGAGAAGTGGTGGGATCAGCCAGCTAAGAGATCAGCTTGGCCATACTGGCCCGTGGCACTGTCAGCACAGCAGAAACACACAGTCCTTCATCTTGGTCCTTCACAGCACCCATGTGCTCCTTCTCTGGACGCAGACAGAGCATCTCCTTTCACAGCTTCTCCCTGCCAAAGCCTCTCTAGATCAAAGTCCCCAACCACGGCACAAATCCACAGGTATATACCTATGGATTACCATATACCTAATATTTACCTAATATACCTAATATTTACCTATTTCCACTTATATTCAAAACTTCACACACTCATTCCCTCAAGATGAGGGAATGCTGTAAATGCTGAGTTTGGATGGCAAATGTGCCACATCACCTTTTATTGGGGTCACCGTACGGAAGCCCTCATCAGATTACCACTGCCGATCCATAATCTGACGTGAAAATACCTTCTTTGTCGAGTGAAAGCTTCCCTTTGTGGTTAACGTTTCCTAGCAAACTGTGCTTCAAAGACTCATGAGGATGGAGAAGAAAAGGAAGGTGTGACATTAAATTCCAGCAAATCAGCCACGGCTCCTTCCTGCTGCTCCGCACCGATGGCAGCTGCAGGGATGGGCCGCGGCTGCCCGCAGCGATGCGGCTGTCCCACTGCACGGCCTCCCCGGTGTGCTCACATCCCCGGCACACAGCAGAGCCAGAAGTCTCCTGCCACCTGCGCTTTCCTCCTGCTTCAAGAGGGTGGCCGTGCACAAGGATTTGTGTCTGGGTAGGTGCTGGGCTATAGCACAAGAACAATTCTCGCTTCCTCTGCATTAAGCAGTAAAGATTTAGTGAAGTGATTATCATATGCAGCTGTACTGGCCTGATAAAATTACACCGAAATAGTGCTCTAAATTATATTGACAAGATACATCATCTTTGCATACTGCACGTGCTGGCTGGCTGGGTTCTCTTCTTGAACAAAGCACTGTTTTACAAAGCTAATGAATATGTGGGAACGTTTCCAAGGGCAGAAAAGCAACCGAGTTTTATGACAGCATTTTTTTTAAAAAATATTTTTATTATTAACATTAAAGCTTGCCCCATTTGCATTCATGAAGACAATCATAGACGGCAAGACCACAGGTATAGTAAATAAACTCAAATGTTCCACATAAAAAGAATTGATGCTTGCATCTAGTGCTTCTAAAATGACCATCCGAGTTGACTCGGACAGCAATGCCTCTCCTGCCATATGGGTTTTCTGATACCGGACTGCTCTCACGCGCTAAATTCTGCTGGAGCCAGCAAGTTGCCACAGCTAAATCACATCACATCTGCTTCCTGACTTGGCCTGAAATAAAATTATAGCCTGGAATCCCACTAACATTTTATTAGAGAAGAAAAAGGGGAGTTAAAGATAAAGCTTAAGGAGAAGACATTCAGAAGACATACAACGAAAGAAAGCAAAATTATCTACTTAAACTGGAAGACTGTTTTAATTCAATTTAACCAAACTCATAAGAAGCAAATTCTTATCATTATTAAACAAAGGAACCAGCATTATATTAAGGGTTAAGGGTTACTCACATGATGAAGCTCTTAAGATAATTACAGAATCTTTCTGAAAGCCTTAGGTTTTATATGGGAGCAATAAACCTAACATATATAATTAGAAATGAAGATGTACATTTAAAACAACCAAGAAACAGAATTGCTATCAGATTCTTCTGTCATTTAAAATCCTTCCTATGCAAAGACAAATGTTATTGGACCCCAGCCTGTGATCGGCTGCTTTTAAAGCTATGCCTTATATTTCCCCTCAGCTTTTATCACACAAGTGCTTATTGTTACAACACCGCATTTTAGCTACAGTTGTCTTTTCCTTTGCTAAATTCGAGTAGCTCCAACATAACAGAAAATACTATGTATATTTTTAATCAAGTTCATTTCTTTCTTTCTTTTCAGATTTAATCTTGTGATTCTCAGAATTATCACAGCTTGCCTTACTCAGCCTTTGATGCTTATAGGCAAAAATAAAGTAGGAAAAAAACATCAAGAATTAAATTTTTGTGTGAGTTTTTCATGAACCACTGAAAGCCAGTTGCAAACAAAAACTAAGATACAGGCAAGATTGCCGTTTTCAGAGCATCAGGAAGGCCTCTTAAAATCCTCAGATTTTATTTGTTATTGTGTTGATTGCTCCTTTTTCAGCACTGCCAGTCTGCAACTGCCCCATCTACTGGTAGCAGGCTGTTGCAATAACAAGAGTGATTTGATAGAGAATGAAATCTAACAATAAGAGAAATACAGAAAACGGAAGAAAAAGGATCATTTTCCAGACAGATTTAACACTGTACCATTACATACCTATAAACATCAACCCTACACTTGCTCTTTTGTGGATGAGCTGTTTAGCAAGCTTTTACTGATTTCATTGGAGCTTCTTGTCTTTAGTTGCAAGCTCCAGGACTCTAAACAGCTCTCCACCACTGCGCAAGCACTTTACCACATGGTTGAAGAACATCCAGGAAGCGTAAGCAGAAATACAAGTGAACCACAGCAGGGTTAAGCTGCAGAAAGGAGCTATGGACATCCAGCTTTCTTTTTAGTACAAACTTATCAGTACTTTTAGCACTTCAGAAGGACCCTATCTTTTCTCTGCAATTCTTCATTGGGCAAATTAGAATCTCACTAGAGAAAAAAACAAAGATGGTGAGTGACTCCACCTGTCCTATTTCAGTATTTTGGGCAGAACAGAAATACACCTCCATAGAGAGTCTTGTCTTAGTCCTGCTGTACTCAGGGAGAGGAAGAAGAAGGGGAGGGAGGTTTGTAGGCCATTGGTCAACATCCAACAGGAATTTACCTTTTGTTACTCTGCTGATTGTCCCAACAAGAGAAAACCCAGAAGCACTACAGTTCTGCTACACATAACCAGCATGCCTGATGCCATATAACACCACTACAGCAACATCCCTCACAGAGCCAGAGCTGACCCGTTACTCCTCATGGGGCATTTACCTCCTAGAAATCTTTAGCCCTCCAAGGTTGCTGAAGCCAGTCCAGATGACAGCCCAGACTACATAGATAGCATTGAAGATTGCACCTAGAGAAAACACGAAAAGCATAAAACCAGACATGTTGCTGTCAAAACTGTGCCTCTTGCTGTTCAGCAGATTTTATCTGAAGGAAGAGCTTCAGGGCTCACCTTGCAGTGAGACATCATCTGTTTCACAGCACAGATTGGTCTTTTAAATTATTCTTCAGTAACTGCATCTTTCAATTTCAAAGAGGGTCACCTCTCAATTCCTCAGATGTTTAATATGCAAACTCAGGTCACCTGGGAGCAAGGTGTCCCCCCTGCAGCTTTATTCAACAAGAAAGCCATTAGCCTGCCTCGTATCACCATGGGAAGAAAGACAGACTCCAGATCACTGGCATGACCCAGACTGAATGCCCCAAATAACACCAATGTGCTTGCAAAAGCAGCTGCAGACAGGGGAACTCCTCCCAAAAAAAAACAGAGTGAGCACAGTTGAAGAGCAGCCAAATAATCCAGAAAAATCTAACAGAGGGGTATGAAAAGGGCTTAAAGGTCACACAGATCAGCCCCTTTTCACTCCAAAAGGAAAACAAGAAAAAGTGTGCTGCTATTTCAAGGAAAGACACCTGGAAGAAGATGACGAGCAGTCCAAGAAAGCTGTTGTGAAGCTCATCAGCAGGGCAAGGAGAACACTGCTTAAAAAAAAAAAAAAAAAAAAAAAAAGAAGAAAAGAAAAGAAAACACTGACTCACAAGGCTCAGAAACAGGCAGGTCCCTTGGCATTTAAGCAGCCTGAACTTTACATTTCCGGAAAAACTAATCACATATACATATACAAAACTTACAAAATTCCTTACCAAAGATACACCACGTAATCTGGCACAACAGATACCAACACAGATGCAACCCAGGACTTCCAATTTTCTCCTTCATACTGGTCAAACTGTTTTGCCTTCCAGAAGGCAAATGAGAACAAGCACATTGTTAACGCAACAAACCTGAGAGTTTCACAAAACTTAGAGATGGTAGGTGATAACTTTTTACCTTCAGAGTCTTACTCTTTACCAAAAGTGACACAGCCCATCAGGTTTAGAAAGTCTGTGCAAACTTAACTGCATAGCTTGAGAGCAGGCTTTTTCTATGTGAAGTTTTTATGCCCATCTACCAGCAGTTTCTATTTCTGACAGGCAAAAGGGGTTTCAGAAGACGTTTAAGAAACATGTTAAAACCTTGAGCTCACCAGCAATCTCTGTTAGTTAGGACAAAGTCAGTTCTACCATCTCTGTGGCTATTGAAGTCAGCAATCATTGCTCTTTTCCAGACAGACCACAGTCACACAGAACACAGTTGAGTAAGTACTAAAACCAGCTCTTGTATTTTTTCCCCCTCCAGCATATGTTGCTTTTGAGGTTACAAAGCCAGCTTCAACGTGTTGTGGTCCCAAAAGCCACCTAAATGATTCAGGAGTTTGCCAAGTCACAACAATTCGCATTGTTTAGAAGAATATCTTCATAAGCAAAGTCTGAAAACGCGTTTGCCCTGCAGTCATAGAATGTAAAATTATTTATCCTAAGGGTAATGCCAGAAAGAGCTAGAGCTCAATTCCATGTTCGGAGAAGGGAGAAACATGCAGTGGTTCTCTTGCACAGTGCCTTAGGTGTCTTACCCTTTGTGATGCTAAGGGCCTTCTGTTAGCAATTCTGTAGACTGACTTTCACTCTGCTACCCTCTCTCCCAAGCTGCTGGGGCAGTGTTTTCCAGAGCCTCTGCAGCAAATGTTTCCCATGTTCTTGTGATGTAATTCTCTGGGCTTGCATCTGCAAACCCCAGTATTGCTGTTATAGCAGGTTCTCATAGGAAGAAATTGCCACCAATGTACAAATCAGTCCTTTTCCCCTCATTTTCTATCCCTTAGCTATATTTTTGGATTTATACTAGGAGACTCAATGACATGTATGCACAAAGCTTAATAAACCAATATGCATGAGCATCTGCCCTGATCATTTTCTGCTCAGTTAGCAGTAACATGATTGTCAGAAAAAAAAAAAAAACAACAGGAAGTTTGAGCTGGTCCTTATGAAAAATATGTAATTATTATGGGAAAAATATGATAAGGGACCATGTGCTACAAGGACACCGACAGAGGATGCTCATTTGGGGATCCTGTCACTTCTCTTCCTATCTGGCCACTGGGGAGAGTTTTCCCTGTCCTTTTTCTCCCTCTCCCTGCTTTTCTCCACCCCTCTAAGTTTTATCATTAGAGCTGATGTATATCATCAGCTATGGATCCACTAATAAGCTTTTCCACACATAAACCTGTTTCAACATCCTTTATGTAACACTCCTCAACATTTATCCAGGAAAGTTCCTTCAAGTGTCTAAGCAGCCTACTTTTGCTGAGTAAAAAGTTCTTTTTTTTTTAAACAGTATCCAACAATGTTACCAGTTCTCCTCATCACAGTGTATCATACCACATCAAGATTTTAATGCAGCTACACAGTATTACTGAAAGAGCTTTTTTTTTTTTTTTTAAAAAAAAAAAAGAAGCAGTATTCAAACTGCAGCATTCTACAATTTGCACATACTTGTCACTTTTGTGAGCTTACTTGCAAAGGGAGCAAAGGGGTTTTAGGGGTTTTAAGGAATGTGAATTGAGTTTTTTAATGCAGTAAAACTAAGCTTTACCTTCTGTAGGAAGAGGACAATCCTCACGAGCATCTTGGCATGCAGTTCCTCCAAGGTGAACAGTGTTCGAGGCGTACGGATAAATATCTTGGTCTTCCCATAAGCAACGTCATGCTGAAATCCATGACTCTCTATGAGCTTCTTCACAGCATCTTTGTCTGAAGGGAGGTCATGGTTTGGCCAAGTGAATTCTGAGATCATCTTGTACCTGGAATTACAAGGTACAGTTTACAAATGTATGCTTGCCATCTATGTTCCCAAAAAGGCCAACCTTCAGCACATTTTAGAAATAATTCTAATAAAATTATTTGATTACAGGTAGAAGAGCTTCAGACATTTTGTGTAAGAGATTTGACCCTCAAAACCCAAAGTACATGGAAAGGGAATGTAAGAGGTATGATTTTGAGTCATTGAAATTATTGTGAGGAGCTCACTTCATCAACACAGAACTGATGTGACATGACAAACCTCACCACTGTCTTCCTGAAGATTTGGCAGTTCCATTACTCACATCCTCTGCATTTGACTTTTTTTTATTATTAAGTTTCAAGGAAGAAAATCTTTGTTTGCTCACATTCTACATCAGGAATCAACTGTAATCAACTACTCAGTCAGACAACCTAGATTTAAAAATTCTGCAAATAATGTTCCTGTTCATTTTTGTAGCCATTTCTAACAAACTTCATTTACCAAAGCAGCAGACAGTTGACTGCCATGGTTTGTGCAAACAACACTACTGCCTGTAGTCACTGTTCAACCACTCACTCCAGTCCTTCCTTCCCAAACCCCTTTTCACAGTAAGAGAGAGAATGCAGATTGGGACTAAGACAACCATGAATCAAATACAAAAATAATTTCAAAATACCTGTGCTTTTGTAAGATTTACTATCCTTGCAAAGTGCTGATTATGTGAACAGACATTTGTAAAAAGCAACACTGAATTTTCTGCATATAATTTATGTATATAATCAAAAATGCAATAGATATTTTCACTGTTATATTACCCACATTCATGTTCTAAATAAAACATGCATGCAGCAATCTTAACCACTTCTCTATTTAAAAGCCCATGATGCAAGTTAGCCATCAATCTCAATATCTTAGACATTCAGAATTGTCAGCTACTCTTAAACGGCCACAACAACAAACCTTTTTACGGGGGGGTGGGTGCACTAAAGGACTTGATAAACAGACTAAAATAAGCCTGAATGAAAATACCACACTGTCACTTTCATTCATCAAATTAGCCTTTCTGAATAAGCTTTTGAAGAGGGGAAAAAATGGAGGTGTGCACAGCATCTACGCAGGACACGCTATCAGCGTGAGGGCTGCAGCACACAGAACAGAGATCATTGATAAATAAAACGGGCATATAAAAAACCTCAGACTCACAACAGAAAATTCTGCATTTTTACTTGGCTGGCAAAGCATTCCCTGCCTCACATGCACACATGCACACAGGACATAAATATTTCACACTGGTTTCTCTTTCCTGTTCTCATCAGGACAACGTTCCTACGATAATTAATTCACTGGGAAAATCTTCCACCTCAAAACACTTACATTAGGAAAAAAAAAAAGAAAAAAAGACAATCGGGATGGCACTGATAACTCACACTTTATTAAACAGGTCTGCTCAGCTGATGGGGCCAGAAAAAACAGGGAGAGATGTCAGGGAACTGGAAACATGCCCAGCCAAAGGAAAAAAAAATAAATTCTCTTCCTACTTCACAACAGAAATAGGGCTGTCTCATTTAAAGACATCCCAAGACAATGGGACCGTGAGCGGGGGGACCAGCGGTGGAGTTCAGCATGGCGCTTTTGTTCCTGCCAGGCCCGCGCAGCACCGCCAGCCCCTTCCCCTCAGCGTGGCCTGGCTGCTGCTGCAAGGCAAAGTCCTGACCTCGCTGCTAATTATAGCGAGGCAGAACCCAGAATAAAGCTGCTCACTGACACCACAACCCTTCCCCTCTCCTTTTGCCTAAAGATCTTGACAGCTTTCAAGGTTACTTTTACAGTAAACATCCATTCTCCTTCCCTGCCTAGCTGCAGAAACAGCCGGCACGCACGAGGCTGCTACTAGAGCTTAGGATTCGCACACAGCTCTCCTAAAAACAAGATGCTTGTGAGCCGCTCGAGTACAAAGCTTTGCTGAAACATATTTAGTCTGCACGTGAAGCAGGGTCATTCTCTTCTCCCACCACTGTGCAGTTGATGGATATCTGGGTGTTGTTTTCACGCTACGTGTAACACTGCCTGCAAGCAGGCACACGGATGTCTTACTGGTCCGAGTGCTGGGCTACACTCGTATGTAGCTGTGCCCACAGATTCTTCCTCTACCCCACACAAACCCCATTCTGAAACCCACTCAGCAATTTTTTGACAATAAATATAGACTAAAGCAAAAAACAAAAACAAAAAAAGTATCACTGCTGTTTAAGACAGGTGGTCCTGGCGTGCATTTCACACAATTAGATGTAGTTACCAAGTGACAGCACATCTCTTGGTGCAACTAAAAGATATGGAGATCTTACTTTCTACAAATTGGCAGGCGCAGACTAGCTTGCACAGAGCTCAACTAAGAATTCTCTTAATTTCAAGGAAATGTGGAAAAGGACGGTCTTTAATGGTCTTAATTGTGCTTCACATCATTTCCTTCTGGCAGTATCAGCTACCTTGTGGTATTTTAGAGCTAAATAGCAGCACACACTTTTATTATGAAAAGTAAAGTTTTAAATATTTTTTTATATACATGTACATACCTACATATATATCAATAGGCACACACATACAGATATATCTATCTGTATCTCCTGTCCCCTCTCAGAGGGATCAGCAAAACAGAACGTAGGTATTGTTCTGGGCTCATAAATCATGAAAGCTTCAAGATTTGTAGGATTGAACTTTTATAAATGTAGGTAAACAGACAACTATGTTATGCCCTAAAATCCCCTCTTACTCTAGATCTGTCTTCAAAAGAGCCCCACTTGCAGGGCAAGAGTCCAGAGCTGAAGGGCTTTGAGTCTCCCCCATGCTCTGTCTCCCAGTAAGTCTGTTAAAAAGGAAAGGGATAGAAATGCCTTCTGATCCCTGTTCAAAAGTCATTCCAAAAATGTGCAGCTTGTATACAAGTCATATCTCCTAGCCCTTTTAAGAGGGGCAAGTCTCACTCAAAAACAAGGAACAAAGAATTTTGCCTCAACAAAAGCAAAACAAAAACAACATCCAGGCCAGAAGTTTTGTTGTTGTTGTTGTTTAATTTAGAAAAGTCAGTGTAGACTGGACTCAGAGCAGTACAGTGGTATGCAAATACAATGTCTGATATCTAACGCTTTAGATGTTTAATCCTACTCCAGGGTTCGGCAGAACAAATGTTGCAGTAGCCTGAAAGCTGTACCAGTTGCCATGTGCTAATTTGGTTTACTGGCTGTAAAAAAAAACCTTCTGGTTTTAAGATTACAGGAGCTCATCAAATGTTCTTTAAAAGCAAAGCGGCTGTTTATATTCATAGTCATTACACAAATCTAAAGAGTAAATTGTAATAAATTCCACACATGAGGGCAGAAGCAAGCACTAACCACTGCATAATGTTTAAGAGAACTGATAAACAAGACTGCAGGCTGTGTTTGATAAGCCATGCCCTTTCGTTCTATGTCAGGTATTGTGAAACACCCAGGCAAATCTCCACCGAGAATAGCAAAAGATCTTTCAAGAGCACTTAGTTTCCAACATGCAACATCTCACCTGCCTAGGTTTTTGTTTTTTTGCTTTTTCTTTTTTCCTTCTTTCAGGGACTCTTCCTCACTTGATTCAACAAAAGTAAAAATCAATTCAGTATCTTAAGAGGATGGATCCTTAGTACCCATATTAATTTAATAAAGCTGTGAGACAAATTACAATCTAAAACATTTCATTTGTCACAAGTCTGTTAGGAATAAAGAGGCCAAGGATCATCAAAACATGTTTTAATGGGGTCGTGTTATCTGTTTTTCAGACTTCCAGTTTTTAACTCCTGCACATGCATAATGTCACTGTGCACCATTAAGCACTTCCCAAGAAACACAACATCTGTCTCTTTCACTGCAACAATTAGACAATATTCAGAGAGAAAACAGAAGTTAATTAGTTCTGGTTTTAGGGTTATGCTCTGGGGAAGAACCTCATTACACATTCCTTCTGAAGAGACTAATACAGCAAATGAATTTTAGCACGAGGAAGATGAGCCTGAGTGCCAAGTACACACCTCTAAACACATCTGCTGCCACAAAATGAGACAGCATCCAGCGTCCTTGTTAGACCTGTGTTCTATTGTATCCAATGTCAGATATTAACACAAACACACATTACCACCCCACGTACTCGAAAGCGAGGATCACAAGCCCAGAGGACTTGAGACTCATGTCCACTCATGGGGAGACAGCCAAATCGTTCCAACACCCGAACTGTCTTGCAATGAGCTGAAGCGAGTTGCTTGCCAACACCCTCCTTACCTGTGCAGAAACTTCTCGTATGTTTGGCGGTAGGCAAATCCTGCTCGGCGCACTCTCACGTTTTCCAGAAGGCCAAGGTATTCAACCTGATGCCTGCAACGTTCCTCGTCAAAAAGCTGTGGTGATTTCTTATCGTTGGGCTTAATGCAACGGACATAATAGGGTTCCTAATGGGACAAATCAAACTGAGTTTCATTCAGAAAGAAAGTCTATAAAAATAAAACAGCTTCTACATGAAAACATGAAAATGTCAGTCCACCGTACTCATTTGAATGAGGTTTGGTTGTTTAACAGGAATTACGAGGTTAGAACAGAAATGACAAGTGGCACACAACATGTTCCTCCCCTTAGCACACTGCAACAAGATCTGTTACAGGATTGTGTTACTCATTTGAGCTCTATTGTCCTTTGCTTTATGTCAGAACCAGTTTCACATCCTTCTTCTCTACAGACTGTAATGATAACAAAGCCAGTCTTCATAAACAATACAGCAAATGATATCATTTAACGTCCTGATAGTCAGATAAGGCTTTTCCAATATCAACATATGAAAGAAGCATGGATTACTTTACAATTTTTAAACTATGCTGCATGCAACTCCTACAAAGCTTGTAGCAACATGCTTGCATGATGGCAGTCACTGAACACTGCTCTGTGTAGGGCAAAAACTGGTTCCCTTCAGGGTGGTTCAGCATCACAAGCACATCACAGCACCAACGTGAGCCAGCAGCATGCACATTCTTCTCTCTGCACCACCCTGGAGCTGCACAGGGCAGACTACAGCAAACAGGACATGGGGGCACTGCTCCATCCACTCCTGCCTTGTGCTGGCTGGGCTGACCCAAGCCAGCTCAGGTGAGGGTCCCACAAGGCTGCATGCCTTCCACTGCTGGTGAGCCTGCCCTCATCAGATATGCCCCATATGCAATCCCACAATGTGTTTTTTATGTCTACTTCCATATTTTATGAGGTTAAAGGCAACTTTCAGTTAGGCCAATACAGTCTATAACTAGCACCAGCAACGCTTGTAAAGGGTGACTGTAATTCTTTAAAACTAATCTGCTTTAACCACAGTGGGGTTTGAAGTTGATTCATTTCTCCCTCTTCATTGCTATCCCACTTCTAACTTTACAAGGAGAAAAAAGGCAGTTAATAAGTATCGTAAAGGCTTGAAGTGCCCACCCTTGTTTTTCAAGGTAAAATTGTATTCTTATAACCTCAACATATACTCTTTTTACATAGCCCTTGCAAAAGGACTGGCATATTCTGCAGGCTGGCAGAGCCTCATGCAGAGCAATCTCATCATTAGCTGAGAAGTCAGATGAGGATCCCAGTCAGCTCTTTCAGCTCAGAAGGTCACAGCGTGTCTGGAGATGTGCTTCAGAGGACGTGCTGAAGATGCACCTCAACTGTAGTTTTTCAAAAAATCTGTTTAAAGCAATACTGACATTATGATAAAGGGAGATAGGCAGCCTCTCTGAAACGTTAACATTAGAAAATTCAACTTTCATAATCGTAACTGATAATTAAGGATTTCAGCAATTTGCCCCTGGACTTGATCAAACATCTGGCTGCACAACCACCTATAAAACTACACTCTGAGAAACCACAGACCATTTCCCCAAGGGCTCTCCACAAGAGTCTGTTCTGTTCCAGAACTACCTGATGGTTTCAATAGAGATCTGAGTGAAGACGTACAGTGTGTTTACTAAATCTGTAGGTAATATAAAGTTTCAGTGTGCATGGACACAACTCACAATTTTAACAAATGGTGTCGGGAAAAAAAGGGATGAATTTAATGAGGACAAATGCAAAGTTCCATGTTTATGTAGAACATGACTCAAGTTCATACTTTTCTAACAAAGAGGCACAGAAAAATATATATCAGATTTCTACTTATCTGAACATTGCATTCAGTTTCAGGCACTGAAGTTCAAATGTGATGCAAATGGACCTGAGTCAGTTCAGAGAAGAACAAGAAAGATCAGAAATCCAGAAAACATGATCCAGAGAAAATACAGTTTTAGTCTAGAAGGAGTGAGAACCATCCTGATGGGAAGCACTTAACATACCTTACATCTGTAATATACCTAAAGGGTAGATAAGAAGTAAATATTCTGGTTTTAGGACAAAAATCACCAGCTTTAAATACAATATATAAAAAATCAAGTTGGACATCAGGAGAACAAGGGATGGGAACAGAATGCCTGCAGAAAGGAAGGGAACCCCCATCACTGGAGGGGAACAGACTGAACAAGCATCTGCATGGAGAAGAGCGAGGCAGAGGTGTCCTCAATCAGGAGGTAAATTACACACATTTCCAAGGTTCCTTCTAGTCCTATTTTCTATGATGTGTCTATGATTCAGCACTGTTTTCTGTGATTTTAGGTCACTCTCCTAAATTCAAGATAACATGAATGGCCCCAAATTGCTATTTTCCCTTCAGTAATGCTGAATAAAGAGGATCATCCCTGAATATCCCAGCTAGTGCTGGCATAAACTGGAGGTGCACAGCACTGACATGCGCATGGAGGTTTCACACATTAATGATTTGAATAAGCCAAATATGAGTAATGAACAGGCTAAGACATAGAGGCCTTGTATCCTCAAAACTGATACGAGCCAGTGATCTTTTGGGGAAGGTGTTGGACTGGAATGTTTCCCTGCTTTTCTAAGTTTGTGACACATAGCACCAAGCTGTACCTTTCTCCTGTAGGACTGTCCTTGGAGTAGGAATATACTGGTGGAGAGCTGCACTGAGGAGAGGGAGCACAAACTAAGCCATCCACACAAACGTGTGTTGGCAGCATCCCTGCTCTGCCTGTCCTTCATGCAGAAGCCCAGGAGTGGGCATGGGGAGCGAGCAGGTAAACAGCAGGACGTGAAATGAAGCTGCTGCTGTGGGCCAGTTGTAGACTCATGGGATCATTTAAGTTGGAAAAGACCCTCAGGATCATTACGTCTCCTTTCTCCTCTAGTGACTTCACCTTTCCATGTGATGTGCTTCAGGGATAGCTTTTTCACAGTCTGGTTTGACTCCTTTCTGTACTGGGGAGATGTGGCAAACCTGCACCCAGTGGAGAAAACTGCCCTGCTGCCAAAGAGCTGGCCAAGCTCCTGGGAAGGCAGTGCTCTCTTCATCCTGCTCTTCTTTTCAAATCTCCAGAGAGCAGCAGGCTCAAAAAAGGAAGCAGCATTGAGGACAGAGCATACACAGGATCTTTAAGGTCCCTTCCAACCCAAAGCATTCTGTTCCCCCAGACAGCCATGGGACAGATCTGTTCCGTGTGAGGTCTTCTCCCAAGCTCAACACAGCCTGCTCCTATTCTATTTGCTCTCCTTTCCTTATGGAAAGGATAGTGAAATACAACATGCTGGTAAAATTTAAAGAGTTTTAAGAGATTTATGCATGAACATTTTAAGCTTTCTTCTGAAAATTCTCTTGTCACTGAAGGTAACAAGGTTTACAGGGTCTTTATTCATTTGACAGTCTCCTACCAGCTCTAAGAACGTGCAATCTGCGTGGGTGACAATTTTTACTTCAGTTGTAGAACCCGGCTGTGCCATGGGAACGCGGCTGTCAGCAGCACTCTTCACGCTCTCTCAGACATCATGTGTCAACCTCTGAAGGTAGAAGCAACCCCATCTGAACTTCAAATCAGTGTTGAAGTAGAAGGTTTGATGTGGTCATGGCAGCTATTACTGGTGAAGAGTAGGAGTTTGCTGGACCTGAAGCCTGCAATTTATAATGCCTGTATTGTAAGCTCTCAGTTGTATGGCAAGAAACAAAGACAAGGTCATTTATCTGCTAGAACGAGTCCTCTAATGAACTGGAAATAAGCTACTTAGGAAACTTACAGGATATGCAGAGAAATTCCTGAATTACAGCTGAACTTAGAAGCTATGAAGGAGTCTGCAATTGTGAAGATGAATGGGCTGCAATTCTCCCCATCTCCTCCCGCTAATACATGGAGCTTGGGCCACTTCTCCATCCACACGTTAGTCACCCAAACAGGCCTATCCTTGTGTTAGTAACAGGGTCACTAACATCAGAATGATGCTTGGCCATGCCACATCTGTCCTCAATACTGTTGTGTTGCAACTGATGTCAAGATGAGTATAAATCTTCTGATGAGATTGATATCACAGATATTTATTACACATTCAATCCACTGAATTGCAGCATCTTGAGAACACAGTAATTAAGAGTGTGAAGTCCAGAAAAATGCATCTCTTTTCTCTGCCTCAAGGGAAGTGGTGTCATTGTTCATTACAGACATTACAGTGTCCAGTTCACAGTTATTTGTTATTGCTACATAAACCCCCTTCACCACTGCAGATTTGTCTGCTTGGGTTGTCATTCACATCTTTGTCATTTGAAAATGCAACAAACCTCCGTACAAAAAGTGTACGCTTCCATGACTTCAAGCCCAGTACAAAGGGGAGTGAGTGACTCTATCTGCATTTGATACAAAAGGCAGAAGTCAAGATGCTGCTTTCCTTTTGGAAAACAGGAATAGGAAGTTCCTGTACAGACAGGAGATCATCTATCAGTGCAATTACAGTGTAATTAAAGCCTCTCAGCAACGACAGCTACCAGGGTAAATTCTAAAGTAGATTATTCCATGCTTACAATCCCACCAGCCTCAGCTCTTCAGGGGGATAATTATGCAGCTCCCATTATTGCACCATGAGGCTGTCAAGCCTGGAGCTGCATTTTATAAATGGAAGAACTGAAATACAGAAGCACAAAGGCCCCTGTTCTGAATGCCATTTAGGTGCCTATTTGATTTTTCTTTTAATGAAGTGATTTTTAGGATTTTAAGTATTAAAAAGAAAACGATCCAGTTTATAGTTTTTGCACCCTAATCAAACTCCTCCTTGAGAGATTTCTATTCCATAGTTTATAGCTCATTAGATGAAAGAAGGGATAGGACACATCCAGCACAAATTTGTCAGTTCTATGTCCAATCAGTCACAGTGATGACATTATAACTTACTAGAGATGAAGCCTGCCAAACTGATAGGAGAGGTGTGGATGAAGGAAAAAAAAAACAGACAAAAGGAGCTACAGAGAAGGAAAAAAAGAAAAGAAAATATATAAAAAGATAAATGCCCAGAGACAGTTCCAAAGAATCTCATCATTTACAGTCATGTCAGCCAAAGGACTTCCAGTATCAGTATTTAAAAAGAAAAAGAAGAGCTACCCACAGCAATCCATCACTGAAAGACCAGATTCTCAAGAGAACACTATGGGCAGTAAAATATGTGCTTGAGAAATGTTACATGGCAACATGGCAACTCTATAAACTCTATATATATGTTTCTATATAAACTTACATATATATAGAAACAAACAAATAAGAAAAGCTCTTTGTTCTACCTATCACAGGTTTCTGCCCAAAAGACTCAGTGTATGTCTGGAGGATTACAGTATTGTTAAGATACCAGCAGTGAAAACCACCACTTCAACTCAGCATCCTCCAAAACCATAGTTTTTGAAACTGCATACTTGTAGGGACATGTGTAGCTATAAACTAAAGTTAAATTCATATTTGTGAACAGCTCTTGCAGCGTTTTAAGATGACTTTCAGAAGGATGTGACACTAATCACTGTACCTCCTGCCCCTTCCTCTCTGGGACCGCAGAACTCTGCTTCATCACTGGACCCCAACGTTAAAGCAGGATACCAACAAAACAGAATTTTAAAAGTAAAGTTAAATAACCAACTCACCCTGTAGGTATTGATTGCATTTACAGAATTTAAGATTTGCTTCTGCTATTATTGCTATTATTCCTTCTCACCAAATTAGCATTTTTGGAGACTATTACCCCAAATGACAGGTTCAAAGATACTGTTGACACTGCTGAAAACACTGCAGCTTTTCTGGAAAGCCAAATGAGTACCAACGGATTGCCAATCTGTTCAAGGACTGTAGAAACACTCCTCATAAACATGGCTTGAATTAGTTTAGGGAGAAAGATTAACCAAGCAAGAACAGCCCAGTTGGACTGTGAGGCTGGGATGAGGAAGGCAGCACTGACTGCACTTCCACACTGCGCACACTGAGGTAGCGTGAATCACCAGACTGCAACAAATAACAAGCCTGTCTTCATCTCGGTTTTTGAGAAACAGTTGAGAAAAGAATGAATTGATATTACCTCTCCCTATGGAACCTTATTCCTCTGTCAGCTGTAGGCCACAGCAGCTAACGTTACTTGCGCAACACTATACAGAGAGCTGTTTTCACCAGCTGTTACCACAGGCTTCCCAAAAACCAGCCTGCAGGGCCCAAACTGCAGTCAGAGATGCCGAAGTTGTCATTTTTGACCCCCAGAAGTGCAACTCTGGTCCCAAGTTAAGCATGGGAAAAATGGGTAACACGAGCCAAGAGAAGAAGCTGCAGTACCTGAAATCGCAGTGAGTGGCATTGTCCGAAAGAGATCGCGGTTTCACCAGCGCAGGAATAACAACTGCTCACCCACTCACCAGCCCCAGCAGCAGCAGGAGAGCTGAGACAAGTACCCGGACTGGCAATGACTCAGAGGCAGGGTATCCCGTTTATTTGTACTGCATAACAAGCATCTAGCAGAGCATGGTCTGAATGCCTAGAGTTCTTAGCTTGGTAATAACATGCACACGGTATTATCTGTCCAGAAAGCCACCTTGAAAAGATCCTCGGGCCACAACGGCTAAGCAGCAGCACCATCTCTTTGCACTACGTTTTACTGTTGGAAGTACACAACGATTGTCTTCAAGACCCTTATCTAAGCAGCCTCTGGTTTTCAGAGTACACCAAAATTTACATCCTTTGAAGAAACATAAGCTTGACCTCAGGATGAGTCTCTCCAAATTTTCTTTCCCCTCCCCCCCACAGATTATGACAGCCAAGCTCTCTACTAAAAACAGCTAAAGCCCATACATAACTTAGTTTGTGTTTAAGTACCTACAAACTCTGCTCTGCAGGGAGCATTAGTCATGTAAACTTTTAAACAGCAAACTCCAAAGTGCAAATTTCACCCACTTTGTTCCAGCCCTCCATCAGGCTAAAGGTTGGCCGTAAACCACCACACAATTTTGACAGCCCTTGACTTCTTGCTGCTTGGCAAGAGCCCTTGTTAAGTCCTGACAAACACTGTCTGTTTAATGACAGTCCTCCCTTTAATGGGATCCAAAACCCTCTGGGAAACACAACACTCTGTGACAATTTTCTCCATTGCTATTAAAGAGAAAATAAGAAAAAAGCATAATCTTGAACACGTTTCTCAATAAAAAGTTAGTAGAGGTATAAAATGCAAAGAAACTATTGGTCTCTAAGTCTCTAACTCTTAATATTCTCCCCAAAAGGAAAGAGAAATCCCAGCTCATGATATGAGCTACAGCTCCAAGGTAAATGGCAAGTAGGGCTGAGAAGGAAATCTGCCCCATCTCCCTTCCATCAGGGTCAGAGCCACCTTCTCCAGTCCAGCACTGTACAATTTACCATCCAGGAAAGCTGCAGCAGTGGGGTAGGAGCACTCCCCTTCTGCTGATGGTGCCTGCCTACAGCACTGCCTGGCTTTAGGCTGGGCTAACACAGGCATCTTCTCAGAGGCCCTCCATCGTACGCTCACTGGGGAGAGCTACAGGGCTTTATTCCTTGGTCGGTAAGGTCAGCTAGCGCCTCTCAGATCACTGTTGGTTGGACTTGCACACCCTCCTGCAGCCTCACTACTGAAGATTAAATCCAACCCAGAAATAGAATTTAATAATACAGAGCAAACATGTTTTCATCTCCTAATTTTGGAAAACACGAACCAACGTATTATTGTTCGTAATATTCCCAGCGCAGAGAGCTCTCTTCCTGTGCATAGCCAGTACTGTATGACATTGCTGTGACCAGTACAGCACCTATTAGGGCTTTGTTACTCATGTGCCTGCCATGCCAAGAAAAAATTGAAATAGCTTTCTTCCCTTCCCTGGGTCTTCTATCAAGGATTGTCTTCCTATAAAGGTTTTCCTAGGCTTAACATATCTGTGGACATTTTTCCCTTCCTGATCTTGGGCCGCTAACATTTCCCTTGCTACAACAATTCCGAAGAAGACAGTCAGAACATCATCCTTTATTGCTTAGTTATTCTAACAGGTAACACACACCATTACTGTGGGCTCACTGCTCCTCTCGTGTGGACCACGTACTCCTTCCACAAAACCTCCAGGCGTCCAGCAAGGTGACCCAGAAGCAGTAATACCCAAACTCCTCTTAATGATCTGCATGAGGGATCTGCATGCCATTCTGTCCCCCAGCTGCACTGCATTCAAACGGCCTCCTTCAGAGTTCATACCCTTACCTATCTTTCTCCATGCAAAGAAGTGCTGGCCAAAGCAATATTTTACTAAATAATTATTTCTTTTTTTAGGGGAAAGTAAAAGGTTTCACTTCTCACCCTCTCACACGGCAGAGGAACGAAGGAAATCACAAAGGTCTGTCTGTGTTTTCAAGGCAGTCAGTGACTGCCAGGTGACTGACTTGGCATTGAAAGACAGAAAGAGAAAATCTCTGCATTGTGAAACTACATCCTCTGAACACTCTGCCAGAAGAACTTTATTATTTATTTGATATAATAATTATTACCCAAGAGAGACTGGCTTTACTACAAGTGAACGGTACGCTGGTCACACACTGAACAAAAATTCACCTTCTTTATGCAGGGATGGCAGCTAACTATCCCAAGAGATCTTCATGGCTGCCCATTGCTATAATCAAAGCTCATCTGCCACTGATCAGCTTGGCTCTCTGACAGATTACAATGATAGGAAGGTGACAGTCTCTCCATAGATGAGCTACACCCTACTAATCAGAAGATGGAGTCAATTTTGAAATTGAAGTATTTACCTTTGATGCCAGGTTGTCCACTAGTGCAATCATGGAGTTCTTAAAAAGGGTAGCAGCTGTCAAAGGTCGCTTCGTTACCTCAGTGATGCTCAGTTTACCTTCAGGCCACATCATCTTCAGCACAGGATTAGAGCTAAAAGACAGTTGCATTAATTGCACAGTCTAACAGAAGGGCAATAAGTGTTCCATTAAATTTTAAATTCAACTGCTCATTTCTGTCCAGATCTCTTTGCCATCTAAGTCAAACCAGCTTAACATTCTTGGGCAAAACATCTTCTGCTTTTGAACAACATACAGTTTAAACTTACAACTGAATGTTCCAGAAAAATGACAAGTTCATTCTCCTCTTAAGATAAAGATGTGCAGTAATGGGATAGTAAAAATTCTGCAGAAGTTATCTATCAAAAGCAGAGTCTGCCTTACTGACACAAACATAAAGAATTTAATCAAGATAGAAAAGAGCAATATCATATCCTAAAACATCCTCCCCTAAAACAGAATATTTGATATCACGCTGTATTTCTGCACCATTCTTGATATATAAAATAATTCATATATTTTAGCCTACATTTTCTTGAAGGGTTGAAGGTGAGATAAAATGGCCAGGATGGATGGCAAGAGATCTGGAATAGACAAAAGCTGAAAGCAGTTACAACAATCTAATAGTCAATCTATCACATGTTTTAATATGCCGTAAGTGGTCTTTGTGAACAGTCTTTACCAGAGATTTAACTGAAAACATAGACTAAATTTAATAAAATGTCCATACAGCAAATATTCTGCAGGTTTTGAGTTAATATGAAGTCTTGAAAACACGAACAGCAAGACTCGTCAAAAAGTACACTGAGTAAACACGATAGGACTGTAAACTAAGTTAATAGTTGTACTAGCTTTTAAACCAAGGAAACAGAATTGTCCAAGCAGTTGTCAGCTATTTTACACTGTCTTCCACCTCTGAACAAAATCTCTGGAAGGTTGAGATAAGCCGCAATTACAAAAGAATTAAAACGTATTTAATGTCAGCCATCAAGGACAACAGCTTTCCAAGCACCTTTATATAAAAATATGTTTTGAAAATTTCAAATGTGCTTGTCAAAAGCAACTTTTACTTGCTTAATTAGTATTTATAGCAAGTGACTACATGGCTTAATTTTGTCATGTCATAGCACATATGAAAAGGATTGAAATATTTTTCTTCTTTTTTCCCATCACCCTAAATCTTTCTTTCAAAACAGGAGCTTGTAGTTGGGGCCAACATACTGTTGTTGACCAAATTCTACTCAGTATCTTTAGCAATGGCTAAAGACAGATCAGTAGTAGCACATCTGCAACTGGTCCAAAAATCTGGTTAATGACAAATAAAGCAGCACAGGTAATCTCTGTGCAGTTATTTTGATTGCACAATGAGTTGGGTTCAAAGATTTCAATTTTCACTATAATTTTCCTTAAATTAAAGGTTAAATCAAAGGAAAAAAACAAAACAAAACAAAAACAAGATACACAAAATAATAACTTTATCCTAAAACTAAACTAACAGCGTTTGGGTCATGGTAAATATACAAACATCAAATGTCAGAGCAATGTGTTTATTGCAACAGCTAAGAAATGCACTGCACACACTGTAAAGATAGCATCAGTGAAAATACTAGTTTCTTCTAGCATCCACCCTTACAGAGTAGGATTCTGACAGATCAGATTCTAAATTCACCTCATTAATATTTTTATTCCTACCTGTTGTACATGAGGCGCTTGAAGTCTTGAAATAAAGTGTCCTTGTTTTTGTCAATAAATCCAGTGACCGAGTAACTAAAAAAAAGGGAAACAGAGTTAATTGCAAAGTCCTTCCCAGAGCTGCTGGTATCACTGTGGAATCAGTATCCTTGCACTCCTACAGACACAGCAGATGCTAATCAGAAATCCAGCTCTGTTTTCCAACCTATCACTAATGTGCTGCATGAGCGCTGTCTGAGACTTGGATCTTTCTGCCCAGCTTTCCTGCTCCAGCATGGCAACAACATGTAGTTAGTTTTTACACCGTTGTTTGCACCATGTAGATGAAGAACATGATGGCTGGGACATATAACAAGACTAGAGAGAGTTGCAGATTGCCCAAATTCAGGAGTTACGCTCATGACTTCCGCCTTTGAATTCAAAGCATGTGTTTGTATGAAATCCTACAGACCTCAGTTTTGCCTTTCCACCTATCTACTCAATCCTTTGCTTGGTGTCAAAGAAGATCATCTAGTGGGACACTGTAACAAATCAGTAACAGGCTATAACCAGTGACAAGGGAACTCTATTGGAAATCAACATAGGAATTGTGGACTTTCCTCTCTCTATAACCATGGAAATACTCCCCCAGAAGGCTACTGTTAGACTTCTGAATTTCATCTCTTCTCCAAGGCTCAAGACAGACAGTACTCTGTCCTCAAAGATAAGGTCCAAAATCCCCCCATTCAGCAACTCCCTCTCAGCTGCCTCCTTGTATCACTGAGCTTCAGATTACCCCTGGAAACCAGCACCTAAATTGCAAACACTGGGATCTGGAGCATGACAACAAATCCCCAAAATCTTACTGCTCTATGTAAATAGTTCAGGCTTAAATATTACCTGCAAGCATTTCCACATTTCAGTGGTTTCTTTGTTGCTGTTTGTTTGTTTTTAGGAAATTTGTTCACTGGGCGCTGGCAGTGCAGAAGGTTCAACCACTAATATATAGCTTTGTATTTTTTTCCTCCTTGGCAAAGTGCTTTGGAATCAGCAATGTATATCAGCAAACGCTCAGCACAGACTCCAGAGCAAAGTCTGTCTTCACTGATTGAGATCCAGTACACACTGGTTATCTTTATAAAATGAAAGTAAATTTAATCCCAAGTCAAAAGGTTAAAAAAATCCTTAATTGTTAAAATCCTCAATGATTTCCACATTAACCTCCCTTTAAGTTCTGCTAGCACAGGGAGTTGCACAAATTCTTAGCCATTTCATCATTTCAGCGATGCTCCAGACAACAGCTTTCCTAGTGAGGTTTCTAACATATGGGCATCTTTCACTTCTACTTAATTTTCCTTCATACTACTCTCAGATACTTGTAGCCATTTCTGTAGAGTTCAGGTACAAAAAACTTTTCAACCTGAGTGGGAAAGGCTCCTTGCACTGATACTTATTTTAACTTAACACTACCCTACATATTTTGAGTGAGCTCAAACTGATTTTAGAATTTAAAGCCAGAGAGTTAGATAATCATACTAAACAGATGTCTAAACAAGATATTATTAGCTCTGTATAGCTTCTTGTATAAACAGTGCTAGCTTTTTCCCCCCCTGAAACATTGCTCTCCCCTTCACCTCCCCACCTCATATTCTCCTTTTGTTTCAATTCCAAGAACAAAATCATATTCTATGCAGCAAGTAACTAGCATAAGATTTAATTGATAAGCAATTTCTGCACTCTGTAATTCTGTATGACAGCTATTCTGGTTCATACCAGAAGCAGCATTAAATCAGAATACCATACCACTTCAAAGCTGGCTAGAAGACAAAAATAGAAGGTGCAACTTTATTTCTGAAAGAAACTTACATCACATCTCCAGCGTAGTGCTTGATTCGAAAGTCTCTGTCAAACTCCAGGGTTTTGTCAGTTGCACAAAGCTAAAAGAAATTTCACATACATTAAAATCTCACCCTTGGATTTTTAAGTTTCACAGAAAAGTAATGTGCCTTGGAAACAGAAATTGAAACAGTAGTTATTCCACTTTATATGCACATGTGTGGACCTGAAATCCAGTTGTAACACTGCTTTATAACATTTTTTTTTTCATGGATGTAAAGCATACATTTGTACAAAATCAGGTCGTAAGAACCTACAGTTTTATTAATAAATTTAAACTACCTCAAAAATACCATTAAGCAAAACGAGCATCTGTGCATACAGAGAGCCATCACACCTAAGATTTCCTTATGCCCTTTTTAAAGTCTTCCTTTGTATTTTTTTCCATTGCAATGTCCTTCCTCAGCAAATAAATGAAGAAATCAGAATATGACAGTTATGATAGCAATGCTTGTTCTGTCCCACCGCCAGCAGTCACTATAGCTCATCAAACAACTCCCAGACAGTGATCAGCCCCACAGATCCATCCAGGGTCGAGTGAGCTGCAACCCTCAATTCTCGGCTCAGACTTCACATTCATTTTTTCACTACAACAAAGATGTCAAATGCCCATGTGGCAGCCACTCAGCAGCAGCAGCCATAGATTTCTTTGCAGGAAGCATGGGCATCATGAAGGCTATGAGCATGTATCTATCACCCACCCAAAGTCTTAGGAAACCAAAAGAGGAAATCAGCATGGTCAAACTGCAGGATAAAAGAGTTTATTAGAAGCAGGAAGATACTCTCCAAAAAGCTTTACCTGTGTCTAAGAATATAAAATAGATTGGCTTAAAGAGATTAGATGAAAATAAATAAATAGACGTTTAAACAAACAAACAAACAAAAAACACAAGAAGGAAACCAAAAAGTTTGCATAATAAGATACATGAAGGTTACCAAGGTATAAGAAGTCCAGCACAGCAGGAGCAGAAGCATGCCAGCATCTGCAGAGCTGACAAATGACCACAGAGTAGAAGGAACACAGAGAAAATGAGGAAGAGGCCAAACAAGGAAAATGAAGTAATTTTTCTCTCTGCAGCTGTGCTTACCAGCAAGGGGCTAGGGAGGATCTTATGCTTTTTTCAGCCACCCAAAACATACATCTCAAACCAACATGTCAATAGAAGAGGTATAAGATGAGCAAAACCACAATGAAATGAAGCAACTCTTGCTGCCAGATGGGACACATTCATCCGTGTAAGCTTCTCGCTTAAAACTCTTCCAGCATGGGAGATACTGGAAGGGGGCTTACCACAATGCTAGTTCTCATACTGAGTCTTTCTCTCTACAAACTTTGTGTCTACTGGGCAAATCGGCAGAAATTATTAAAAAGAATAGCAAGTGTACTGATACAGTTGATAGCCTGCTTGGATTTCCAGGACCCCTTTCTCAAGGCTCCTTATTAACAACTCAAAGAATTCAAGTTTCTGTGCAGGACAGGGCCTCACACAAATAACTGTTGGAAAGATGGGAAATGGTATAACAGCAAAAGGTCGGCTCTTACAGTTCATCAGGGAGTCCTGCAGAGGTCTGTACTACCATCTACAATGCCAACAGCATCTTAAATGAGCCAGGATCCGAGGATAACAGGCAGGTGATCAAGACTGTTGATACTTCTTAATTACTTAGGGAAGTAAAGACACTGTCTGGCTGTGAAGAACTGCAGGAAGACATGAGATGCTAGAGGAATGGCATGAAAGAGCAAATGAAATTCACTTAAATTCAGAGACATTCACAGAGAAAAGCCAAAGCTCACAGTAAGTCACGAACCCCAAACTACTAACACAACAAGTACTTTAAATACCCTCCAACCCAAAAAAGACATGGGAGAGCTGGAAGAGGCTTGACAATGGGCAAACTCCATCAAAAGCACTGACTGTTACAGGAGGCAGGGCCAGAGGAACTAAGTCTCTTCAGGTCAGGAAAGGAACAACAGAAAACACGAAGAAGATGTACTGGAAGAGTGAAGAAATCAGAATATGACGGTTATGATAGCAATGTTTGTTCTGTCCCACCGCCAGCAGTCACTATAGCTCATCAAACAACTCCCAGACAGTGACCAGCCCCACAGATCCATCCAGGGTCGAGTGAGCTGCAACCCTCAATTCTCAGCTCAGACTTCACATTCATTTTTTCACTACAACAAAGATGTCAAATGCCCATGTGGCAGCCAGTGGGTGACGTTTTGCTGTTTTAGAACTAGGAGGCAACAAATGTAACCTAAAAGGGAAAATGGATGGGAAGGAAGGAGCTCTTCAAACAAGTATCTACGCTGTGGAACACCTTGTCAATTAAAAAAGAAACAAAAAACAAACCCCCCAAAATATCAAGGGCACTAGCCCCAATTCAGAAGGACAGCAGATGGCTCGAAATTGGGACTGTATCAAGTTATCACTACGTTTGTCCCATATTCTTCTCTCAGTTAGACCTTTGCTGTTGCCTAGCATCTTGGCAGATACTGGATCAGGTGGACTAGAACGGGTCTTCTCATATTCTTACCTTCACAATCAGTTTCTTGAGATTGACACCCACCAGAACTTTCCACTAATGGACAATTTAGGAATTCATATACTGTTCATTGCTGCACTCACACTTTGAAATTACAAGATCAATTGAAAAAACACCAGAATTTAAAGAGGATGATAAAATGAACCTTTGATGTTGAGAAGTACAATCAGAATAGCTAATATTTACACATCTAGACTAACATTGGACAATTCAGAGAAGAATAACCCATGCTCTAAGAACATAAATTTGGCCACAAATATTCATAGTGGAAATATTTACCAGTCTTCTTCCTGGTTTGTTTGGCTTTCACCGGGACAACCAAGCAGACACAGCAGACCAGGCATGCAGTGCACAAACTAGGACACTACTATTTAGGGCACAGCAGCCCCTTAGAGCTTATCCACATGGAGCCAGTGTGCAACATGCTCTACAGGGGAGCAGTGGAGCATTAATTCAGGCTGAAAGATGGGAGCAGTTCCCATAACATATCAGCACATGTACTGTAACTCTTTAGGAAAAGCTTTGATCTACACTCAACTTTATGGTATCTGGACTGATCTACCGCCAGTTACGAAAGCAGATTGTGAAGTGAAATAAAGTCCTTTGTTTTAATACAACTAGAAGAGGCTAGTTTAGAGGGCTCAGATTTCTTACAGCAGTTCTAGATGGGGCAAGGGCTCACTGAGCAAGATATCTGAGATAATCTAAAGGACACCTGCGAAGACATGAGGGGGGGAAAGATAATTATGATACTGAGAATTTTATGGGTCAATTTTTTCAAGGCAATATTGATTTAAACTAGAAATTAGCAAGCCAGGAAGATACATCGTACCCTCCATAAACATTATTTAAAACAGTATTCCTCATTTCCCTTCAACTGTGCAGTTTTCTGACAATGCCACCCCCTACTGAGGAATACTGCAATTGGAGATATATATATACACACACACTTTTTTTTTGTTTCCCACACTGTGAAGGGACTTGTGAAGGTAAGGACTCGAGCAGATTCTTTTTTTTTTTTTTTTTTTTTTCATTTTATAACCTGCCACATGCTTTATGAAATTCGGTGCTCTTTCCCCACTGTATCCATGCAGTACCTCCTCTCTCTGTGATGGAACCACTCCACCTTAGCAGATATAGTACCTATGACAGAACAGAAACTGAAGTCCTCTACCAGCTTACACCTAGTAACTAGACAGCTCCAGAACTGGACCACTTCCCACACTACCCCATTGCAGAGGATTTAAGAATCCATTCCCCCAGGTTTCACTGTTCACAACCATTAGTACTACTAAAGCAAGCAATTTGCATTAAAATATAGACACCTGGACTAGGCTTCATGAAAACGCTTGATCTCATGTGAGTCTACTCAGAACGTGTTATGGCTCACACATCTGCTGCTTAAGCACATAAAATCTAGGCTAACACAGAAAGCAAGATCCTCCCTCAGCTAAAATGCATGTGGCAGACGAGATGACAGGTGTGCCGCAGCTAAAGTGCACTTAAGGAAAACCACATCTGGAAGAAAAACTGGTTATTTTATTTTCTTCCTATCCTCTGCTCAAACAAGCCACAGCCAGATCTATTGTTTATATTCAGCCTCCCTGGAGGCAGTCTTTAGCACATCTCTTATACAACGATGCTAATTTTATATTTCTGACCTACATAAAACAGTATGCTGGGGTGGTAGGGAGAAGGGGGGAACCAGCATTCTGAATGACATATTCCAAACAATGCTTCTCAGCAGACAGACATCAATAAATTAAAATTTATTTCATAAATGAAATTTGGTGTGAAGGATTCTCAAATTAATCAGGCTGGTGACCATGTTTTTGTTATGCTGCCAAGGGAGGAATAAAGCCTTTTAATTCGTACATTGTACCATAAACAAAGCAAGTCAAGTGGCCTGGAAGATCATAGGTACAACTGGAGATGAACGTGTTTTGTAGCCAATGATGATATAAAAACAACCCACAGTGCTGTAATAAAGCAGAAGTGTGAATAATTTCACTGTCACTATGTATTACAGCAGCCTGGGAAGAAAGCCACGTGAGCCAAAACCGTGCCTCAATTGGTTACTGATGACATCATGATATGTCAAGGCACAAGCTCTTGCTTCTTTTATGCTCCGAATAAAATTGATCTCACATTGGCCATACTTGAGCTCCCTCTACCGGATATAAAGCCATAGGAGGTGCCTTACCCAAACCCAGACCAGACGGCCTATTTCTGTACTTCAGAGCTGCAGTTGCTCTTCAGCATTTAATTTCATACTCTATGGCAACAGTTTGAACCTCAGCCACTCTTCAAATCTTTTTCCTTATTCTGTTAGGTCTAAATAATGGAAAAAGCATCACATGGGATAAGAAACATGTTCTGAGAATACAGAAGAGTACATTACCTTTCTGCTGGAGAAGTGTGCGTGCTTCCCTAGCTTGTTATTAAGAGCCTCAAGGAACAACTCATCTGTAACTTTTCCAACATTCATGCAGGCATCATCCAGAATGGCAATGATCCCTTTGTGCTGCTGCTCTACCAGGTCGACAATGACCTGATTGTTAAAGTAATCAATCTGAAAAAAAAAAAAAAAAAAAATTAACAGGTATATTTGTGACAAGAGAAGTGCACCAGTGTTAGTCACTGATTGAACTGCACCATTTGTCTGACAGAAGGATCAGACACCAAACACAGCTGAAACAATCAGCTTTCAATATGCAGATTGCTAACTCAAAACTAAGTAGGCTATTCTGCCACTAAAGAGAGGTGGTGATCTTCACATGCCTCTTGGGCATTAATCTTGGGACCTCTCCTAAAGATCAACTGCTACATAATGCACTTTAAAATGTTTTTTAAAGTTCAACTGCATACAGTCAAAGCAGTAAAAACTGGGCATCCAATCCTTTGCATTATGAAAGGAATTTGAACAGAATGCCCAGAATTTTTCTACCTGAATATCTACAACTACAGAAAATACATTAGCGTTCAGATTAGGAACTCAGCCACAGAGATGCCATGAGAAATTTTAACACAGATCCAGAATCCATTGTTTTCCAAAACCATAAAAATAGGTTGCACGATAATGGGTTAGCTTTTTCCACAGTCTGATTTCCAGGCAGCAAGCCTGATAGTACAACTGGCATGGACACAGATGTCCTATTGACTTGAACAGGAGCTTACTCGTGGACCAACTTTAGATGTGTGACCTATGCTGCTCCACTGACCTCAAACCAACCTCTACCTCCCCTGCCAAATCACTCACATGCTTCCAGGGAATTCCCTCTCGCTGGTACTCTTCCTGCTCCTGCTTCAGAACTAGCTGAATAAAGAGCTGCTGTAGCTTTTCATTGCAGTAATTAATGCAAAATTGCTCAAAACTGCAAAAAGATAAGGAAAAAAAAGGTGGTGAGTTTTCTCACTTGGGAAAGGAGAAGGCACAGCACTGTGCTTTAACAGTATGTCTCACCTGTTGTTGTCAAATATTTCAAAGCCATAAATATCCAGGACACCAATGACTGTGTTTTTGCCATGTATTGTAGTGTCGTAGTTCTTCACTTCGATCACATCATTGATGTGCGTCACAATCCAACAAAAGAGGCGCTCGTATATAGCCTGCCAGGAAACAAACACTGAGCAATTTTGCCTGCATCTGTCTCTGTTCTTTCTGTTACTTGCAACATACAGTGCTACAAAGTTTAATTCAATATGCTGCCCAAACTGAACAAAACCACAGATAAATTTCTGTTAAAATTGAACAATCATTGACAAAAAGAAAATATTCTATAGAAATATTTCTCTTTCTTCCAAATCTCTTATTTAGCTGAAGTCTAAATCTGGGAAAGGTCACTAAGTATGGAGATTACCCCATTTGATTCCAGTCTGCTTTTGTACTGGGTCTGGCTTGGATGTTAACTTTCCCTGCAGCAGCCCACACAGTGCTGCGCTCTGCACTTGTAGCTAGAACAGCAGTGGTATCACACTGGTGTTGTGTCTGCTGCTGAGCAGTGCTGGCACAGCATCAGGACTTTCTCTAACCCTCCTAGGGGGTGGGCAAAAAGTGAGAAAGAAACATCACCAGGGCAGCTGACCCAAACCAACCAAAGGGATATTCCATACCATGTGATGTCACACTCAGCAATAAAAGGTGGAAAAAGGAAGAAGAGGGGAGGGGTGGGCTCTTGTTGCGAAAACGTCTGTCCTCCTCCTGAACACCGGCTACGTGCGTTGAGGCCCTGCTTCAAGGACATGGTCAAGCATCGCTCATTTGTGGGAAGCAGAGAGTAATTTCTTTCTTCTGCACTTCCACATAGCCTTCACTTGTTTTGTTTTGCTATTTCCTTTCCCCCTCCCTCTTCCCCTTTCCCGTTTTTCCCTTGAATTGTTTAATTAATAATAATATTTCCTTAATAATATTTTTCCTCTTTAATTAAATTATTCTGATCTCAACCCGTGAGTTGTACTTTCCTTTACCCCTGCTCATCTGAGGAGAGGGAGTGAGAGAGTGGTTGTGGTGTTCAGCTGCCTAGCACGGTAAAACCACCACAGCTTTTCAGCTGGCTAATAACTTCAACACCTGTGAACTATTTAACAATACTGAAGAATAAGTCAGAGTTCAGTTATAGAAACCTAGCAACTGAACAATAACAGTAAAATGTTCCATACACCTTGTAAAAGGAAAATGTTTTGTAGATATAAGTATCTTCAAAGTCTACATGTTCAAAATGTACTCCAAAGCTGTGCAAACATATCATCTTTGTGGAAAAAAAAAAAGTCAATAATCAAGGACCATCAAAACTTCATCCATTCTTCCCTTATTTTATTTCTTAACAAAGGAAGGATAATTGTTACTCCTTTTGCTATCAGTATCCCACCTTTCCATAAAAAGGATAGCACTGTGTTTCCAATTTAAGTTCTAGATGTTACTCTTCTACTCTCTACTCTTTGAATTTAACTGTTAAGGAAGTCAAGAACCATATTTTTCTAAAATATTTAGCCCTATACAGCGTATTCCTTTTGCAGATGCCAGCAAGCTGATCTTGCAGCTCCCTCCCCTCTTTCACCAACCATGGCTGGTTGTGATCACAAGCTGCGTCACAGCCAGGGAAGGGTAGAGATGGTGCTGCTCTGTAGTCCCCCTATTGCTGCACTCTGGGTGAGTGTAGCTATATAACACAGGAGCACACAGAGTCAGAAAAAAAAATCAGCATGAGGTAGAGGCTTCCCCTGTCTGAGCAAGCACTATACTTGTTGATCCACCCAGGAAACCTACTGGGATGTGAGCACTGGAAAACGCAGTTTCAAAGACAATTCATTAGTGAGAGTCCTCCTCAGGCATCATCACTCTGTGCTGCACCAAGCACAACTCTACCAAAAGGCAAAAGCAAAAGCAAAGTGTCTGAGTTTCTGTCACATAAAATCAGATGCAGAGAAAATAAATTTGAACTCACTTTTGCAAAGGCATCTCTGCCGTAGGTGGCTTCTTGTTCAGTATGCTGTTTGTCAATGACATCCCGACCTGTAGCTACAGTTCGGAACAAAAGAGCCTTCTCCACCATCTCAGATTTTGTTGACAGCAAGTCTGCAATGATTGACACAACCTTGCTATTTTCTATTAGAGGTGTATCACCATCCACAGAAAACTTCAAGTTCCCCTGCAATAATTAGCAAGAAATTAATTTCTCAATATTTTTATTAATATAATTTTAGTACGTCCCAAGTCCATCCACATCCCATCTGGTATTTGAGGCCTGCATATCCACATAACCACAAACATCCAAAATCAGTGGAAGCAATAAAGCCTGACTCAAAGGAATGCATTCCTGCTCAGAGTTCAGCTGAGCTTTTGGAAAAGAAAAATAACATCAAAGACTTCTGGAAATCTAATTAAACACGGTTTCAAGATTCAGAGTCTAGTAAGAGTAAATGGTATTAAATACACAAATTCCAAATGCAGCAGCTCATCTTCACTGCCGTTCACTACAAAAACAGTAAGCTGCAGTTATTATTGCAATGCTGTTGCCCACAAAGGTTAGGTGAATGTTCTGGAGAAGCTGACAAATCAACACTGCTAACAGGACTGGAGTGACAACATACCACAATGGCACTGTTGCTCAATACCTGTGATGACAGAATTCAGCAGCAACACCACCGTATTACCTGTGAGTAGTCTCACAGACTGCCAGCATGGCCTGACTCTGCTCTGCCGCCACCCCACTTCCCAGCACTGGGGCAGGACTGTGCCAAAGAAGATAAAATTGAAAAAAAAGCTGCAGTTTTCTTTGCCACCTTCTCTCTGCTTGCCTACAGTGCTTCCAAGGAGTGGCAAGAACTGAGCTACAGGAACACTACACAGGGAAGAAAATTCTGTGGGTCACAGGAAAGTATGAGTGAAGGAAGGATTTCCTCAGTATCAGAATACAAAGAATTAGGAGGTCTGTTGTACCCTACTGTGCTCAAGCTGTCTGTTGTACCCTACTATGCCAAAGTGAAGTACCATCCCTCCAGCATAGTCACAGTGGTGATGGAGAGCAAGCAAGAGGGTAGAAGGATAGCAAGTTGAGAGCTTCCTACCCACTCACTGCCAAAACCCCAACAATTTCTACTCATATTTACAGATCCACATGCTTTGTGGTATGGCTGTTTTGGGATCTGGAATTTGCAGGAATAAATGTGATCTTGCATCATTACTGCAGTGTCTT
Organism: Heteronetta atricapilla; assembly: GCA_011075105.1. Lineage (NCBI taxonomy): Eukaryota > Metazoa > Chordata > Aves > Anseriformes > Anatidae > Heteronetta > Heteronetta atricapilla. The sequence goes on along the minus strand of CM021757.1, from coordinate 746,505 downwards.
ATTTTATCAAGGAATTTCACTCAAACTGGAAGCTGTAAACTGCATACACTTCTCCAGCCAACAGATCTGCAGTAAGAAAATTAGATCTGCAGGAAGTACAGGTGCACTGCTTGACTTCTGAAGAGCATCCTACTCAAACCTGCAGGCAGAGAACTTACCAAGTGAAGAATGGCTGCCACAATTTTGTAGACAGTCTGAATCTCCTCTTGCTTGAAGCCTATCACTTTCATGGCATCAGCTACAGCTTTGAACTCTGCACCATCATTGATGGAACACTGAGGGGAAAAAGATGTTTGGGACATGACGTGCTTAATGGTAGTGAGAAAGCAAAGACTTTGCATGCCCATGGGCAAGATACGTGCTTCACTATTTTCAGATGCAAGAAATTGCCACGAGATTTTTGCCTGATCCTAATCAGACATTGTCCACTTGTATGGTGAATCCAGCAGTGAGACAGAGAAATCCATCACAGAACATTTTAATAGCTCAATACTTCCCCAGTGGAATTTGCTGTGAAAGTGCAGAAGCTATTCATAAAAAATCAGAGCAAGAGTTACAAATAGTGCAGTCATAGACCCTCTGAGCAAAAGCTGCACAGCACTAACAGCAAAGTTCTGGTCAACATCTTTCTCAAGATGAGCCTCTGTCCCCTCCCTTCCTGATCATCTGGTTTCTTTTCACTGCAGATTTCTGAAGAAACTGATAAAGGCCTCTGAGTAGGTCTGCAGGTTTGTATGCCAAAGAGCATCTCAAGAAAGCAATTAGGAAATCAGGTAGCCTTTTGTCTGGACCCTGCTTCCTAGAGATGACGCTAGGAACCACTCCAGATGTATTTAAAGTGTTCTGGATTAAAGTGTTCTTGTTTCCTAAAAACTTTATTGGTCTGTTCCCTTCTTTCCTGCTCAGAGGCTCCTCTGAGGGTATGTCAGATACGAAGAATGAATGCTTCAGTAACTTTAATGGTCTTACTGTACAAAAAAGCCACAAGGATTTTTTTTTTAAACAGAGCAGCTTCTTCAGTTATCATTACAAAGCACTAAAAGTCTGTCATTGCTAACAGGTCAAGTATCTCTGGCTGCATTTATTAACAAAAGTGATATTTCCTACTACATTTGATTTTTTTTTTGTATAATTAGAAACAAGTGGAGTATGTACAAGTACATGTGCACTTGTCTCCTAGGTCCAGAAGCTCAATTAAAAATAGCACACTGGTGTTATCTTTTAATATTTATCCCATAAATATTGGTCTCCACTTCTACTTGCTCAGTAGTACTTGAAACATTTCAAGAAGCACATACAATATTAAAACAAGTTACCTGTAACTCACCGACAACACCCTCACCTTTAGCTGTGCTCCAGGAGAGATGTAGCTGTATGCAGATGCATCCTTCTGGAGATGTAGAGAACGCAACATCTGGTCAGAACCCCCCTGGAGGAGCTGTACAAAGAGTAAGAAAAAGTGAATCAAAATAAAGAAAATCCTTTCTTTTTCATAGTAAATCAATCATTTTTATACTAAATAAATTCTCATTCACCTGCTTGCCAAATTCAACCATAAAAACATGAAGTTACTGCTACGCTAGAATCAGCTATGGTACCTGGAGTCACAAACACATATTCAAAATACATGGTCTGCACTGTTTTAGGGCTCTGCCTAAGTGACTGACCTTTTGAATGGTACAACTGCCTAGAAAACAAGTCTGAACTTCATAGGCCAGACGTGTACACCTGTGATACATCACAGATGTGCCCTGGGAAGCACACTTATGTTCTCTGCTATACGCAGAGACCTTCCAATGGGAAACACAACATTTGTGAGCAATGTGCTAACATGCTATCATGGACTACTGAGCACATAAAAATAAATAAAAATAAACCTACGGTTTTCTCACAACGCAAGGGAGAATAAAGGTTATACTAATAGGCTGACCATTTCCCCCAAAGGACACACAAGGGCATCACCATAAAATATGGAAGACATTAAAAAGAACCCAAAGAAAAAAAGAAAGTGAACTCGGTGTCATAAAATTACTTCCATATGAACTAGAGGCCTCAAGAGAAAATAGAGGAATTAGACTTATTACAAATAAAACAGTGAGTCAAAGTCCAATATTCTACCATAATTGCTTAGTTAGCCTCCTTTTAAGTTTACAAATGTGTTAATATGGGACTGGAGGGTAGAAAAAACAAGCTCTTTCCCCAAAACAGGCCTCTTCAAAAAACTAAAGAAACTAAGATCACCCAAGATGTAACAACAAGGGAATCCTCTGCAAAACACATGAGAGGGTAAAAATTTATCTTTCGCCTATCTGTCTGGGAAACAGGAAAAAAGTAATTTGCTTCGACAAAGGAATACCAACCTGGTAAAAAGAATGAAAGCTTCGTTCTCCTGGCTGTTGTACAATCACACGAGACTGCAGGGGAAAAAAATACCGGATAGGTATTTCTGGATATGGATGGTTTGCTTCCCAAACACCTCCCCGTAGAAACCAAATAATCGGTTCACCACTGCTAGAACACCTCCAAACTAACCTCATTTTACAGTAAGTTTATAATGAACATTACTAATTAGGCATGATCACGGTGTCTGAAGTCTATAATCAAAAAAACTAGCTTGTGAAACAGCTGCAACATGCTACTTCCAATCAGAAAGCCCATGTGGCAACTACAGAATTGCTTTCATGGAAGAGTCAAATAAAACATCATTTTAGTTCAAGCGTTATTTAATTGCTGGAAGTAAAAACAGGACCACTTGACTACAAACGTCCCACAGCCATAGCTGGGGCCTTCAATAACCGCTTCTAAAACCCAAAGACTGACCAACAGCACCCAGCCTGAGGCGAAATTAACTCCCTACCCTAACACACAGACATTGTTTTAGGAAGCAACCAATAGCTCCATCTTCAACGTGTTCATTCCAAATTCACATAAAATAGCAAAAGAAAAACTGTTAATTGCAGCAGAAGTTCTGTCAACGAGAAACATATCCTTATTTCACACTACAAGTTCAAACAATGGAGCATGAGGTGTGAGTTCGTTCTGCAGAGACACTGTCTATTGAATAATTGTGTTTGTACCCAAACCTCAACTGCTTTCAAATTGGAAACAAATTTAACTTGATAAAAGTCAAGAATATTAAATAAATGATCAAGACTTAGGTCACTGCAGCTGCAGCCCCATCTCTTTTTTGCATTAAAGTATTATGTCTTTTTTTTTTTTTTTTCAAATAAAATATTTGTTCTGGAAATAGACTTCAGGGAAATAATGGCAGAAGTAAAAAAGAAAAACAAAAAAACAAGTTAGCAGATGTGGTCAAACATACAAATTAAAGCCAGACGTGCATCTCACACATCATGAGAACTGTTAATAGACCCAGCCCAACTTCTTTACAGGGTTTTACATATTCCAGTGTTCTCAGCCACCACTTAATGACATGAAAAAGATTATGCTTAGGATCATTTGTAACATATAAAAGCATAGTTGCTGAATGATCGCACAAGGCTCAATGTGGGAACTTACAATAAGATCTCAGTGTGGGAACTTATATGGAGGGAGTTTTACAGATGTTAAATTCATCTCAGCTTTTATTTGGGATGCAAAACATATAGACCTATATGCACACAAGCTTCTAAGTAACACTGGTCTCTTAGATGGTGAACTCTGAAAGCAGTGGTGTTGAAGTACTTTTGCAACAGGGCAGTGCTTGTGCTTCAGCAGCGTTTCACTCTTATTAGTTCTTGGAGAGAAATTAAACTTTAGATTTAACGATATTCTGTGCCCTCATACATCACATATGGACGTACCACGTTTGAAAGGAAAACACTACCGGCAAAACACTGAAGTAACTACACAGAAGCCTTTGACTAAAACTGAATTTGGCTTACCTTTTCAAGCAAGTAATTATTGATATGCCCACCTATTGGATCACCTTTAAAATCAAAGTTGATATCCATGTATTTTCCAAACCTGCTGGAATTGTCATTACGGTTTGTTTTGGCATTGCCAAAGGCCTCTAATACACAATTAGATTTCAGCAATATGTTCTTCACTCTGGATAAATGGAAAAGGGAACAGGATGAGTCCAGACTCATGTATTTTTTTTCATAGGCATTTTTAGAGAAGATTTTAGTAACAACAGAGATACTCTTTGATGGCATATCTAGGCAGATGTGTAAGACATTAGCAATCCTAAGAGACATCAGCTGAAAGCTTTTGGTAATGTTCCTTAGAGCTGAGCAAACGGGAACCAAAGACTCCACTGAAAACAGCATCAATCAAAATGCAGTTCCTCTACATGCATAAGTTTTGAAAGCAATTTTTTGACTTCTTTTGCAAATAATTAGCATTTTTTTTTCAAGGTAGGTGTTAAATCTGTTTCAGCAAAAAGCCATATTCTTTGCTGCAAAAATTTTTACCCTAAGATTGACAGGCACGTGTTGCGACTCAGGAGCATGCAAACTTGAAAGGTCATGGAACATGCTGCTTGTGCTCAACATAATATACTAACACTCACATATTCCAGGCAAATTGACACAGGAAATGTGATTTTTAAATAGTGTTTTTATTTTGAAAGTTTGAAGGCTTGAGTCTTCTTAACTTTTCTATGCGATTTTAGTAATCAATTTAGTAGTCAGCAATCAATATTGCAAGTTCCCACAGTAAAAGTTTTGTCTGAAGAAAACAGGTAAATGATGTAGTAATTGCATGCTGATTTGGCAAGAGACCATCAAATAAAATGGCATTATACAGTCTACTAGAGACAAAGCCATTTCACTTTTCTACAAAGCCCTTACCTTTCCACCTCCGCCCTCTGACCAGGGTTGGTAATGGCCGCTATGTACTGCATAATGTATTTACTGGCCTCAGTTTTCCCAGCCCCACTTTCACCTAAGGGCATAAATACAGAAAGTCACAACAGAGCAAAACAGCAAAGCAAATCACTGACCAGCATCCAAATTCTACCACACTAGTGTCTTTTTAAAGCACAAAGTATGCACAAATAAACTTGCATTTTCTGAATGTAGCCATGACCCTGCCTGGCTGTTACTGCTGTGCTGACTTAGAAGCGGTTATGATGTAAGATTTCACAGGTCGGTAAAAGGCCTAGCACACAGAGGATCAAAAGGAATATTGTTAGAGGAGAAAGACTGGCATGCAGAGGCTCGGATTGCAGCAGAGCTGTGAACTGCAGTACAAGAGGCTACTGTTCAGCACCCCATCTCGGGTCTCAGGCCCTTCAGAGCTGCGAAAGCACGGGGACATCAAGGAAATGAAGTGCCAGGATCCAGATAGCGACCGTTCATGGCACAGCCACTGCTCCCACTGTTAGCACCGGCACAAGCAAACAGCTCAGCCATCAAAACAGAGAACAAAACATTGACCAGTCAGCTAAGGGACAAAAATCAGCATTTCTCCAAGCTGCTGGACACACAGGAACCCCATTCTCACCCATCATCATTCACACAGGCACAGCAAGCGGAGGCCTCACCCCCAAGTTACATTTTACATGCACAGATTAAGCTAATGACTGACACTAGCTCTTGAATCAGATAAGAAATAATTGTTGAGGTCTCCACACACAGATTCAAATGCAAATAAGCAGTTTTAAGATTAATGAAGTTTTCTAAAATGCTATCATTAGACAAATCCTTCTTCTGCCTAAAATTTCACAAAGATCAAGTGTTCATCATAACGACAAGCTCTTTCAACTTACCTGATATTACAATACAGGTGTCTTTTGATCGCCTCTTCATCGCTTTGTAAGCTGCATCAGCAATTGCAAAGAGGTGAGGAGGCCTCTCATACAATTCCCTTCCTTTGTACTGCTCGATCATATCACGCCCATAGATGTTCAAGTTCTTGTACGGATTCATGGAAACGACCACTTCCCCAATAAATGTATAAATACGTCCTTTTTCAAACCTACCCAGGATGAGACAAAAAGGAGAAAGAATTAGTTAAATGTAAAACTTCAGAAGGTTTTCCAAGTAGCCCATTTCATTGTATGAATTCTTTAATTCATCATTGTATTGAAACTCTTTAAAAAAAAAGACAAAAAAGAAACAAAACTTGGATAAGGTCATTATCTGTGATCAGTGGGGCCCAGGCAGTGTATAAGCACATCACATCAGGTTTCTAAGTAAAAAAGACTATGAATGAGGATTAGCTTCAAATCTTACTATGTACAAAGGAAATTTCTCCTGCTATTTCACTTATGGATGCATGACGGATCAGATTACTGCGGTACAAACGCTGACTATTTTTGAGGACAGCAAACCTCTGGTTTGCCAATGCAATCAAGCCTGCTTTCAGCATCACTAGGTATTTCTGTTTCCATTAGTATGCTACCAGAAACAAATGGTTTTAATGAATTCTTTAGAGAGATTTACATTAATATAATTTACTGCTTCTACACCTGATGATAAGCGAAGATGAGTTTGTGATGAGTGATGGGTTTATATGTTTCTCAAAGTGGATTTAAAGGCAAATTCTTTATTCAGAGCTTGTCCAGATTAGCAGAGGTTTTGAAACCCCTCACTCAGAGCTCTAATAACATTTGCAAGACAGTAAACAAAGATACAAGCCAAGAAACAAATTACAGCCTTTCAACTTGAGCAATTAGCTTCCACTCATCCTTCTCACTACAATGAGCTTTTATCACTACTGTTAGATCAAAAGTGAAAGCTTGAAAAGAACCTGTGGAAGCAATCCTAAATTACAGCTTTCCTGAAGTCTACTAGCTATTTAGTTTTCTTTCTGGAAACAGGATAGAAAAAAAATAAAATTTGAATCATTTTGGAAGGGAAAAAAAAGGTCTGTTTAAGTTAAAGGCTGTTTCCAAAGAAAACAAGATTTTATCAAAGTGTTTTCTAGAAAATGAGCACACAAGGAATTTCAGATTAACAGCTGAAGAATTCACACAACATTTGCTGTAGGAGAAAAGACGACAGCAGATTTATAGATCAATCAAACCACGGCATCTCTGTAAGCACCTGTGTGCATCCTGCATTTACATCTTACAGCATTAGATGGCACCATAACACCTCTACAGGCTACCAGAAGAGCCTTCCTAATGCTCCATGGACTACAGCATAAATTCTAGCAATATTGAATTTATTACCACCCCCACGTGGTGACAGGCATGACATTTTCTACTGTTCATCTGAGAATTTTCTGCAGCATCTTGGAAGTGTTTTTAGCAGGTGTAATAAAACTCAAGAAATGCAATCCAGCAACCAGCATTCCCCTTCCTCAAAGGAATTCTGCCTCTAACTCCAGAAATACATCACTGCAAAGACACAGGAACTGCTACAGGTCCTTTTGTTCCTGCATTCAGTTTTGACTGGAAGTAGTCCTAATGTGCATTTCCTAAAACTTTAATGGGCTTGAAATGCAAAGATATCTTATATTTTTGATACATATGCTACTTGAAAGCTACCAAAAGTGTTTTAGAAAAGATAATGCCTGTAACAATTAGTGATATTAACTGCGGTGCAGCAGCTCTTTCCTAACTATTGCAATAAAACCAGTGGATAACACACAAGCAATCTGACAGAAGCTATGATGCCAAGCAACTGGTATGCAAGTGTGAATGAAATACTGAATCGCAGCCTATTTTTAAGTCCAGTTTATCCCCTCAAGGGAATAAACAAGTAGGGAAGCCGCAGGTATACAGGAAGCCTCAGTCCTTGTCACTTGCCACCCCCTAATTTTAATTCTCTGAAGTATGAAGCAGCTGGGAATTGTGCTGTTGGGAAGACGCCAATGGCTAGGAAGACACACGTGGGTGCAGCGAGATCTCACACCAGGCTGCTCAGCTTCTGTCCTCCCAACAGCAGGAGGGCATGAGGGGCTCTGCATACACATAGGAAAGGTTTAAAAAGAAAAACCACACCGTGGCTTGTTGAGGAGATCAAATCACACGGGGACATACATATGTAGTGGGAACCACCACAAGGTCATCAAAACCTGCAGTCTATCCCATCTCTTCGGAGGCAGGCTGTCCGCAGTAGGCGAGCTGCCCAGCGAACACGCATACTGTGTCCCAAAAGTCACTGCACAACGGGCACGTAACCACCCCAGAAGGCACCACTCAGTGATAAACACACAGACACCATGGCTTCGGGAGGAGGTTCAAGCTGTACCAGAGATGCACGGCCAGAAGATTCATGGCAAGCACAGAAAGCATAAGGCTGCTCCTTTTAGCTGCTGAGAAGAAAAAAAAGAAAGTGCATTCCTACAGAAGCATCGTGCCAAATCATCAACCAGTACCCAATACTCTGACCTCTTCCTAAAGCAATGAATTATGTACACTTGCAGTAGCAGAGCACAGTTTAAGTTTCTTCCCTCGGCAGTTCCCTGTCCCTGGCTGCTTCAGAAGCAGAGCCCCCAGATTTGTGCTTGCCAAGGGTGCGCGACGGGAGGCTGGGAACAGGCACCTGGAGAATGCCCATCATATGGGGCTGCTGGCATGCTGCCTGCCTGTGGCCACCACCTCAGCTTAAAGACAAGGTTTAAGAGGTTTTTTAGACCCTGATGAGTTGTATCTTCAGCCTCCGTGGCAAGAAGCAGACAGAGGAGGAGGAGGAGAAGGTTCCCTCTCCAGGCTGGCAAAGGGGCATCTCGCAGTAAGTGTGGCTTTGAGGATACACTTTGTCAACATCTTACATTCCTGTTCACCCCTCTATCCGTCTTCATTTCTCAGCACTGAGTTAAAATTCCAGAGCTGTGCTTAGATGTTCCTAAAACGAACGGCTGCTCCTCACCCCTCGCTGCTGATAAAGCCTCTTTTCATCAGACGGCGTAGTCCGGCGCTGCGACGGGCCAAAAACAGCAGTGGCTGTTTTCCTAGCTGCATTGCTCTGGTGTGAGATTCTTGGTTTTCCTCGCCCAAGAAGAACTCATGAAAACTTAAGAAAACAACTAACGACTGCAAGGCAAACGGGGAGGTGTAAGTTGTGTTAAAGTCGCTATTCTGCTGCAAGGCGAGGTCACACAACTGGAGTAGGAATGAGGTCTGGGAAATGCTCAACGATCCTGGCTGGCATCCACCGAGGAAAGCTCGTTGCCACACAGAGTGCCCTGACCACTTTGGTGCCTGCATAAGACACCCAGGAGCAGGGTTTTGTTATTAAAAGCCAGCCACGGTGTGTTTAAAAGGAACTCCTCTCCTTATTCCCTTGGTCAAACCCCATTTTGTAATTTTCTATGCACCATGAAAATCATGAATGTGTTGCAAGGTCGAGGAGATTGTTACGGGGAAATAACAATTGTGTTCCTTCCAGTAATTTCTCTATCACCATCTTCTGAATTTTCCACTTATTGCTCTGGCATCTGAAAACTATCTCAGCAGCCAAAAGGAAAGGCACAGTCTGCGTGTTAGTTTGGTGAAGTATGTCAGCTCTTTCTTGAGAAGTTTTTACACTAGTTTTTATTACCTTGTTAAAACATCAACTGATGGTGAGAAAATATAAACCAGTAGGTCACAGAATATAAATCTTCTAAGGGGACACAGGTGATTGTTTAGGAAAGAAGAGGACCAAGGAAAGAATAGGACTCTTGCTTTGTTTTGTGGTTTTTATTTTTAGGGAAATGAGTTTAAAATAAAAATGCATAAGTCCAGACATAAGCAAAACAACCTGACGCCACTTACCGATTCTTTGAATTTTAATGGAAAACATGCAGTACCAAATAAAATTTTAAATACTTTTGCTATGCAAATATGCATCTTTTCAGAAACAGTTACATATCATACGTTCGCATCTAACTGCCACTGGACAATAGGCTGCAGAAATGAGAAGGCTGAAGCAGAAATGTTCGCCACCAGAGAGCACTCACATTTAGGATTTCTCCCACCTGACAAACACTCCAGTCAAAAATAAAACTGTTCTTACCGAGGAAATGATGCAACTTCAAATGCACTCAGTACAAATAAAGAAAAGAGTTAGTTGGCAAGACTTGGAACCAATACTCCAAAACAACATCTGCAGAATGCAGACCATTAAACAAAGGCACCCTACCAGGCAATCACCACTCCAACGCTGCAATTCAAGTTATAAAGGCATTTCATAATTAATCATTTACTTGGTCACTCCTCTGCACCGCCAGATAAACAGAAATTTGTTGGAATTGCAGACAGCCAGCATCATTCTGCAGGCTCATTGCTATTTCTAGAATTCAGCATACTTTCTGAGATAACCTGTGCCAGGAGCAGGGGGATCAGTTTGCAGTGAGATCACAGGCTGGGCTTCACTGGGGTGTGAAACTGCTTCAGAAACGCATTTTGCCAGCCTTTCCCTCCATCTGTCTAATACTCAAGCAGAGCAACTGCTGGAAAAATCACGTCAAGTCTCCAACCATCTCATTTTGCACTGCTTTAAGGCAGCTGAGTGTGGATACCAGTTTTATGGATCATTTTCTTCTGGGAAAAGACCTTCTGTCACGTAGAACTCCCTTCCCTCCTGAGCATGGACTGACATGACATCCTGCTCTGCATCCCTGCAGACATATGAAAGCTTCTCCCACTTTAGCAGGTGCTCACTACACCGCCCTGGTCTCGCCTCTTCCTGCTGCTGGGTGACACCAATGCTCCAGAAGCACGTCTTCACAACAAGAGGTCAAAACTTGGCCAGCACCTAACGACTAGTCTTCAGTGTATCTATGCAGTAATGGCCCAGGGCAAAAGAAACATTAACAGAAAAAGCAAAAGCAAATAATCCAGAGATACAGGAGGGATACAGGTGCCTCGGCCTGTGCTAGAGTCAACAGACAACATAGTAACAGTGATGGTTTAAAGAACAAAGGCTGAGGATTTCAAATGATTATTTCTGACTTATTAACTCCAAAGCATAAATCGAATCAAAATATTTGGTGTGAGTATTCTTTCTTCCTTGCTCCTTTGTGCGTGGGAAGAAGACCAATGTAGAAGCTGCAGAGGTGCTGGCATGCAGAAGAGGGGCAATTCCTTCTCCTATTACAAACTCCCCGTGATTTGGGTTTATCCCTGCAAAGGGGAGGGTCACAGCTCTTAGCTATCATTTACCACCACACACGTACATTAAAATTCCATTTCTGCAGGCTTTGACTCCATTCTCTGTGCAAATACACACAGACATTAACTAAAACCCGTGTTCATGAAGGAATGAATGTACATGCATAGTCAAGGATGGGCCTTTAGGATGTTTTCATTAAGGAAGGGAATTTAAGTAGGCTTCTGGCAGTGAAATTGTGTTTACCTGGATTTAAATGCAAGAATGCATAGCCAGTTGCACTGACACAAAGGCACAACTATTCTTCTCATGCTTGAGGAAGTAAAATGACTTTGCTTAAGCACACTTCACCCTGTGTGTGTCAGACAATTGCCTTTTATACGTGATAGGAGGTCTCTATACTGAGCATTCAATGCTACTTAAAGACTTTGTCTCAGGTAAGTCTCAGAATAAACCCAGCTGTCAAGCAGGAAATAATTACTTTCAAGTCTTTCAGTAAATTACTTTCAAGTGTTTCAGTAAAAAATTCTACTGGAATACAACAAATTGTATTCTAGCAGATCACCCTCATCAGAAGAGAGCTCAGATAAACAAGATTTGTGCTGGCAGAAGTATAGCTAAAATATTTTATTGCAGTTGAGAAAACAGACCAAAGAACTGTCTGGTCAGTATTACCTCCCTGTTCTTGGAAAACAAACCAAGTCTGCCACGGTGCTGAATATGCATGTCTACTATGTATATATCTACCCCATGAAGCAGAAGAAATTGAATATAAGCTTATTTAATGGGCAGGTGAAATTTTTGCTTGCAGTTGTCCCGCGTGGAATCAGTTTTGTGCATGTTGCCAGGTTCACAAAATAGGAAATGCCATTCACTGTGCGTTCTGCACCACTCCTTTCCTGCAGGGGAGGGAGCAGAAAGGGCAGGGTGAGGAATACTTCATTCATCTGCAGTTTTCACAGTCGGCTTCGGAAATAACACTAAAGAGCCCTTTGTAATGATGTAACTGTTTCAAAGAAAATAGTAAACTATGACTGACGGCTCACATTGTCCCCAGCAAACCAACATTTAAGCAAACTGGAAGTTGGCAGGGCTGGTTCAGCGCCAGCATGGCTGACCTGCATCATGTCCGCAGAAGGCAAGGTCAGGGGAAAGGAAAATGGAAGGTGCATGCTAAGTCAGTTCTAACGAATGCTGAACGAAGGCTGAAACTATGAAATGTGGCTGGCTAGCTAGAAAGTGGAATAATATTAAAATCTCTCTCCTTACATACGAAGTTAAAATACTAACCTTGCACTGAAAAGATGCCAAACCACTAAACATAGGAGTCACTGAACTTTCATTTCTATTTGCGTCAATGGACAGAATGAGCTGTCTCTCCAACAGCAGGGAAGTACTCCGTGCTCCTGGTACACATCTAGAAGCACAGCAGAAGGCACAAGCAGACCTGAAGTAGGTAACAGGAGAAAAGGGAATTCTTTGAAAAGCTTCCAGGGACAACATAACACTTTGTGGTTTCTCTTTCCAGTCCTCACCTGAGAAAGATGCTACTGAATACAGGTAGAGGAAAGAAAATTGTTCCCAGTTTCTCTGCATGTAACACCAAAACACACTGACTTTATATGAAAAGTCTGGCTGCAACACTGCAAAATCCTAATGCAATAATCATATTACTCTGCTTTGAGCCTGAGGTTGCCCTGAATGACCTCCTGAAGCCGAATTATCCTATGATCCTGTATCTAACCAGGAAAGAGAAATAACAGGCCTGGAATAGCAACAAACAAAAGACTGCCATTAACCCATAATCTCTAATAATCTGTCAAAAACCTGGAAGAGCGTTTCAAGAGAAGACTAGTGGGTCCTACTGGATATTGTAGAACTTGTTTGATGAATGTGCTCAGAAAGTTTGGCTTCTTGCACTGACCAAAAAATGACTTCACGATCCTTTATGTTCCTTCCACTCTGTTCCAGCATTGATAGATCTTAAAAATGACACATTCACTTCCTCCTCTTTCCAAACCCTCAACCATTTTAACTGTAAACTGAGACACCACGATTATCTAAGCCTTCAGCTTTGGGAATTCAGCTTCGATCATTGCATTATGCACCACTGTGTTAAATAATACACTTCAAATATATCAGGGGATAAAATTGCAGCACAAAAGGTAAAAAACAAATTAATGACCATGACCAGAAAGATTTGCATCACGTGGAAGATACAGACCAATGCAGTCAGCTGTCTGGTTCAGTGATGCATTAATTCTGCAGTGGTAGGTTTGCCTGAACATTGTCCACACAAGGACTAACTTATGCTTCTGAATAACAATCTTTTTTTCAGGGGATGCCAAAGGAACGATAAAATCCTACAACACAATAAGAAATGGCAGAAAATCAAAGACCATGAGTGATACTGGAAAGGCTTCTCCAATAACTTCAGGGAACAAAACTCACTGCTGCTGACCCTGATGAAGCAGCATCATTGTGCAAAGAAGCATAGCCTGAAGCCACATCATCTATAGGACTGATGAAAACTTCCAATAAGTGATATTCATATATTGAAATATATGATATACATATAATATATACTTTAACATCTTCCCAACTTTCTGTATATGCTGCACAAGTAACAGGACTTTGCATTGATGTCTAACTGCACCCCCCCACACTTCATTCCACTGCCCTAGGTGCCAAGGTGCAATCACAGTATTTCACAAATTTTCTTTGTAGATGCTTGGAGACTCCTTTTCCAGTCAGCTGGCCACGAGTTGCTGATGTTCAGATGCTTCATTGTTCTGTTGTAAAGAAATATTCTGCATCTGTTAAACTCACGCCCAGTGCCGATCTGTGAATGCTGCTGGAGTCTCCTGAATACAGCATTGTTCTGGTACAGCGCTCCAAAAAACCAACTCATCTCGCAATGGTAAGATACCATACGCCACCCGCCAGCACTCCAAAAGACCTGCTTAGTCCTCTGGTAACAAAATAAAGTTAGATGCACAATTTATACTAACACAGGCCATGCAAATCATGTGAAAATAATACTACAAAATACAAAAATAACACACACGACTTACATTTCTGCATAGTTAGGGATCCTTTACAGTTATTACAGTGACCTGCACCATCTCCCCGAAACGCAAATATTGCATATGTAGTGCTTAAACAGAAGGACTGTTTGGTTTTTGGTCATGAAACCAGGCAGACTTCTTTAAGCATTTACGTATTTTACAGCATAATGTGCCTTAACACAGATCTTGTGGTTTTGGCTCGCAAACTGTCCTAGCAGCACATTAGATTACCAACTAAGGGCTTCAGCAGACAAACTGCTGAGTCTCAAAGCAGCAGATTAAGATATTCCACCTCCAGCTGCCCATCCAGCTCCACTGCCAAAGGCTCCCTTCTGCCACGTCTGCTGAAGGGGCAGCAGTGGACAGCCCTCATCCCGGCCACCCTGGGTCAGATCGTCACTGCACCATTTGCTTCGGGACTGGTATCACCAAATTCACCCTGCTCATGAGAAGAGTGAGCCGTGGAAGGGACACGAGCTTCTCAGATCACAAAGCAAATACTTTTCACCACGATATATCCATTAGCTGTTCAGGTTGAAGGAAAGGACTTTCAGTCATGCTTTCCTTGAAAGCATGTCTAGTCAGTAAGAACATCCCAGTTTTTGTTTGTAGATGTGGCACAGGTCTGTTGTGTTATTTTTTCTTGTATTTTGTTTTGTATTGGAAGAGTTTCACGTTGCCTAATGGCAATCTGGATCAGAACTGCAGTGAAATCCCCTTTTCGCCACCCTTCTCCCAGCCTCTCCCTCTCCCCAGAACACAAACACTACAGGCGTCACAGGAACAAAATTCAGTACATGCATCAGTGCTGACAGGGCCAGGAATCATGCAAGATTTGGTCTTTTAATTAACTGATGTTTTACATAAAGTTTGTTTTAGAAATAAAGATGTGGAGTTACTTGTAATAAAAAAAAATAAATAAAAAAATTAACTACAACATTTTCAGTTGAAGCCATAAATCTGACCTTGCAGGCTTGCCACCAGGACCTTTTTCCTCGTCCCTGAAAATGGCAACTTCAGAAAGGGAAGAAGAGAAGGAACCAATATGGGAACTCGTCAAACATCCTTGTAGATACGGCAGCACGATAGGCCAGATAAGCAAATGGATTTGCACAAGTTAAGTATTTCACTTTACATTCTTTGAATGAAAAAACATCTGAGATGTAGGAGTGCTGGAGTGTTGTTACTTATGCATTCATCATTCAAAGCAAAAGGAGTGAATTTCTAAATGCCAGCTGTATCGAGTTGTTAAACAATGGTGTTTAACGAAAACATTAGCAATATGGAAAAGGACTTAAATGGTTTGATTATTAAAACAGATTACTTGATTTATATGCCACGTTTTTGCTGTTTGTTTTAAATTATCACCAGAGAGATTATGTTAATTTACTTCCTTTGGATTTTACATATATTTTCTGTCCAGATAGCTCCCACAATGGAGCTGAAAACAATTCAAACAGTATTGTGAGACAACACAAAGACCACATAATTAATAGGCAAATAACCTGTAAAATATCTACAACTCATCTTCCACAAGCCAAGACAACTTTGACCACACTGACAGTTTTTAGCTCTGGGACAATGGAACTCAGAGCCCTGTGGGATGACTTAAAACAGGATCTTTTCAGAAGATGCATCAGCCTAAGAATTCAGGCCACCTCCTTCTTCTGTTCAACGTCTTTTGTTAGGTAATGAGCATTAGTTATCCACCAACACCAGAAGTCATCACAGTCCTACATTGCTTACCAAAAAGTTTATAGATAAAATTTTCAGCAACTAATAATTTTCTAAGAGCACAATGTGATCCTAGGGTGCTGGTCAAGTGCATGCTCTCAGCTTTGGCAGATCTATTTTACACACTCAACAATAGCAGCATATAGCATGATTGCACAGCTGCTTATTTCCTGGATTATCACACTAATTTTTGACATATGTAACAAAGTAGTTGGCCCAGTTTTAAGCAGGCTGTTATACCAAATGACCTCCACAGGTCTCACTCAAAGAAATTTGCTCTATGGCTATAAAACACATGTAGTAGCTTCAAATATCGGCTGAAAGTAAACGTTATTTTTGATTATAATAGCACAGGTTTTCAAATTAAGTGTTCAGAGCTATGATCTATCCTCCTCCAAATGCAGCAATGTTTTTCTTTTCTTCCTGTGAGCAACCAGCTGCTAAGCCCTTGCAGAACAGCAACATACTGCAATAAAGCACAAAGAAGCACACTCAGTCAAGAGCCTTCATTTCTCTGGCCATCACAAACTGTCAAACACTTTAAACATTTAAACATATATATATATATATATATATATATATATATATACACACACATGAAATCTTCATCTATTGGATGGATAAATTATTTCATATGTTGTTTTTCTATATCTGTTAAATTCAAGATTTTGAGATTATCCTTTCCACATTCACCTCATTGCCTCTTCTGCCACAGGGATATCTCATCAATCTTACTTGTACATTTGGAATACTACCGATCTTACCAAATTAGTAATAGTTAGAAACTCAGAAATGTTTGTTTATCAACTCCCACTTAGTAATCATCTTCCAGCAGGCAATAACAAGCTGGGGAAATAGATCCACTCTCAGTTTACCGAGGACTTATGAAAGCAATGGAGCATCTCAAGCTTCTCAAACTATTTTGCTTTGTTACTTGGAGAGCTTTAGCAACCCGCACATTTAAGATGCCTACTAGCTCTCCATGACAATTACTGCCAACCAACATACATCAGTACACATACATCATGACTTAAGTTCTGTAAAATCCATATAAGTCGCATACCTATCTGATGGGAAAAAGAAGCAGAGATGAAATCCTCACCTCGACGTGGCCTTTTGTTATCTAACTAAATTCTGTTTGGATCTGACTCAAGCATAGCACTGCTCTCCACGTTTATTAAGTTACAAAATTAAACCCACAACACTTGCAACTTTCGTTTTGAATGTTTGCTATACTGTGATGCAACAGTCAGTGCTACGACAGTGTGCGTGTACACATGAACACACACACACACCAAGTACAGCATTTTGGCAGTTAAATGTATATAAAAACTGCACAGGTTAACATTTACATAAGGCTCCTCCTAGCAAATACTGCACAGACACCTCTAGCTGGCTTCTAACCAGATCTGTTAATAAAATGAGCATTTACAAAACTGAGTAAGAAAACACATCTCTAGCTTTTGGATATGCTGAAAGGGTTTGATGGACTTGCAGGGTTCAAGCGTTTCATTCACAGCACTTTCATGCAGTGCCAACAAAATTACTACAGATCCTGGTTTTGTCAAAAGGACAGTGGAATGCATTTATGAAATGGCTTTTTTCCTCCTGAATATATTCAAGAGAGACTTACAGGAAAAGGAATAAAGCTTAGTTATTTCCTGTTCGCATCTTTGTCCTTTGAGTAAGAGAACAAAGGAATTTGACACCTCATATCTATACTCATCTTGAGCACCCATTCTTTGGCCTTTTAACTGGAGTCCAGACTGTCATTAGCAGTTAAGGAAATAGTCCTACATACAGAAAAATCAGAAGCTTTGATAAGTTGCTGCTAAAGTGCACAGGTTATTAATGCTGATAAGCAACCACCAAGAAATAAGGTCGGTTGTTAACACCATATCTTCACTTCTCTCAAAGTCCCATGCTACATTCGATAAAAAAAAGGTGATTACATCTTCTACTTCTCTCTCATGCTAGCTAGCTTTATCTTTTGAAGCTACTTGCTTGTGTAGTGAAATTTCTGTCCGAGTCTAAAGGAGTTCCAGCTCAGCAGTGAAAACACCAATGGATGAGGCAAATGAGCCATGCTCAGAGCAGGCAAAAACTCATAAAATCTGCAGTAACCTGATATAAGAAACATCCTTTCCATAGTTCAAATCTGTTGACATGACCTCAAGCAGGACAGACCAGAGATTCAAGATGGTTCAACACCATCTGAGGTGGCAGTTCACCCTGGAAATACATCTGGGTTGGGACTTGTGTGATTCTCGAGAAGACAACAATAGATACCCACGAGCCAAAGACGTGTGCCAGTATGAGATTCCTGCATGGCCTCCGCACACACTAAGTGGAAGCCCTAAAACAGAGGATTGATATGTTAAAATAAAGCAAAAAAACTGCACAGATGTTCAGCAATGACAGCTGATGGTTTCCCCTCTGCCAGTTAGAGCTGCTTTACCAGCATTATTCATCAAATTCTCTCTCTTTCTTGCTTTGGGTTAGGGTGGAAAGAAGGGAGAGGAGAAAGACCGGAGGGAAAGGAGATCAAAGTGCAACTCCATCACCTCAGGTTTGTGGAGTTCTTTTTACTTTTAGGTTAAAAAAGTCAAACTATCTACTGTTGTTCCATAAATCACTAGCAACTCTTTATCACAATAATCATCTCTATTTCTTCTAATGTATTCTATTTTAAATAGAGACAAAACTGCTTACAGTATTTAAAACAAATGCCTGATAACATTTTGTGGAGTCCTACTAACATTTCCTTGCTTTCACAGACTGTATCTCCCTCCTCCCATGGCATCCTTGAGCCTCTTGTGTATCTTCTAGATGCTCACTGAACTGCTGGCTGGTATCGCGCAGCACATGAGGCGTCCTCTCACTCTCCCCTGCCTCTGATCCATGACCTTGCAATTTACAGCACATTACTCATCTGTCAATGAAGGGCTCAGCATTTTGTGGAACTGCATTTCACCCATGAGGTGATCCAGGCATCTTTAGCAGGAAAATCACCTACCCAATTTGTACCCTCATTTATGAACCTTAACGTTATGAACCTTGCTGTTACAGAGTCAACCTCTGCAACATCTTCATCATCTTCGTGATGCACTCCGGGGAGACGCCTGTTCCGCAGGCCAGCCGGCTGGTACTGAAGAGCTCACAAGCGCAGGGCCCACGCTAGCTCCTGGGCACGCAGAGGTACCGTGGGTCTGGGACAGGGATCACTGTCTGTGGGTCTTTGCCTGTACACACTTGAGAGCTCTCTAACAGATCAAGACAGACAGCTGAGCGCACACCATGGCTGCCTGCACTGGGCACCGTAAGGTAAGCTAGGTTACATTTTTTAATTTCTGAATAGCCTGCAGGACAGTGCCAGCTTGCCAAAAAGTGTAAGAAGCACTTCCAGTCTGCCAGCCCCACATCTGGGTTAACCGGCACGCTGCCACAAGGCTTCACCCAGTCACATACAGTCAGATGTATCAAGCCCAAAATTTCACCAGCTGCAGTGTCACTGGAAACCTGGTGAATGAAGAGCACCTAACAGTCCTGGCTCCAGGACAGTGTGAGCAGTGCAGACACAGGGATTCACCTCCCATGGGACCGTCGCAGCAATGGGCAGAAGCTGGCTGCTGTGGGGAAAGCACTGATATGGCTTCCCACCACCAGAGCAGCCTGGGGGCTCTCTACTGACAACACAAAGCACCATTTCAGTTTCTAGCAAACGTGTAACGTCATAGAATCACAGCATGATTTGGGGTGGAAGGGACCTTAAAGCCCATCCAGTGTCTCTACCTGCCATGGGCAGGGCCCCCTGCCCCCAGCGCAGGCTGCCCCCAGCCCCATCCAGTCTGGCCTTGGGCACTGCCAGGGATGGGGCACACACAGCTCCTCTGGGCAGCCTGGGCCAGGGCCTCACTGCCCTCAGAGGGAAGAGTTTCTTCCTAATATCTCATTCCAGCCTCCCCTCTTTCAGTTTAAAGCCATTTCCCCTTGTCCTGTAACCGCACCCCAACAAAGAGTCCCTCCCCAGCTTTCCTGCAGCCCCTTGAGGCCCTGGCAGGCCCTGTGAGCTCTCCCCGGGGCCTTCCCTTCCCCAGGCCGAACCCCCCCAGCTCTCAGCCTGGCCCCGCAGTGGAGCTGCCCCAGCCCCTGAGCATCCTCACAGCCTCCCCCGGACCCTCTCCAACAGCTCCGTGTCCTGCTGGTGCTGGGGGCCCAGAGCTGAACGCAGAGCTCCAGGGGGGAGGGGGGTGTCTCACCTTTGATCCTTGTAGTTCCCTTCCAGCTTGGACATTCTGTGATTCATGAGAAACATACACACAACATTAAACACTACAAACTAAGGAGACTTCTGTGAATTTGGATTTTTTTTCAAAGGCTCACAAACAGGCGGTCCTTTCTTTTTGTTAAGGGAAGCCTCTGGAAGGTAAACTAACACAATCACAACTATGATAGGCTTCACACAGCACTGAACAACTGCTAACATACAAACGAACACACAGCACACACCAATACAGTATGTTTAAAAAATATATTGAAGTGTGTGACTGGTTGTTTAAACACCCACTGTTGCAGCACCTCTGTTTCTCCACAACAATGACAGCTTCATAAACATGTAATTACCACACAAAGGCTAAGAAGGGCACATGTGATGTTTTCACCACATACTAGTCAGCTGTAAGCAGTGTATAACAAAGCAAAGATATCTGAAGGTAGTATTGTGAAAGCTGCTAAGCTGTACCACCACATCAGCCAAGCGGAGGTACCCATTTTCAAAGTACAGCTTGTTGGATGACAATTACTTCAATACTCCTGCAACTACTGAGACTTATCTTCATTGTTTGCTCAGAAATAACATTCAGTTGCACAAGCACACAGCTGTTTGACAAATTTCTGCAACCATTAAAATGACCCAGAGAAATAACAAAAATTTTGCATGGCATCAGTTCCTCTCACACAAACTGAAAGGACTGGCAAAATACCTAAATAGATTAAAGAACACTTATTAAATCAATGTAGTAGCCTATCAGTCTAGTAGCCTATCAATGTAGCAGCCACTTATTAAATCAATGTAGTAGCCTATCAATCTAGTAGCCTATATTAGTAGATTGCAAGCCTTTATGAGCCACTGCTCAGCACCTTTCTTATTGCTTCATGAAACCTTGAACTGGTTCATGGCCCCCTCATGTTCCTCTCCCTCCCTCCCATTGTCTCCATCCCTAATGAAAAAAGACAGGGGAAACAAAAAAGCTAGATACAACCATCTTCACAACTCCAAGCAACAGAGACAGAAGTCCAGCTAGGCTTTGATTTTTAGCCCTGGTCAGCCACAAGTCAGGCAGGTGGTCTTCAATAGCACTTCCATCATTAAAACCCCCCAGCAAGTTCACAGGCAGTGTCAGAGGAATGAGATAACCCAAGCAGACGGACTTGGGCCCAAAACAGCCGAGCAAGCAGTTGTTTGTATACACGCCATTAACCGGTCACCAGCTGAGTGCGGCCAGCACATGCAGATCTATAGCAGCAAGGGTGATTCAGGAGCAAAATGAGCTGCAACGCGAGCAAAGACAGTTTATTAGCTGTGGCCATGGAACCAGCCAGACAAGCAAGCAGGATTTTTGGCAGCGCTGCTTACTGTGGGATCAAGGTATTATTTCAACTATTGACAGATTATTCAGTGAGGCATCCAAACAAAAGTCTGTTTCAAAGAAAAAAGTCTGACATAGAAAGACAGATGCTGCCAGGCGCTCCCAGGCAGAACTGCAATTACAGACACTGCCTTCTTCACAGCTGGCACTCAATCTATAATCATAATAAAAAGTAGGACATTAAAAGAACAAGCATCCTGTGCAGATCTGTAGGAAACGGATACAATAAAAACAGCTGTGAAACAGCTCCAGTACCTGTGGACCAAGAAACCCTCCAGCTTCTAAAGACCCTACCTTTCTGCACAGCAGCGTAAGCTGGAGCCAGGCCTGCACTTTCAGTGCAGCTGGCATAACTTTGGAAATCAGCCCTACAGCCAGTACACCCAAGGCTTGGTTCATCCCTGCAGTGCCTGATAAACCCGTAGCAAGTATATGGCAAGCATTTTGCACATATACTGTTAATCTGACCTTTGCCAAGAATACAGTTGATACAGCCTCACAAAGTAACATTAAAACTTTAGATTGGAATAAATCCTTTTAGCAAGTTAATTCCTCCACCGCTGACATTGTCTTAGGGCTGAGAAGTTGGGTGAAACTTTCACAAAGGTACCAAGATGAGAACGCAGGGCTGTTCTTATTTTCACAGCAGTGGGGTCTCGGTGCCAGCTGGTTCTCCACAACCTCTCTTGCTGTTCTTCCCAGGCCACCTCAGTGGGACAAGCCTCCTCATATGCTGTGCCCATGAGGGCTGAACCCCAGGTCTGCCTGTGAGCTGTGTCCAGCAACATGAGCACGAATGCTGCAGTACTCAGAGGAAACAAAAGCTTACGTTGAACACAGTAGTAAAACAACATCTGAAGAGCTCATACAAATCGTAATACAAGTTAAAAGGAGAAAATGGAAGTAAGATTCCAAAACAGGATTAGACACTAATGCGAAACTCCAAGATGCATTCACGAACACAGTCAAAAGTCTTAGCTGTTCCTGCTACAATCTAGCTCTTGTCAAGCTTTGATTTCCCAGAATCTGAGTGTGGAAGGAAGGGGTCAAGAAGGAGCCAATGAAGAGCTGCTTTCCAGAACCTTCCCTGACAATGCACTAAGGCACAGTTTCTCCAAAACTTAAAATGTTCCAGGACCTTGAGAAATCCTGCAGTGTACTTCAGAGGACACGGAACACTTCCCATGCCAGACTTTTTCTCCCACCTCTGGCTCCAGCTTACAGCACCGAGTAGAGTGCAGGTCCAGAGCCACCACCTCTTGCAGTGCCAGCACATCGCTGGGCCCGTGGACCCTCTCACCAAGCGCCGCTCTGCTAGAGCCTCTCTGAAAGCTGTCCAGCGTACAGCATTTTTTGCGTGACGTTCTGGAGACTCTAAGAAGACAACTTGCCTTTAGCAAACAAACGTTTAAAATTCTGATTCTAAGTCCCCCTCCCAATAACATCAAATAGTTTAAGGATTCCCTAAATGGAAATGCAACTAATACAAGGCTTAAAGGTCACTGCAGAGGAAAACTGTATGCAACAAGAAACACCCAGTCAATTCCATGCAAATTATTCCGCACCACCCTGACTCCATTGAGGGAGGGAGGGGAAGGATTAAAAAAAAAAAAGGGGGGGGGGGGGGGGGGAAGAAAACAGTCAAGGAAAATGAAGTTGCTGGTCAAAGGAAATTCAAGGAGGTTCTTAGCAATTCTTTTCAGAGTCAGGAAAAACAATTTAAAACCAGCTCAGCTGTGGCTGCTGAGCAGGCAGTACTGGATCTCTTGATTCTCCATGCCCACCCCTGAGGATGGGTTTGACGCCTGCTCCTCGTGGGTGAAGGCACACGGTATTGCTCCCAGGCCACATGCTGCACAGTGTGCTCCATGCTGACGTCAAGAGGCACCTCTTGGAGTCTTTCTTCAAGGGCAAGACACACGGGAGCTGCAAGCTGAAGCCAAAGCACTTTGGATAATGCAAAAGCAGAAGGCTTTTCTGATTGCTTTCTGATTTTCCTGAGTGTTGGCACTCGGGACAAACACCAAAGTGACTGGAAGGGAATGCAGTTATTGTGATACAGTACATAAGGAAACTCACATTTATAAACACACCTCACATCTGTCAGTTCTCTGATACTTCGAGTGCTACTGCCACATCAGAGACCACAGCAAGCTTTAAATTGCTTCCTTGCTAGAATCATTGCTTTGGGGCCAAATAATTATGTCTCATATAGTACTGCCTCTACCCAAATTAACAGAAGCTTTCTGAAGAAATCAATGTGCTTAAGAGTTGCTTTAAGATATTAAATAAATGTAATAAACTCTTTAATCCATACCAATCTCTCAGCTGTTTCAGATGTGTGATATGCCTTTATATATACATATATATTTAAGTAAAAGCATCTGCCTGCTGGCTATTTGCACTACAAACTACAGCTGTCATATGTGGCTGTGAAATGTGACTGAAAAATCATATGTGGCCTAGATGTTTAGTATTGTTAAGCTCCCATGATAGCCTGCATTTAATTTAGATAAAAAGCAAATCATCTTTTCACAAAGCTCAAATATTCTTCCCTCGAATTACTTAAAACAAGTACTTTACAGTCAACATCAAGACAGTACAACTGATGAGTTTAAGCATACACAAGCCAAAAGGAAACCAAATTACTAAGGAAAATGAAGTTACATGCTGCTAGACTAATAGCTCATCTGTTTGCTGAAAGATCAAACACAGACTATCATCTTGTACAAGGAAAACACTTACACTTATTCTGACACACAGAGTCATTGGTTGCTGTGTAGTTCTGTCTGCTGACCACTTTTCCTTTCAGAACAGCTTTAGTAAGAAAACAGCATACATGTCAACACTTCTGCTAGTTAAGGAATTAAGAACACAAGACAACCACGACTCCAACCAGTGCTGTCACTGAGAGCACAGCTTGCATTTGTCTTGCATCTTGGGCAGTAGCAGCATTACATAAACATCCAGCAGCCGTCTTTCGTCCTCCTACCTAACCACTGCAGTAAGAGAGAGGCTGAAAGTTTTCAAGAGCACACAAAGTTTAGGTTCAGGTAAGTGCTTTCTGCCTGAAACAGAGACTCAGTAAAATAAACAAGCTTCCATTAGATTTATGGATGAACCAATAAATAGCTGACAAATGAGAGATTAGAAAAGCAAAATGCTGGTAATCTACTCCTGAAGTCAAAACTAAATTTCTGTTCACATTCAAAACAAAACTGAACAGCAGAAATGTGGCAAACGCGGAGCTTTTGAATCAAAAATAATTCATGTCTCAAATGTTGCTAAAATTATCACAATAATTGTCCCATATCACTCACTTCCCAAAAAGCCTTTAAACATGGGTTACTGCCCATGTTTTACATTTAAAAAGCTCAGACCTTCATCCAGAACACTACTAAAGAAATCTCTCAAATGAGCCCAGTCGCTTTTCCACCTTCAGTAAGATTACTGCAAGAACATTTGAGAAATTCAGTTTGGCAAACTGATGCACCACTGCTGCACAGCCTCATTTACTGCAGTGAGGTTACAGCATATATCCAGAGTTATTTGCAATGCCAGTCCATATTTCATGAAAAATTAAACTCGGGGATAAAGCTATAGCTGTCAATGTGTCAATTCAGAGGGATATTTTATTTCTTATCCATAACTATGTGCATTGCACTCTCTGAAGCAAGAAGCACCGGTTCTTTCAACGTTTAATGAGGGCCTGAATAAACGTCAGTTCCACATTCCCACATGGATGGCAAACAGCTAGAGAGAGATACAAAAAAAAAGGAGCTTTCAGTACTGGAGCTGTTGCTGCAGTAAAAGTTTGAGACAGGAGACGGCATGAGAAAGTGTTATGGTAGATAAAATCTGATTCTAACTCCCCAGATTAACAGTTCACTCCATGGCAGCAAAGACTGTCTCAGTCTCTCTCCACCTGCCAAAATAAATTTACTGCCATTTAAGGCTGTTAAAATTTTTCCCTGATTAATCACTGCTTCTCAGCAACATGTGCCCCAGCCGGGTGTTTTGCTGGGGCTGGCAGCGGCGCGGCACGTTACCCGAGCATGGCCATGCCGATGGCCTGGCACGCCGTCGGCCGCAAGGAGCCGAGCAGCAGGGGCTTTGCAGGGTGGAGCGTGTGATAACAATGATAGGGCTGAAAAGCACAGGCCGCCCGCACGACACAGCCAGCCCAGACCCTGTGGCGCTCAGCAGGCAGCATGCTGCTAAAAATCACTTCCCTATCTGAGGAGTCATGCCCGTTTTGACAGATGGGATGGAAATGGAGAGGAATGGACCCATTTAGGCCTCCTGTGGGTCACCCTGCTGCTGGAGTCCTAAGGGAGCACTAAAGCATTGGTAACAAATCGCCTTTTAGGAAGTAATAGCCATAATGTCTTGTGGTAATTCTATAAGTTACAGAAGCTCCAGAAGAAGCTGAAAGGTATTATCTTCCTGGAAATACAAAGTTCACACCTTTATTTAGACTCTATTGTTCAGCCTTACTTACTTAATCCGTAAGTGTAGGCAGTTGCCTCCCATTTAACCTTTTCATTAACCTTAAAGGCAGCTCTTGTTTGAACACCCTCAGATGCACATGCGGTAAACACAGCTGCTCCTGGCTCCAAACACCTCGCAAGCCACTTATAAAGGACAAGAGAGCCCAGAGAACAAAGATGTCAGCAGCAAGGTGCCGGGAGAGGGAAAAATAGGAACGACTGCCTCAAGCAGACAAAAAGCTGTAACTACAAATCTTTTAGCTTCCTCCATTCCAGTTGCATGCTCCCGTTTGCCACACCAGTACTGACAACTTCCACACAAGACCAGGTGCAACACTGCTATCGGTCATGAATTTTCTGGCAGGAAGCTTTGCACCAGGAATTAGGAACTTGGCCCTTCCCATGGGATGTTTCAATGGATGGTGCTCCCAAAAGAGAATTCAATTCTAGTAGCAGGGCTACCGTTTCCTGTGAGTAATCAGACCAGCTGCTTGCTCTCTGAGGACTCCACATAGCACAACTTCCAGATTAAAAGCACTGTGTCCCCAGTTCTCTCATGCACCATGCCATCAGCTGCGTACCAGGCCACCAACACAAAACCAGGCCCTTGCTGCAGCTGCGGTTTTGCAACAGCGAAACTACCATTGAAACGGAGATAACCCAGGGACTGTCTAGGAAATTAAAAACTGGCACTGGTGTGGCACACGCTAATTAACCACCAGTACTCCCACAGGCTGCTGCATGCAGGATGAGGCTGAGGTCTACAGAAACCAGCCAACAGGTAGAGTCAATGGCAGGAATAACAAGTTATTGCTTTCTGAAAGATGACCTTGGGCAATTTCCACTCCCAGTTATAAAACCAAGGCAGATGGGAGGGCAGGGTAGCAGCAGCAACACGAATAGAGCTGCGCTCCAAATTCACCTGGGGTGTTTGTCTCTCTTTAGGTGGAAGAAGGGAGGAAGAGAAAGAAACCTCATGAATACAGGCTACCAGACAGTGTTCAGTGGCTACTGGGCAAAATACTAAGTAGCCTAAACAACACACATTGTAATGGCATGTCCTATATTTTTGCTATACCTGGATCCTGGTAAATATGAGTCATCTCTGGAGAAAATCCCAAACTGCTCTATTAGCACCGTCATCTCTGTGCATATAAAGGAAGGAACTAAGTGCACAACAACAACCAAAAAAAAGCCACCTCTGTGTTAACAGATGTTGTCCAAATTTGTCAGGGAATTGCCATCTGGACAACTTTAAAGCAAATATTAAGGTCACAAGACAATTCTGTATATGGAATAAGAGGCACAATGTCATACACTATCTTCAAATGTATGAGCTAATGAAGATTTCATGAGAACCCAGAATACATGCAGTCAGAATTTGGTAAGAAAGCAAGTCAAACTGAGACAAGCAGATGCTATCTACTACTAGGAAGGTGATTTATTATTGCTATTTTGACTTCTGATATAACTTAAAGGAAATCTAGCAAGAAAAACCCAAACCACATGCAGAATGGTTATTTACACTCTGCAACCATGAAATCCAAAAACAAGAGAGTGACAAACTGTAGTGGGATCCAGAAGCACCAGAAATGATTAATAGCATGCTTAATTACAGAACATAACAGCAAAGCAAACACATCGCACCAGGGTAACACAAGCGATGCTTCTGTGGCTTCCCGGGAGTCAAGTGCTGGCTAAACAGCAAGGCCCTCGAGAACATTTCTGAAGACTGACATGTAAAATAACTGCGCCAGAAAGAAATCACAACACAAACATACTCGGAAAGGTGTGTTTCAGCCCTCCACGAGCTCTCTGATGGGCCAGGCTGGGGCGCAGGGAGCCAGGCAGTGGGAATCCGAGTGGGGAGGGATGGAAGGACGTCTGTCTGTCAGCCCAGCGAGCCCCAGAGTCACTTTGCACCACCCATTCCCACCCTGGAAAGCTTGGGACTTCGAGCTGAGAAGCAACAGAATCTTTGACAAGACAAAGATTCATTTCCAGCGAAACTGGTTTTCTTGACCCAAGCGCCCAGGCGTTAGGGACATCCCTTCTGAAAGCATCACATTGAAGTTCCTGGGAAAGTAGCTTCTGACATTACCAGCTCGAGAAAATCCTTCCTTTGCTGACACTTCTCTGCATTCACACAACCTTTCAGTGAGACTCAAAACTACTGCGCTCCTCCACTCCGAGCAAAAGATGCAACTTGAAAGGTAAAAACCCTGCTGCAAAAGCTCTGCAGCAGCACAAGTTAACACAGCAACCGGACAACCCCGGGGGTACTGACAGCAGTACTGAGGAGGGAGGTAAACACAAGGCCAGATTACAGACAGAAATAATGTTCAGCACTGCCACTTGAGATTTATTTCACGAGTCTCACAATAACTATTGTTTTTTCTTAAAATGTATCCCAGAGTAAAACGAATACAACCATCTTCACTCTTAATAAGGGACATTTTCAGCTTTCATCGCTGTGAAGAGAAGTCTGAAAGCGACCACAGCATATCCCAAAGGCTCAAGTGACAAAGCAGAAAATGAAATCTGTATGGTTGAATTTATCAGTGCTGCTCGCTCACCACTTCCACACAGCAAGTGTCCTTACTGATAGACGGAAGGTTTGTGCATGATACGGGACAGAATGTTGGATGTTGGTTGTTTTCGTTATTGTTTTTTTATATATATATATATTTCTTCAGATTGAAAAAATGGGGGCTATCTGGCAATCACAGTACTGGAGTGCACGGAGACCCAAGACCCAGGTCAAAACTAGAAAGAAACTGCTATTGACAGCAAGAGGAATTCTCAGTTTACAAAATATCTATGGCACTCTATTACTCAGAGAATGACAAAACAAAACAGCATTACAAGCTCCCACTATCCATTTGAACACCAAGGGGTGGCCAGATGGGTGGGCACAATTGTGTAATTTTCCTAACACACTGTTACACAGCAAATTACTTGGGATCCAGCCATTAATGCTATCAGCTTCTAAATCAAATGCCTCATTAAGATAAACAGAGGCTGCTCACTTATCTCAAACAGTTTTGGGTTAAGACATGCCTATACATCTACATATGAGAGGTTGGAGGGTTGGATTGCCGTGTTTTTGTTTGTTTGTTTTTCCTGCAAGCTTTCCCAGATTGGCTATGAGACTTATGATGCTCATCAAGAGAGCAAAGAATTTGGCACTCAAGGGGTAAAATGCTTTGGTGCTGCACAGAGGATCTGAGAGTGGTCTGGGAATTACTACTGGAGCAAGATACCAGACATGAAAGATATGCACAGGTATGGAAGAGCCTTCAAAAAAGTTAACTGAAGTGTTTTCACAAAAACAGGCCTGCCTCCTTAGATGTTTGAACTCTCCAAAGTCTTCCCACATCCCTAGCACAACATCACAAGCACCTATTGACCGAGACAGCCTTCCCGTAAGAACGTGTTAATTTATTCCATCCCACAATTCATGTCAGCTTAACGGTATACAGTAGTAAATATAACCCTAGCCTAATTTAGCCAAAGCACTAAAAAAATAAGCCAAAATTCACTGTATTTAACTTTTTTTTTTTTTTTTAGATAAAAGGACAATGCAGGGAAACCAGAGGGTTAAAATGTTGAATCAGATGAATTTTAACTATCTAAAAGATTATGACCCAATTCAACAACTTCCCTGACTCAGCTACAATGAGCTGAACTACAACTACTGCTGAACTACAATTTCATCTATGAATCAGCTGCAGGAAGTACTCCCAGGAAGACACCAAGATCTAGACTAAAGAGTTTCCCCCCAAATTCAGTAATGCAAAATTCGTGTTGACCACTAACACTACTGATTGCCTACAGTACAGCACCAGAACCTCAAAACAGTGTGATCACATCAGAGAAGTCCTGGAAAGATGGAAGATCTCTCCACTCGAAGACAGCCACGTCAGTTGTTCCTCCTTCATGCAGCGAGCACCAGGTGCCATCTTGGCTCCTAGATGGGAGGGTCAAAGATTCAGAAACCAGAGAGAAAAGCAAAAAATAAGAAAAAAAAAAAAAAAAAAGTCTTGAAGTGAATGAAAACATGGAAGTTTACAATACTACACGGTACTCTTCCTTGCATGATGGGGGATGATACAAACCATGTTTTAAACGATAGTATCTACCCTCAAGTCTTCTTGGCTTTCACACTCCTACCTCCAGAGCAGCCGTCCAGGTCCAGCAGCACACCAAGTGCACCGCCCCAGGCCCCCCCACTGCTGCCCCCTGAGCGGGGTGACGGTCCCAAAGGAGAGAGAAGCAGCTGAAAAGTTTCAGTGAAAAACAAGACTCAACTTTGACAATAAACAGCCCCCCTGTAAGACTCCAAAAATGTAAGCCCTTAATGGAAAACATGTTTTCTATCAAGCGATTGGAAAAATTAAGCAAAAAAAAAATGTAATTATTTCAGAATTGTCCAATTTGACTACAGTCTCCTATCAAATCTGGCTTGCACAGTCTTACACTGGGCTTACAAAGGTTTACACATATCTACTTTTTCTTGGCATTTCCTCAAAGTGGTTTAAGCTCAGTATAACTAATAAAGACTCTGAGAATTAGCTGCCAGAGACTGGAGATGTCTAGCTTAGGAATGTCTGCATCCCTGAAAGCCAGGATGCAGTACGGCCCAAAAAACAAGTTAAAAAAAAGGGGGGGGGAATGGGGAAGAGACAAGATTTCTATTGTTTGTTTTGCTAGAGACATAAATGCTACATTTAATAGGAAAAAGGGAAATGAATATGCTCCTTTTTATATACCGATTTCTGCATGTACGCACAGTGTTCTTGTCACTTAGAAGAGGTCAGTGCATAAACCGCATAAAGCAACGTTACTTTCTTACTGCGACACAGATGAAACTCAAAAAAGGAAACACTTTATTATCAAGAGGCATTGTCCACGGAGTTATACATCTAACCCTCAGTCTTATTTTAGAAAGTCTCCCTGGTAATTTGCCTGTGCTTTTGAAAAGCAAGTAATATGTTTTGAATTATAAGAGGTTACAGGGACATTTTTGTGGTAAATTTG
This sequence comes from Heteronetta atricapilla, assembly GCA_011075105.1. Classification (NCBI taxonomy): domain Eukaryota; kingdom Metazoa; phylum Chordata; class Aves; order Anseriformes; family Anatidae; genus Heteronetta; species Heteronetta atricapilla. The sequence goes on along the minus strand of CM021757.1, from coordinate 715,537 downwards.
GACTTTCATTTGCAAAAAAAACCTTCAGTGCTACAGAAAGCCTTTCGGAAATAACATTTTTTTGTCATTGCTAAGCACTTTTCAACAAAGTTTAATAGCTACTGTTCCAAGGAGCTGTTTACATCCAGCTTTGAAAGAATACCACGGTACTTCTCTCCTTGCAAACAAAAGGAAAAGCAGCATTGCTTCTTTCCAGTATTTTGAGAAGCAAACAGAAGAGATACGCACTCTGCATTATGCAGGAGCAACAATCTGCTGAGAAGGCTCGCTTAGAGTCCTGGCGCTCAGGCTCTGATGTTCTAGGCTTTTTCTAGAGCCTTAAATTACACTCAGAGCTCTCCAAGTCTTCTTTCATTAGTTCCCCTGCTCTTTACACTCAGGATCAAGAAGAAACACATCAGCTACTAAGGAGAACAGGAGAATACTATTTCTAGCCTCAGAAGTTTACAAACTAGATATCCCAGCTGCTTTATAAACGGTGCATGGGAAGAAGACGTCAAAGAAAGGTAGTCAGATTTTTCCTTTGAAGGTGAAACTTGCTTTAAAATTCATTCTTTTAAACAAAATAACCTATTTACTTGAAGTTTAGCAGTATGAATAGAAGAGAAAGTTTTACTGTAAACATCTGAAAGATGCCTAGCCACATGAAAGCTTTGTTGTGCTCTTGATAACCATGATGTAAAAGCCTTTACAGCCACCAGCCTTTGCTGACTGACCTGCCAGCCTTTACCATCTCAACATACTGTAGAGGAGCTCTCCCAAAAGAAAGCTGTGCTGTTCATACAGTGGGAAAAGCACATTTTGTTGTTGTTTTAGTTTGTTTTTCCTCGCTATTCATTGTGAGACAGCCTTTGCTGCCACCCAGTAAGCTGTTAAAATATGCATTCCCTGTACTCGATTGTCTTGCTTCCTGGACGGAATGATGCAGTGAGTTGCTCAAGCCACCTTCAGTTTCCCTACTGTGGCTTTGTCCTAGCCACCATAAATAAAACAGTGCAATGATGAAGGCACTGGTGAGTCTGATGCTTACAATGGAAGACAGGTATTAAATGGGAATCTTTTCAGAAAGTTTCAACTGGCTCCCCGAAGTATACTTCGCCTGAGGGGTAGCAATATATGCCAGCTCTGCATCACAGATTAAGAATCTTTTTATCAGGAGCCTCATTTCAAAAGACTTGTTCAAAGGACATCAGAAGTTTCAGTGAAAGACCACGTAGTTGGCTTGATCTAAATAAACAAGATTGCATGTGTGGAGAGACGAGCACAGAAGGACAAACCTAAAACATTAAGCTTTGGAGATGGAGTTACCCTAAGCTAAACATTCACATCTTGAAGCACATCACATTGCACAAGCCGGAGTCCTACCACAAAGCTGCTCGCTCCAGAACTTTTGTTCCACAGAGAGATGCAGCATGAACTTCGGGCTTCCCAAATGAAGCCACGGCAACCTTAAATGGGAACAGATCACGATACTTCAGTAAACCCTTTTTTACCTGACCAACTTCAGACAGGATAGCATCAGGCAAGGCTCTGTCCAAGCCAAAGAGAACATAAACTCCCCCGGGCACGGATCCCGTATGGAACCAGGAAACTACTTGAACAGATCAACACGATAATCAGCGGTTACAGCATACCAAACCTCCTACCATGACAAAGTTTGTGCAGCCTTCATAAATTAGTCATTTAAGGAGGGGGCAGTATCTTTCCTGAAATGTATATGGTTCTTCTTCCGTGCCAAAAGGAGCACGGGAAAAGTACAAAAATGCTTGTCAGACAGTTTTCAGGCAGACCTATTAATGGTTCGGTACTGTGGGAGAAACTGATAAACAGTGGAAGGAGATAAGCTGTGCTTCTGAGGTCGAACAGGAAACAGGCAAAGAGATAGGTGAAGCAGATAAAACAGGAAGCAAAAACAATCTCTGTGGATGCCCTTTGAACGAGTACGTGCGGGAAAGGGGGGGCTGCCAAGGCCTGAGACGTGAAGCAAGCACAACATCAGCGTGAAGGGGACTCTAGGCAAGAGATCCAGCTGTGCGCATAGCCCGCACTCAGACCCGATGCACGGTGCAGGAAACATCCCATAACTTTGAGCAGAAGGGGCTGATCGGGGGGAGCAGGCAGAACCAGCGCATTGCTGTCCAGAGGAGCGCACTCAGCCGTGTGGGCAGACCTCGACCAGGAAGATCATGGTGGGGCTGGGGAGGACGCCTCGGCCACCAGCAGTGCCGAGAACACGCCAACGGCCTCTTCAGCAAGGGGGGCGGATGGGCAGGGGCTACATCTGTACAAAGGCACCGAAGGCAAGAGTGAAGAGTATCAGGGACGGCCCAGGGGATACCATGGCTATAGAGACACAGCCAGGAAATCAGCAGGAGAGGTAATGAAGGGGCATGCAGCACGGCACTTTTCAGAGGGGTGGTGAGAATACTGATGCTCTGGAGTACAGCAAGAAACATCCAAGGATGAGAAATGATATGAGGGCACATAAGCAGCTGTCTACAGCCCACATAACTGGTTTAATGTAATGTTTTCACCAAACATACAACACGTTTTTCCGGGAAGAACGCTCTCCATCAGACAGGATCGTACGCTTGCTGAAGTTTCACAACCTTCAAGGCTGCCAGGTCAAAGCAGGCAAATGGCAGCCGCATGGCAGACCACTGCCAACTTCTAAATCAGGAATGGATGGCCAGCAGCACCACAGCAAGCAGGAACCGCATGGTGCAAAATGCTTCGGCAGACAGGTAAAGTGGTGAGACAAGAGCATTCCAATGCTGTTCAGGGAGAAAATTCAAAGTCTGTATGGAAAACCACTCTGAAATAAGAGAGCAAAATGGAAAATGCCATCCCTGTCACCAGGTAAAGCAGTAAGAGTGGTTGTGCCCTGGCACCCGTCACACTTCTACAGATGAGACTGCAAAGTAGAACACTGCGAGAACACTGATGACAATGAGGGTGGGTCCCCTGGCTTATCATTAGCAACTGTTGTATATAAAAGGTCTTCACATAATCCCCCTTCTTCCTAACTCAGCTTCTCACTGCTGGGTTCTGACAGCATCCTTCCAGGAGCTGGATCCTCGTCGGTCCCTTCCAACAAGGGATATTCTATGATCTAAATGACTACTTACTAACAGAACTGGTCCACTGTCCTTTCACAGCCTTCAGCAGTTTGGCCCCAGGCAGACCAGGTGAGAATGCTAGCTGAAAGAAATCCAAGGAATTCAAAAAACTCATTCCTAGCAAACAGAGAGAGGATCAAATTAATGGTTTAGGTCAGAAGAAAAGAAGTCTTTTCAACAGCTTAAAATCCAATGCTCCCAAAGACAGAACAGCCTCACATCCAAGGTGTTCTTTTAACATTTGGAAGCCTCACAATGAAAACTTATTTCCCCTCCATGGTCTGTTTAACAGAGACAGAAATATCAGAACATGAAGACAGCAACACGAGCTGAGGTCTTGTCAGATCTAACTGAAAAGCCATGAAGGGAACAGCCATCTTCCAGAAATTGTGCCTCTGTTTCTGAGAGCTGGAAATGAGTATTTGGTACAAAGTGAAGCACGCCTCCCTTATTTAACACTCACAGACAAACCTGGGGGCAGCCATCTGTCCCCCCCCTTCAAAATCCTTTCATTCCACAGTGAGATGCAATCCTGACTGAGGGACTGAGAAACAAGAGTGATGATGCAACCGCCAAGTATGTAGCAAGATCTGCAACTATAAAAGGAATTTGAGTAAATATGACCAAAGGGGAAATGCTCAGGTAGTTTAAAAGCTTGCTCAGCCCAAAAGGAATGCAAGGGGTTGGTGGAGCAGCAGAGCAGTGAAACCAGCAGAAGAAGCAGAATTTTGAAGAGAAGTCAATATAAAGGACTCTTGACTAAAGGGCACCATGAGACTCATTGGAAATATTAGCTAAGACTTGCTGTAAGAACTTGGCAGATCTTAAAGCCAGATCTTTAGCTAGTGTAATTCAGAAGGCAATAATAAATGACTTCAGCTAAGATGACACAGGCTACACATGCCATCTGAAACATATGCAAGTAGAATGCTGTCCTTATTTTGACATTACAGCACCACAAACAGATGCACTGCCCGCTCTGATGATCTTTAGGATCCATATTACTTCAGACTATGAAATAATTGCAGGGAAGAGGCAAGGATGAAAGTAAAAAAGGTTGCTGAGGAAATCCTAAATCAGCAGCTGAGTTTCTGTTGATATACTTCTTATAAACAATTTTTTGGCAGCTATTTACACAAAGATGTAAAAAAGGAACATGCCCTATTCAGCTGACACAAAACAGTTTGCTTACAACTGGATCTGTAGGGCTTTCTCTCCACACCTGAAGCCACTCCCCAGCTTGCTCCCTCCCATCACATTTTGTCACCCGTGCTGTGGCAAGTGTCATAGACACAGCTGGCAGCTGGTAGGCCAGGACCAGCAGGTCTGCTGCACAGCATCACCAGCATACGAATTTAAAACTGCAAGGGATCCTGGAGGACTAATCTCATTCATAAATCTGTCCTCGTATATTATTCATTATTATACCTCACCCACACCGCCTACTGTAACTTTTCACTCCGAGACAAGAAGGCGTTCATAGCAGACGTGCGGAAGGCTCAGTAAAACTCTACAAATTAAGCACGTACAGAGGCAAAACAAAGGCTGCCCTGGGCACCCCGCACACTGCTTCATCCACACAGGCGCCATCCGCTGGCTGGTCCTCGCTCCGGACACCACAAAGCTCACCCTGACGCTCCTTTCTGCTACTTGCATCCTTCGGATTTGCTTTTTAAGTGAGATGGATGGCTCTACCCGTTTGCAAAGATCAAGCTGGAACACGTCCAAGCTCGTAAGTCAAGTTTTGACGGACTAAGGGGAATTTTCATTCCGATCATTCCAAATCCTGACACAAGACAGCTCCCTGCAAACCAAGTAATTCTAAGGAGGCCCAGGAAAGCCGGCACGGCTTCGCTGCCAGATGCCCGAGCAGCGCCGCGGTGGCAGAGAGGAGGCTTCCCAGCAGCTTTTTAATTCAACACCACCCAAACAATTCAAATATTCATATCTCATTTAGAATGACAAAATTAAAATGGCTTAAAGGCATGGAAAGCTTGTTCATTACACATGAATATTTCATTACCAAAAGCATTAATGAAACCAAGTATTCATGTAGTATTTTCTCTGCCAGGATTAAAGATACTTTACTACCTAGCGCAAAGCCACATCTCCCCCACCACAGCTTCAATCAAAAATATGAATGTTCGAGACAGCCCTCGATAAATAAGAAAGCCAACATCAAAAGGTCAGCAGAATACAGAGAGTGCTCATTCACTCCAACACTTTACAGTAAGGTTAAGTAAGAAAGGGCACTACGCAGATGCGCAGATGAGGAATCAAATGATATCGACGATCAACATCCCCACTGAGAAAGAACTGTTCTTAATGTGTCTATGGAGACTCTGATCCTCCAAAGACAGGAGCAGAGCACTGCCTGGGTCAACACCAGTCCCTTGCTCACATCACCAGACCTGCTGAGGACAGACGGAAGGAACAAAACCCCCTCTCCACATCAAGAGGATACTAAATCAAGGAACAAGGCTTGGAACCTGGATTTCAAGTTGGAAATTAGGAAACATTTCTTCTCAGAAAGAGCAGTCAGGCACTGGAATGGGTTGTCCAGGGAGGCAGTGGAGTCACCGTTCCTGGGGGTTGCTCAAGGAAAGCTTGGACGTGGTGCTTGGTGATGTGGTTTAGTAGGTGACATTGGTAGCAGAGTGATAACTGGACCAGATGATCTTGGAGGTCTTTTCCCATGTTATTGAGTCTGAGATTCTAACGCTTTGGCCTTTCAGAGCCTTGAGGTGAGTGAAGGTCTGGATATTCACACACACGCACAAGTCTGTTAATATCACCTACTGAAAGGGAGTGCTAAAGACAGCATCGTAGGTCCTTTCCAGGTCGCTCAGCAGTGATGAAGTCTGTATGTTTTTAATACCATCTTCAGCTTCTTGTATCCAAGAGGAGAGAGAGGCAAACCCAGGACGCTGACAGCTTTCCACATCAGGGTCATTCAGAACCCGAAACAGATCACTTTTAAGGCCATCGGATACTGTGCAAGAAGTAGATGCCTTTTGGGGAGAGAGCCCCAAACGGTATAACCTATGCACAACTTCCTCAAGAAAATCCATCCAAATATCTCTCTTTAGCATTCAAAGCCTAATTCCTTGTTTCACTTTGCTACAGTTGTCTTTTTAGGGGACTGCAGCCTTACCTTTGCTTTCACAGAACAGGAGACAACCATAAGAGCAAAAAAAAATACAAAAAACACTTTTTGCAGCACATCCTCAGACACAGGAGCTCAGATGACCAGGAACTATTTGAGGAGCAAGTACAGCAACTTGCATGTGGTTTTGTGCTGGAACTAGCTAAAAGGAGGGAAACAAATCTTTTTACAATCATTACACCGTACCACGTTCTTTCATGGTCTTCCTTGCATGCATCCTTGAATTCTTTAATAGTCACAACAAAGATCCATTCTGTTCCCAGGAGGGGATTTGCACAACGCCTACAAGAACACGCAGCTTGCTCGGATCACAGCAGCTGAATAGAGGAGCACCTGCTGGTGAATCAGGAGGGAGTACAGGCAGCCCTGGAGCAGGCAGATGACACGGGACTACCCTGAAGGCTGCCCTGTGGCTCCGGGACGACAGACCCCTGAATCCAGTGCCTCGTGGCCAGGCCCCGCGACTCACATCCACTCAACTCTGGCTGCGCTCCCCCAGGTGCGGCAAGAAGCGAGGCTGGAGTCACTGCTGAGATCGCAGAGCGGATCATTCAAGAAATAGAGCCGCCCCTTCTCGTGTCCTAAATGCCATTTTTAAAGCTCTGAGTTTGGATGTGTTTGTCAAGGTGAGTGCTAATTGTACAGGACAGCACAGTGAATGTGCTTTGCAGGATCATGTATGATATAAAACATTTCATGCCTGTGACAGATTACCTGGCCCTCTTACTTACAAGGAAGCATATCGGAAGCGATGATCTTCGAGTCAGAGAAACAAACTCTGCAACCCCTCACTTTTTCCATCACACTAGAACAGAAACTTCAAGTGATAAAAGTTTACATCCCAAGTTTCATTTATGCCACAATTTCTGCAAATTACTGGAAACTCCCACGAGACCACTGCCCCTCCCCACCTGCCGTGAGCCAGTCGCAGTCCCTGCGAGCACCCCGAGCCGCCCTGGCACAAGCGCTCGGCGGGACAGCAGCACATCAGCGCCACAGTGCCGGCACAGCCGCGGCCTGGGAGCTCGGCCACGTTGCCAGACTCCCTGTTTCAAGGGGTCTTTCAATGAAGCACACCTCCTCTGATAGAAACTGAGGTACCAAATACTGCAGCAGCCGACTTGTTCCCAGCTGCCTACGAAGAACCAGTCATAAATAATGCTGAGTATCTGCTGAAGTGCAAACTCCTCAGATATGGCCGTTAATAGGACTTTATAGTTGCTCATTAACTGGCTGCAAGTATCTGTTAAGGCTCTGGAGGTTTTCTAGAAAGAGACAAAGCTATTCACTAAGTCCACACTGGCTATTCCAACATTCCTGCACTATTTTTTAATTATTCTGATGACTAATAATCGCAACCATGCACCGGTTAGAAGCCCACTCAGAACTAAGGAATTCAAGGATCGGACGACTTTTATTTACAGTTATGGTGTAACACCCAAGGACTGAGAGCTCACATGAAACTGCCGGTGCAGTAACTGGTTGTAAGACATGGCCATGAAAAAACAGCTAAGAATATGAAATCCTCACTGAATCACAAGACGACTCTATAAATAACGGCACAAAGCACAGTGGTTGGGAACCGAAGTATAAATCCTCCTTGAGCCCACCCACCTACCGATGCTGCCTCTCACTTCTACAAGCAAAGCAGACAGCCACACTAATCCAGCTCATTTCAACAGTACTAGACTCAAATATTACATAGTAATGAAAAGGACAACTTAACCATTTCTCTTTTGCCCACTAGGGAGGTCCTTGGGGAAAAATCCTTGCATGCACCGAGACTGGTATGATTTCAATTCCACCCACATCTGGGCTCACTTGGGAACTAAATCCAGCACAACCCCCCTTGGGTCAGCCGGTGACCCTGGACAAAAATAGCTCTGGCAAAAAGCTGGATTTATGGAATAGGGCGGAGCCCGTCCGAGCGTAGCCACAAAGTTAATGACAGAGAAGCAACAATTTCCCCATTCTATTCCATGGGCTGCAAACACAAAGGCAACTCATGCCATCTATACAACGTGACAAAAGGAATGTGACATCAGCCCCTGAGCAGGTCTGAATCTCGGCTGTAATTTGGGTCTGACACAATTTAAAACATATCATCAGCAACTGCTAATTACCACCTCCAGAGCAGTAAACAAAAGAAGCTGATGCTGCCTGAGAAGGATGGTAAAACCAGGGGCACGGGCAGGTCAGCGGGTAGGGCCAGAACTCTAACCACAGCGTCAAACAGGGCTCAGCAGAGTTTAACAAGCTTACTAAAAAGCCACACTTCTGGTAAATTCAGACGAGCTTTTCCAAATGTCTCAGCACAGACAAACCTAAAGTCAGGAGGCAACAGTACCAAGGTAAGAAAAATGAACATTATTTTTAACAAAAGATTATTGAATCTACACTGTCTGCCAGATACAAGACAACCTCGAGTGCGGGCAGAACCGTGCCTGCAAGTTGCAGGCTACACATGCTGCAGCAATTCACATCTACTTGTGCAAAAGCAGCAGGAGTCTGAATTGGTGTCACAGGGAAGAACCTGCTTCTGAGTACCAGCAAACAAGGAACTGGCATTAAAACGATGCATTACGGTATATCAGATTTAATTCCTATACCTCAGGGATGTCGAGCCAAAATCCTGAGGCAGGATCAGCAATGCAACAGGACAGGAAAAATCTATGTACCAGATGTAAGGATCTAGAATCACCAGCTCGTTCTCATTCTCTTCCATACAAAATTAAAAAGACTACCTGTGCAGGTAGTCAAATCAATCAAATTAAATCATTTGATTCCTAAATGGAACTAACTTGCTACGTTGATTTTTAATTTATCTAGCAGTCCTTCTGTTTCCAATACCACTTTTGGATTTCTATTACACATTAACCAAAGAATAAAAACCCCAAGAACAAACTGTTACATGCAAGTTTCCTGCTAATTGCGACTTTGTTTGCAAGCCATCTATAACACAATTAGTGCATCAAGGCATGCACAAATAAGAGGGAAATTTAAGCTTTTAGAGGCACCACAACATTTATTTCAATGTGACATCTCCTTATGTTCAAAGTTCAACTCTTTCATAACATATTTTCATTACTGTTTAAATATAAATGTCCTCCCCACCCAAATAAAGATCCAACATGCAGGAGGAAGGAGAGCAACAAGCACGCTGGCTGCCACTTGTTACTATGTGGGGCACTGCTGGGATCCCAGCCCCAGCCTCGCACACCTCCTGCAGCGCTCAGTGGTGGTGCTGCCAGACCTGAAAGGTGACAGATTTCAGAGGCCACGGCACAAGAGCCCGAAGGAGCCTGGTTCTCCTCTTCCCGAGCCACGTTACGGCAGCTGGGGAAGCCTGCACCAGCTTTCTTCCCTTGGCACTTCCCAGGGCTGCCCTGAGGTGGTTCCAGCAGCCCGCCACGTCGTTAATTTGGCCTGCTGTCAGCAGCTCCCCGTGGCACGCAGGTGGCGGGTGAGGAAGAGCGGTTTCACCGAGGTCAGAGATACCTGGGCAAAACCTGGGGGCGGCAGCCACCAAGTCATGGTCCTGTCCCAAAGGCATCTCTCAGCAAACACCAAATCCTTGCACAAGAAGGGGCACAAGAGTTTATCAGGAAAAGCTGGCATGAATCTTTTATAATGGAAAGTGAAAGACAGCCACAGACGGTGGGTCCCCGCGAGCTGTCCTCGCTATCAGCGTGCCCGGGATTTGATCAGACCTCGACACTGAGAGGGGAAGCAGGAATTAAAGCAGAGACCTGCCCGCAGCACATCGTGCTCGGGAGGGAAATAAAAGAATCATAAAGATCACAAAACGTTAACGTGATGAGCACACGGCGACCGGTTTTATAGCTCCTGTGGGAGCGGAGCAACCTTGGACTTGGTGACTTTTACCACCGCTTGCCTCCTCGCAGCTCCGTGCACCTGTCGGCGGGCACCGGGTCCCTGCTGGGAGCGGGCGTGAGGGGGGCACGGGGGGGACAGGGCGAGGGCAGGGGAGAGCAGCCGGAGACCCCAGAGCTGGGGCTCCCCCTTACTCCCCTCAGGTGGCCCCGAGCTCTGCAGCGGCAGAAAGCCCCCGCCTGGCGCTGCCTTCGCCCCCCAGCCCCTCCTGACCGCCTCCCGGCAGGGCTCGGAGCCGCCCCCGGCTGCGCGCCCGGCTCAGCTCACCGAGCCGGCACTGCCCCCACCCCACCACACCCCCCAGTCATATCACGACGCTTCCCTGGCCAAAACCCCAGGTGTGCGGGGGGGCCGGGAGCCCTCACCTGCCCCCCGAAACACAACCCGCGGGGGCCGCACGCCGCCGGCACTCACCGCAGGCGGAGGTTGGCCATGAACTCGGGCATGGTGACGGAGTCCAGCAGCACGAAGTCGGCCTTGCCGAACTCCAGGCTCTCCTGCTCCGCCATGGTGGCGGTGTGCGGGGAGCAGTGGGGATGGGACCGGGGGGCGGTAAGACACCGCCGGGCTCTCGCCGCGCTGCCCCGGGGGAGGCCGGGGGGAGGAGGCCCCACCGCAGGTGAGGCGGGGCCTCGGGGCCCGAGGCCGCCTCCCCGCCCCGGGGACCCGAGGGGCGGCGGCGCCACCTGGTGGGAGCGAGCGGGGCTCAGCCCGCAGCCTTGCACGGCCCCCTGCGCCTGACACGAACCCGGCCGCCACCCCTCCGAGGAGGCAGCCTCGGGATAATTAGGTTAGGGGTCCTAATTAGGAGAATGAGGGCGGGGACCTAGGAGCAAACGGAAAGCGCTGTTTTGGGGAAGAAATGATTGGGTTTGGGATATACGAAGGTAGGGCAGGAGGCTGAGTGTGCAGGTGGCTGGCATGGTCACCATCGAAATACGCATCATCAATGGGCCCCATCCCTGTCCACATAACCATCTCTGTTCCCATCCCTGTCCCCAGACAGGGTCAGCTTCAGTCACTTTATCTTCATAGAATCCTAGAAAAATTAAGGTTGGAAAACACCTCCAAATCATCTGGTCCAAACATCCTCCTACCACCCTTGTCACCCACTCACCCATGTCCCCAAGCACCATGTCCAACCTTTCCTTGAACACCCCCAGGGACGGTAACTCCACCACTTCCCTGGGCAACCCGTCCCAGTGCCTGACCACTCTTCCTGAGAAGAAATGTCTCCTCATTGTTTTAATTGTTGAAGACTAGTGCTCTTTGTTCAATTCTTTATTTTAATTGTTGAAGAATAGGGGCACGACGTTTCCATTTTTCCACTCACTAGGGACATTGCCCGACTGCCAGGACTTTTCAGCTATGATAGAGACTTGGCAACTACATCAGCCAGTTCCCTCAGGACCCTGGGATTCCTGTCATCAGGTCCCATAGACTTGTACCTGTTGAGGTTCATCAGGTGGTGTCGAACCTGCTCTTCACTTACAGTGGCTGGGACTTTGCTCCCCCAGCCTCCACCTACGGGTTCAGGGAAATGAAAGGCCTGGGAAGCCCGTCTACCAGTGCAGACAGAGGCAAAGAAGTTGGTGAGCACCCAGCCTTCTCCATGTCTGTCGCTACCAATTACTCAGATACAGAAACTCACCCCTAATAGAAGAAATTAGCCACCTCTAATTGCTCACACACTACTGTTTTCACCCCTCGGTCTGTTTTCACAAATGTTAAAGGTGCACAGTGGCCCTCTTGTCACCCCAGCGCAGCAGCCCGAAGGAAGCTGGGTCGTCTCGTGCTCTTCCTCGAGGCTCTGTGGAGAAGGGGTGCCACCTCTGGCACAAGGGCCACAGGTTGAGAAAGAAGCATGCACACAAGCCCTGAGAGTTGGCTACAGATTTCTTTATTGCCAGGACATCCTGCAGGTAAGCCTGTGGGATGTCCACGGTGTTTGGCAGCTCCAAGCTAATGTTTGGCATGGAGCCTGAGCGACAACCGGTATGGAGCTGGCCAGGCACTCCTGCACCACTGTTGGTGCTCTCAGATGGCAGAGAGCAAAGACATGCCACAGGAGTCCCAGGTCTGTTCTGGTGCAGGTGGATCCACTTCCATTGCTTCCTCCACATCTTCTGGTGGATCCAGCTCCATGGGCTCCACGGTGTTTGGAAGAAGGATGAGCCAGTCCTTGCCCGGGACTGCCCAAACAGGATGCCTTCCATTCGGAATGTTTTCAGGCCAGGGTGCCGAACGAGGGGGTTGACCAGTCCCACCCCTAGGACCCATGCCACTCCCAGCTTGATTTTCACACACGGGTTTAATGCTGCCATCAGTTTTACGGCTATGCCTGGCTCCCACACTGTGTTCCCGACTATGTGCATGCCTCTGCTCCCCGCGGCTCTCTGCCTGATGTTCCTGCCTCGGCACAGCTCCACCATTGCGCCACTGGTAAGGCCCAGCCCCCCTAGCGCTGGGTGTGTGAGCGGGCGGCCTGTTCCCCGTGTCGTTGCGGCACCAGTGGTACCGCTTAAATGTGTCTTTGGGCTGTGCGCCACAGGTCCCTCGAGCACTGGTGTGTCTTGTGCTGCCGGCACTATACCTCCGCCCATGACACTTCTCCATGTTAGCTGCCTTCTTTCTTGGTGATTCTTCGGACGCCGTTGCTGTCCTTGCACACCAAGGAGGGCCGCTTCTCGCCTTGCTCCTTCTAGTCTCCTTCCTGCTGCGTACGCTGGCTATCAGAGGACCGAGTAGCTGAGCGAGTGGTGGCCAGCTGCAGGGGGCCTGTTTTATAGGGCCCGCAGCTAAGGTGGGGCAGTGGTGGCCACTGTGACCTCAGCAAGCCTCTGCGATGGAGTGGCCCATGCATGCCCAAAGGCAGCTGTGTAGGGAGTGACCTGGAAGATGCCCTCACGTGGAAGAAGGAGGAGGGCTGGGGGGCTGAGGGCCCCTTTTCTGGGGCTGGCTCCCCTGGGCCATTTGGCTTGCCAGAGAGAAAGGCTGCCCCTTGATCACAGGGACTGTCCTGCACCTCCCATCCTGTGCCCTGGCTTTGTTCCTCATGTTCCACATGATGTTTCCCCAAGCACCATGTCCCCAAGCACCATGTCCAAGCACCATGGTGACTCAACCACTTCTATGGGCAACCCGTTCCAATGCTTGACTTTTCTTTCTGAGAAGAAATGTCTCCTAATCTCCAACCTGAACCTCCCCTGGCGCAACCTGAGACCATTCCCTCTAGTCCAAACACCTCACAACGTCACCCTTTCCTCTCCTGGGATGTTTATTCCTGTCAGGAGGTGTAGGTCCCACATCTCGAGGCCCAACCGCACCCCAACGTTTCCATTTCCCCTCGCTTTTCCTCTCAGCCCCCTCATGACAGAAAATGGGGGCCGCCACCCCCTGATCCCCTCCTGCTTCAGTGCCCTCTTCTCCTCATAACCCCCCTGCTTCAGAAACAGATAGTCCTTCTGTTACAAATAAGGACCTGAAGCATGGGGTGAACCAAGTGACTTCCCAAAAATCTTCTCGAAAGTCTGCTTTGGGGCAAGGGGGAAGCGTGCTGTACTGACCCCATGGCAGCAGCAGCAGTTTCTTACATATGGGCAATCTCTGGCACACATTTGCCATGAGCCCCCTAGGTTTTGTTTCTTCCACAGTTGCACACTTTGTTCTCAATTTCATCCTCCCCACCGCGACACATTAATGGGGAAGCATCCAGATGTAAAGCCTGGATTCAAAAATGGGAATAACTGATTTATGCACAGAAGGGGAGCGCCCTGTTGAAGCTACGCCATGTGGACATCCTTTTAGAGCCCTCTCTGGGCTCTGTCAGCCCAGAAAGCAGCTTTGGTAGAAGTGGATGGCTGAACCCCACACTTACTGGGAATAAAAGGGCTTTTTGGAGGCTTTAGGAGTTTTTAATGGTGTTGTCTATTTTTCTTTTAACTATGCTGGTGATGGAAACTGTGACTGAAGAAATGGAAGGGTTAAACAAAAGAGTTTTTTGTTTGTTTGTCAATTCAAAATCAACAGAGAAAGACTTCTGTCCTTCCAAAACACAGGCTGGAAGGGAAGGCTGCAGCTCTCACAGTTCACTGCTGAAGAATGAACTCATGCCATTTGTGTTGCCTTTGCTTAGGATGGCTGTGGCCTTTCCAAAAGCACGATCTGAAACCAACCCAAGTCTCTCATCTGCAAAACACAGCTGTGGTTTTACAGCTCAGGCTGGAGAATTTCAAGCAGAGTATCCTAAATTAGGCAACAAACAGCTTTAGAAAAACAAGCAACAGGGCTGCTTCACACTCCAGCATAGCGGAGTTTGAAAGAACTGGGAAAAGGCATTAAAAATAGCTTGCTTTTGTCCCACGTGTGATGACGGACAAGCACGCTTCCACTCACCAGGGAGCTGCAAGGCACTGAACTGAAAATCATCCCTGGAGCACATCCCTGTGCTTGAGCAGGAAACCATCCAAGGAATCAAAGCTGTCTGCCAGTTTGTCTTCAGACAGTCAATTACAGAACAGAAGTGGGACAGGGCTGGGGCTGTGGAGCTGGGGCGAGCCGGAGTGGGAGACAAACGGTGGCATTGTGCCTGCTGCAAGCACCAGCAAAGAGCTGTGCCACATCCTGCAGGTTGCTGGGGACAGCAAAAGGGACATGGCTCAGTGCTATCTGGCCTGGGTCAAAGAGGGGGTGCCAGGAGCAGGCAGGGCACCCACATCTCCCATCACCACGGTGCCCAGAGGAGCAGCCACCGTGGCTCCAGCGTCCTGGCGTGCATTTCAGTTCATCCAGGGCAGCAGCCCTGAGATCCACCCAGGTGGCTCTGGACACACCAAAATCACATCTCTGGAGCCCACCAGAGATGAGACACAAATTCCCCTGAAAGCTGGTTTATCCCTGAGATCCAAGGATTAAACTGGGGGCAAAATCAATCACTTAAATACAGAGATTTTTATGTAGAATGTTCTCTGATGCCTCAACTGGTCATCTGCTTGCTCTCCTTTTAAACATGAGTTTTGCTTTTGGAAAATTATATAGATACTTCATTTCTTCTTTCTTAGTTTCCTCTGACATTTCTTCTTCTATTTCATTACTCATGTCACTTTCCGCCTTCACTACTGGTAAATGGCTGCCACGGGTCTCGCCAGCATTAACCATTTGTGAGTTGGTAACCTATGCAGTTACCTCTTCTCTTTTTTTTTAAAGGGAAGCAAAAAAAAAAAAAAATTACACATGACATCAAAAATTTCCAGTCTATCACAGATACACAATAATGTTATGCTCTCTAGCCAAAGAGGAGGATGTTAAACTGTAAACAAAACTAAATATTGAGTTCCCAGGCTTTTTGTAATCATATAAAGTGAATACTGTGCTTTCTCTTATGGATTTTTCCGGGAGACATTATGAAGACAATGAGCCATACCAAGTCTCTAACAAGATTATTGCACAAATACTTGGCAATTTATACTGAGAGAACATTTTTTATATAGGTGTTTATTAGCATTCACTTTCAGGATACAGTGTGACAGAAGATATCCTGTAACAAAAGGCAGCAAAGGCAGAGTCCATAATGCTTTTGTTTCTAACCAGGGGAAATTTCCCCTTTCCCAAATGTCCTCCTGAGCATTCTTCTGAGGATGTTTGTCTGTCTGGGAGGAGAGGGTAGAGGAGCATGAGGACTGCCAGGGTTATAGGGCTGCCTTGTTCCTCAGTAGAATTTGACATTTTAATTTTCTCCTGCAGTTCCTGGAGAAGAAGGAACTTGCCCTATGGTAAAAGGTTCACTATGAGCCACTTCATGTCTGCATATATGCTTGTGATTCCCCAACCTAACGAGAGATGGGAATCCAGCCAAAAGCACCAGACTCATCAGAACAGAAGGGAAACATCTTGTGATGTTCACCAGGCATGACTGTAGCTGCATCTGAAGCATCGTGGGCAAAAATACCACCCCTCCGTGCCGAGAGATGCAATGTGGAGACCAACCTAGCCCTTACAAGCACAAAAGTGATGGAAACCCAGGCTGACCATTGCAACTCAGAGCTCCTGTACCCTAACTTAATGGCACTTTGTCAGGGTGCTTGTACACCTTAATCACCGTTTTCCCCATTGTGTTGCATCCAAATGGTTTTCACTGAAAATCTTCAGAAGAAAACAAAAGGAAGAGGTGTAGAGCCTTAACATCAAAGAGAAAGCCCAGCCTGCTTCCTGGTCCCTCCATGATGTTCCCAGGGAGGGTCTCCATCTTCTGGCCACTCTGCCCATGGGCCTGAGGCAGCACGGCGTAGCACTGCTTCTCCTGCAGCTGGATTTTCACTTTGATGGGAATTAAAATCTGATCTGAAAATCTGCACCCGGAAAGGGTGATCTGATTCAAGGCTGACCGCAGTTGAACAACCACTTGAATCTGTGAGATGGTTGAGAACAGAAGTAGAAAAGCAGAGAAAGCAGAGCTGGAGCAGTGTTTTGATGAGCTGTCAAATCCCCCTGCTCTGGCACAGGTAAGTTCAGCTTAAACCCTTTCTGATGGATGTTTGTCTATTTTTTTTTTTTTTTTCTCTGAAACTTCCACTAATGGAGACTTGACGTCAGGCAATCTGTTCTGGCGCATTGCTGTATTTACATTTCATCAGTCCCCAAATGTCTAACTAAAGCTCTCTCACCGCAGTTTCATCCCATGACTTCTCATCCTCTCCAGACAGACACAGAGAAGAGTTTATTCCCTTCCTCTTTGTGGCTGCCTTTTATTTATTGGAGGGCTGTTATCATAGGAGTACGGGAAATGCAGCTG
Source organism: Heteronetta atricapilla (assembly GCA_011075105.1). Classification (NCBI taxonomy): domain Eukaryota; kingdom Metazoa; phylum Chordata; class Aves; order Anseriformes; family Anatidae; genus Heteronetta; species Heteronetta atricapilla. The sequence continues at coordinate 698,568 of CM021757.1, read as the reverse complement.
CTGAAAGGGAGTTTGGAGGTCAGCTACTCCACAGCTGTCTCATCTTCCCCCAGCCTTCAGTCCCCTGGACCAAACAACACAATTCTTTCATTCTTACACCGTGGATCATACTTTTTAGACTTCCGCTAATCCTTGCTGCTAGCAAGTAAGGGATTTCTTCACTAGGCCAGTTGTTGTAAGGAGGGAGCAATCCCATGGTCACAGGAGGTGGGGGAAGCCCTGCAGGGTCACTTGGTGTCAGCTCTATTTGTTTGGTGGGCTCACCGTGGGAGTCAGCAAGGATCTGCTGGGGATCGCAAACCCCCCTGTCATCGTGTGAGCACTGCAAGAGCACAGGGCTAGGAGAGAAGCCAGCAGCACGGCAAGCAAAGGCAGCAAAGCAGGAGTTCTGGAAGGGCTGACCACCTTTGTCTAGTCTTCAGAAATAAAAAGGGATATCCCAAATAAATATCCAGCTCCATTAGATTTTCTTATCCCTGTTGATGTGACCCATAAGTTCGCAAACTTGGTTTCTTTCATGGAAAATTGTGATATATTGGGTGTTTGCCCATCAGCTCTCTCTGTGCAGACGTCTCAGGCAATATAAAGGAGAGCACCTTCACCCGGAGCCACAGCCGCTTTCCCTGCTCTCCTCTTTATGACGGGAGATGGTGCCAGGTTGTGTGGTTCCTTGAGTCAGGGCCACTTGTCCAAGAAAAACACAGCTCTGATTTACCTATTAAAAAAAAAAAAAAAAAAAAAAAAAAAAAAAAAAAAAAAAAAAGACATTGAAGGCTAATTGCAATCTCCCTGTTTTGCTTTCTCCCTGGAAGGTAGCCTGGGTCAAAGAGACACAGTTTCCCAGTGGGAATTCTAGCATATGGGTAAGTTTCCAGACGCAGTGAAATGCCTAAGAAGGTGCCTCATAGATACCTGGTCTCCTGATGCCAAAAGAATGATAAAAAACTGAGTAGGTATTTCCCTCTTTCTCAAAATCTTAAAAATCCCTGTATCTTAAGGAAAAAGAAATTAAAAAAAAAAAAAACTACAATAACAACAACAACAAAACTGGCATGGTGACTTCAGCTGCACAGTATCAGCATAACTCAGTATGACAATCATCCATTCATCATCAGATGTTGTGACGTTCTAGGAAAAAGGACTCCTGAGGGCATGAGCTTTCCCAATCAGCCATAAAATTGTGTTGCAACCATCAATAAGCTTCCTCCCAGCTCCTGCAAGTGTGGCAGCCATGAACCCGGAGCTCTCCTGGCTGTGGCAGTCCCAGGCACGTGTCAAGCATGGCCAAGCATGGCAGAGCCTGCTAGCAATTACCTTCAGTTCCTCTGAGCTCCAGTTCCTGGGAAAGCTATGAACGACTATGCGGAAGGAACAAAAATACCCCAGAACCAAGCCGTAGAGGCAGGGTGTAGCTTAGCAGAGATTCAAAAGAAATACACAGCCAAGACAGGTCCTGCATGGGCACCTTGGTGGTTTCCAAGCAGGTAGGCATGAAAGAGTTTTTTTTTTTTTTTTTTCTCTTGGCCTTGATTTGATGTCTGGCTACTTGAACTTGTGACCAGAAATCTGTGATGGGCTTGGACAGAGAAGAATCTTCTGGATTTAAATACGTGAAATGACTGAAGTGCACACTGCAGACTCATGTCAAGCTTTTCATCCACCATCACCCCCAGGTCCTGCTCTGCAGGGCTGCTCTCAGCCCACTCATCTCCCAGTCCGTACCGGTACAAGGGACTGCCCTGATCCGGGGGCAGGACTTTGCACTTGGCCTTGTTGAATTTCATGAGGTTCACAGAGGAGTATCCAAGGGGGGCAGGGGAGCATGTTACATGGTCGTTATCTCCAAATCCTCACTAAAAGACCCAGAGGACTCTTACACAACCTACTCCTTGGCACCAGCACTCTCTGCCACCCAGTGATGCCTGTAAGGATACAAATCACTGAAACCCTCAATACAGACCTTCCAGGGGATAACACCCAGGAGCCGAGCGGCTGAACAAGTCCTCATTTCACCCTACCCTGCCCTGGCAGCGGGAGGATGGAGTCCCAGCAGGCCCAGAGTGGCCGTGTCCGGGCTGGAGGAGGACACGCACTAGGTGGAGCCATTCCATCGGGAAACTGGGGTCCGGCCGGCCAAGCTGAGAACACCAGAGCAGCCTCAGCCCAGCCAGCCCAGGCCCTAGGAATGGGACTAATCCTGGGACAGGCCCGGGGGAAAAGGCACCGTGGCCACCCTGCAGCTCAGGGGATGGAGGTCGGGAGGGCTGGATGTGAACGAGCAGAAAGCGGTTACGAGGGTCACCTCTAAGTCTGCGTGGCTCAGAAGAGCAAATGAAGGGCATACGTTTAGGATGGCGGCTTTACTGTGCAAGTGCAATGCATGTAGGAGGATAAGGAGATGGGGACCTGGAGGACAGGGATGAGGGACCAAGGGGAGCTAGAAGCTCCCGCTGGCAGAGCTCCCCTGAGGAACCGGGAGCAGGTCCCACACCTTGCACCCAGGGCGACTGCATCTCAGAACCAGCCGGAGCCCTGGCAGCGCCCATGGGAAGGAGGGAGGGAGGCTTCTTCAGTCTGGCAGAGAAGAGAAAAGTGCAAGCCAGGAGCTGCTGGCCAACCTGGGCATACTGGGACTGGAAACAGCACACATTTTTAACAGGGAAGATAATTAACAGTTGGAGCCACTTGTTAAGGTATTGGCAGGCAGAGTCACTGACATCCTGAAATGGGGTTGGACAGGTTTTTCTTAAACAGATTTCAGGGCAGTCCTGCATCACCCAGATGACGTTAGAGCTTTGGGCTTAAACACCAAGTTCAATGTGACTGGTTGTGTTAGGCAGTCACAGCTGAATGCCCCTGCAGGCATTCTGCCTGAAAGCACCATGTCCTGCAGTGCTGACAGGCCGGGCAAATGCCGTGTGCCCTTATGGCATCCCTCAGCAAGGGGGTCCTCTTGTCCCTTCCTAGTCCTGCTGTGGAGCAGGCACATGAGATCCTTACCAAGTAACAGGAGAGGCAGCCCGTAGGTGTCTCACAGCACTCGCCTGATCCTGCTTACCACGAGCTGCTCCTAGTGCCATGACAGTAACTCCTGGACACAACCACTTAGGTCTGGATTAGATCCTACATGATATAGCAATTTCTTGAGGGTAAGAAGACTTTGCAGAGGGATCTGGATAGGTTTGATCAATGGGCCAAGTCCAACTACATGACATTCAATGAGGCTAAACACTGGGTGCTGCATTTGGGTCACAGCAACCCCATGAAGCTGTACAGGCTTGAGGAAGAGTGGCTGGAAAGGTGCCCAGCAGAAAAGAAACTGGGGATGCTGGTCAGCAGCTGAATGGGAGCCATTAGCGTGCCCAGGTGGCCAAGAAGGCCAACAGCATCCTGGCCTGTATCAGAAATAGCGTGGCCAGCAGGACCAGGGAAGTGATTGTCCCTCTGTGCTCGGCTCTAGTGAGGCCCCACCTTGAGTACTGTGTTCAGTTTGGGGGTCCCACACGACAAGAAGGATATTGAGGTGCTTGAGTGCATGCAGGAAAGAGCAATGAAGCTGGTGAAGGGACTGGAAAACAAGAGTTATGAGCAGTGGCTGAGGGAACTGGGGCTGTTTAGTCTGGAGAGGAGGAGGCTGAGGCCTCATCGCTCTCTCCAGCTACCTGATGGAGGTTGTAGCGAGATGAGTGTTGATCTCTTTTCCCAGGTGACAAGAGGAAATAGTGTCAAGCTGCGCCAGGAGAGGTTTCAATTTGAAATTAGGAAGAATTTCTTTACGGAGAGAGTGATCAAACATTGGAATGGGCTGCCCAGGGTGGAGGCCCCAGCCCCGGAGGTATTTAGGGTGTGTGGATGTGGCACTAAAGGAGATGTTTTAGTGATGGGACTTGGCAGGTCAGGTTGATGGTTGGACTTGGTGATCTTGTAGGTATTTTCCAACCTCAATGAGTCTACAATTCTGTGATTCTATTGCAGTCTTCTCTTGTTTTTGACACCAGGCACCACACAGATGCTGTCTTTACACTGGCCACTGCGTGGGACTGTGTCAAGTGTGTGGGACTTCACAGGGCTGGGAATGGCCACTTCCACTCCCAGTAAACAGGCAAGTAACCCCTTACCACTCCTTGGTAAGAGATGTGGGAGAACGAAAATAGACTGATGTTTTGGGGGTGAGAGTTTCTGCAGCAGATGTGTTACCCCTGCCTGGGGTGTTTCCAGTTAACAGCCTATTTGTGAGTGTGAACATCAAAAGTGCCACTCAGCGAGGTGAACTGCAGCTCCTCTCTCCAACACCCGGTGTCAGTGCCAAGAGGCTGCACCTTGCCAAGTGTTTACAGTAATCCTTGGCACGTAGCCGGGATTTCAACAAAGACATCTGCTAATCCACTGAGCAGAGCTTTCAGGAAAGAGAAGCTGGATGGTTTCAGGAAACCCTGCTCCCAGCCAGAGTCTTCAAGTTGCAGACTTGCCTGTCCCGGCTGGGGAAACACACCTGAGTCTCCCAAGACTGGGATTTGTCTCAGACAAAAGTTCTCAGTAGGTTTCCTCACTTGGCTTAGTTATTCTGCAGCTTTTGTAGCCTCTGTCCTCGTTTTGCAGCCTCCTTGCTGTGCACGGATCAAAGGGGATCCTTGTGAGTTATCCACGTGGGACCTGAGTCAGGCCAGGCACTAACTGCGGGAGCAGAGCCAGTCTCACCCCCCTGGACTTCCCTCCCCTTAGTCATGAGGCTGCAGGAAAACAGGACAAGAAACGGAGGAGCTGGTGAGACCCTAGGCACAGGAAACACCTCGTGCTGCTGCCGTGGGACTCAGCAACATCTCTTGCCACAAAGGAGCTGGGGGCTCTGTGGTGCAGGGGGTTAGGCAAGCTGAGATTTCCTTGCATACCTTTTCCTTAACACACTAAACCAGGCAGGTGCACCCACTGTGCTAGTGCTCAAACTCCCACTTAAAAAACAGGGAGGAAAAAAAAAATTAAAAAAAAAAAAAATATGTCTCTGGAAGAAATCAGCAAATTTGTTAGGAAACATGCTGAAAATCTCAAGATACTAAAAGTGTTCTCCTTCTCCTAAGGCTGCAGCCCGCCCTCCTGCTTGGTGCTGCAGAGGTGTTGATCTGCGGTCCCTTTATCTCCCCTCTGTGGAGGGCCGATAAAGCCTTTCCTCCTGAATCCAAGCTGGCTATTGCACAGCTTCTCTTCCTCTCCCAGAGAGAGGCTGCTTTCAGTTTCAGCGCTGGGAAATCACATGCTTGATGGCTTAAACATGATGTAATTGTTTTTGGAAGAGACCTGAGCACTGGTTGGGTTTGCTCTTGTTTTTCAGGCACACAGGACATTGGGAAGGAGCAGGGAGCAGAGAGGAAACTGCTGGGAGTGACTGGTGCACACAATGAACCTGGAGAATTCCTCAGTGGGGGTCACCAAAACCTTTGTCTCCTCCCACGCGCTTGTCTCCAAAGGTGGAGGTTCCCACAAGGGCTGATAAACACAAGTCCAGAGACGACCATCCAGTTCACAAAGTCCTGAAGTTGTGGAACACTGGAAACCACAATGGTTTGCTGGGAAAGGGCCTGTCCTTGGGCTCCTTCTCATGTATCCCATTAGCTCTTTAGGGATTTCCCCCTTGGAGCCAGAACAGCTCAGAAGCTCATCCGACTTCTGCAGGGCAGCGCCATTCAGGCACCATCATGCCCCAAGCTTTCCCTGAAGGCTCTGACATGACAGGTAAATCCTGTACAGTTCTCAGGGAAAAACTTGAGGCAACCTTGGAACAGGTCCTCGTGCCATGTGCGTGCAGGTATGGGACAGATGCAGCCCACACAATTCACTTCAGTGAATGACGCCAGGTGAGGGGTGCTGCATTGGCAGAAGGAGGAGCACTCATCCTGCTGGCGGTCGCTCATTGTCATGTAGATGGTGGGCTCTGTGGCAATCTGGTTTCGGGTCTTAAGTCCAGGACTGGGATGGAAAAGTGCAGTGCAGCTAACAGAGAGGCTCTTCCCCAAGCCAAGAAGCAGAGGGACCAGTCCTAAAAATGGGATCACTGGTAAAAAGGATCTTTGTATTTTTTAAAATAGTGTATGCAGCACTTTCATGTAACAACCAAAGGAACACTGGTTTTCTGCTCAAGGAATGGGGTAAAATATGCGGTTCCAGATGATATAGCTGGCAACATGGGCTCCTTTGTCATGAAGTGTGAATATGCATGTGGCAGGGGAGAGAATGAGTGTCCTGTGTGTAGGAGGGGATTAAATATGCTTTATATCCTTCTTGAACCCATTTTTGAACCAATTTTTCTTAAGAAAAACATTCTTAATAATTTATTTCCTTTTTTTTTTTTAGATGCGACTTTTTAAAGATGTGCATTCATGTTAAAAAAGAGGAACCTATTTCTCATCTTCACAGGCTAGAAGCTGCTTTCCATCTAATATGAGTTGTTGCTGTTATTTATAATAATTCTTTGATTGGTTAAGACATGTCTAAGCCTGTGTATATGGAGAACAGAATTAGGCTCCCATCTAAACTTGGCAATGCAACAACTTTTCCCCATGATGTCTGTTGCAAGAGCATCTTGGGATCTTGTTGATGAATAAGGCTCTTTTTGCATCTGGTGTTACACGAGCCAGAACAAAGTTTGCCTCTCAGTTAAATAATTTACAGTGTAACATGACACAAGACAGGGATATGATATAATGATAAGTTTATCTTTTGCTGCACTTCCATGCTGTGGCAAAACCCATTTATTTTAATGCAGGAATTACTGTGGGAGATGGTCAAGCCTGCAGCTCAGACAGACACTTGATTTGATTTTAGGACATCACTGATGGAGTGGTTCAAGTGGTTCCAGTGAACCTTTCCTGCTCTTCATTATAGCTGGAATTTGCCTCCTTTCTCCTCCTGGCTGCTGGCACTCATCATCCTTTCATTTGTTAAAATAAATAACTCTCTAACTTCAGAATCTTCACAGGAGATTGTGATCGAGTCACTCCTATTCTTAGTTAAACAAACTCAATACAGCATTGCCTTCATATCTGGTCGGTGGGTTTGTCATACTGCCAATCATTCTTGTAAAGTTTTCTAAACCTTTCCCAATTTGTCTTTTGAAGTGGCAGCACAAGAATCATACCCTTGTTCCCAAACCTTGTGACCAGATCTGGATAGATCCTTGCTGATTACACTCGAGGGTGAGGCTCAAGCTATTTAAAGCATTTGTTGGTAACAGAAGTTCACTTCACATGTTCATCACCAAACATACCCTGGCTGCTTTCTCAGTCCCGAGACTGCCGGCCGCCCTGCAGAACAACCTGCCTTTTTCTATCCGAACAGTGCAGTGACAGGAACTCAGACAGAGACTCAGAGGAAGCTCAGGCCAAATGCGTGCGGCTGTCTGGAAAGCTCTTGGTGACTGCATTTCCTTTTCCTCCAGAACTTCCTTCCCATCTGATCAACAGAAAAGGATGCATGTGTCAGAAAAGGACCGGCTCTATCAGCCCAACCCCAGCTGCACCGGGCATTTCTGTTCCACCCCTTGCCTGCACAGTGGGATTTGCACCCGGGAAGACAGACAGGCTCACACCTTGCAAAGGACGGGATAGAAAAAAATAAGTTATGGTGACCTTCAGAGTGAGAGAGGGGTTCTCTAAAGCTCAGCTTGAGTCCTGGCAAGCCCAGCTGGCTTACAGGAATGAACCAAATACAAACACTGTCTCCAAACTTTGCCTGTAGGATTGCATGGATAAATCCGGGGCACTTTCATTGAGATCGAGGGAATCTAATCTAGCAGTACTGCTCCAATTCTCCGTGCTACAGACCAGCAACATTTGCTGTGGGGGCTTCGACCTCTTTTGAAATACTAGTCTTGGAAAAAGGACTCCCAGAGCCCCGCATGGTAGCAGTAATCATCTAGGACTACTGGAAAGCATCCAATTTGCAGTTGTTGACTTATTTCTCATTTTAATAAGTGTCCAACGAATTCAAACAGCCTTAAGATGACAGATGGCCCTATGGGGAAACGATTTTATGACAAAAGATACCCCCTATGGGGAAAAGAGGTTAGACTAATCAGAAGGATATGGATTTAGGACAACAGGAACAGTGTGAGCAGGGGTGGTTTGGCCCGTAACACTGTGTCCACTGAGAGGGTGAATTTGTTTGCCTGGAGATCCTGTAGACCCACCACCGGGTTTCTGGTTGCATTTTTCAAACGCAGGACTGTTCTGTTACTCTTGCTACTGGATTCCTCAAGTGAATAGCACGCTCTGTGAACACGAGCGCCTCGACATTGCAAAACCCAGTGACAGAAATGTGCAACTTCAAGGGTGTACATGCACTGGGAGAAACCAACAACTGCTACTTCGGTTAAAGTCTAGAGGCTGGGTGTTTTGTGTGGGCTGGAATGCTGTAACTTTAACCCTTTAGGCAGTTCTCCACATACACGACTGGCCCCATGCTTCCTCTGGAAAAAATGACAGGTTATGGAACCACCATTTCTGGTGAAATCTTGCAAGAAGCACACTTTGATCTTTTGCACCATTAACATCACAGTTAGACGTGTGTTGAGCAGTGCTCCAAAGAGCAAGTGGTGGAACAAGTGCCTTAAATTTTGCAAAAACTACGACGCTGCACCCACCTCACAGGTACTGATCATGCCGAAATGTTCCTGGGCTATATGGGAGATGGTCACTTGTGGGGGGAGAAGTGCTGGCTCCTGCAAAACTGGGGGCTTGTTAGGTGGCAAATTGCCTGTCTCCAGCAGAGCACAGCCACTTTTGCTGCTGCATGACTCATGGGGCCAGGAAAAACAGAGCCGGACAGCCCAGCCGTGGGGGCTGAGTGTGGCAGACCACAGCCTGTGCCATCTCTCTCTGGGTGGAGGCAGCACCATGGCACTGCAGACAAGGAGCACAAGGCTCTGCGGGGGTCTCCTGGGTTTCCCTCAGCCCTGCCAGCTCCCTGTCTCCCACAGCCGAAGAGCAGCAGGACCTCAGGTGTGGGAGATGGCTCTGCGTTGCCTCTGGCACCCAGCTGGCATAACACCTGTCCAGTTGACGTATTGCACGTGAAGACACTGCGTAAAATCTCTGGCCTGAAGCATGGTGTAACAGCTTTTGTAATTTTGCAACAGATTAGTACATAATTAAAGCATCTCTTGCATCTTTCTGTAAGATTAATGTCTGATTGTGTCTGACTTAATTTTTATCCTGTTTAAGTTTATATGGCTTTTTACAGTTTGGTTTAATTTGATTAGAAATTCCAGCCCCTGACATTTTCTGCTTTATCATAATTTCATAAGTAAAGGCAGAGCCAACCGCTTGCCACTTTCTGCTTAAGGAAGAAAGTATTTCTTGTGGGAAACATATCTGTGTAAAGGCCTACTCTGTGTTATGCCTCTGTTTGAACTTGTTTTCTGCTGAATGCGGATACAGCCTAATTATTGCCACCTGAATTTCCATGGTGGAAGAGCACAGGAAGAGGCAGTGCCTGGTTCCTCCTGCAGGTACACAGAGAACGCCCCATGGACCAGCACAGGAGCTAAAGGATCCTCCCAGGGAACAGGACCACAGCGCCTGCATTTGTCACCACAGATAAGCAGTGCCTACGCTTTCTCAGTCTATTTTGTAAAGGCCCTTTTTGTGTTAGGAAAGCAAAGACAGTCTGGGTGTTGTTTTTTGCATGTTTTGCCAGGTCCTAATATTAGCTGTGGTTTGCCTGCCTACAATAAACCCTGATTGATCTGTGTGTAAATATTTAGCTAGTCTCCCCCCCACATCTAGCTGTCAAGCCTGGTGAAAGAAATCTCTCTCCTTTTTCGGTATTTTGTTTCAAGAGGAGGAATGCCATCTTCTTGTATGGTCTTGTACATGAGATGACTTCAGACATGTTTGTACCCTGTTTCATGCCCAGCTCTGGGCCCTGGCTGCCTGCTCACCCCAGGGACAAGCCATGCGGAAGAAAACCCAGGTGGATTTCCCTCCAGCTGCCTTCGCACAGAAGCAGGGATGAGGATCATGCCAAGCTGGATTCCTTCTACCAAGACCACACTTATCCTAGAGAGTTAAAAATAAGAGGAATCACAAAGAGGGAATTAAAGCTCTCAGATTTGTGAAGTTTATTTTATCTTATGGGTATGTCTTTCACTGGGAAATAAAGGTCTCAAAAAATAGAAATAAGATGATGAATATATGAGATCAGCAGAGCTGTGGGGGGGGGACATCAAGGCGGGACTGGGCAGAGAGGAGCTAGGTGAGAGGCTGCAGTCATCAGGGAAGGGAGAGGATACCCAGAGTAAAAAAACAATGAAGCACTGGAGAGCAGATGTCTCTGGCTGCACTGTGGCTGACCGCCTTTGCTTTTCTCAATGTTTTCTGTTTCTTGGTAGCTCTTCCCACCACATATGAGCAACATGACAAAATATGCAAACGCTTCCAATATTTTCTCATATTTCCAGTTTGAGAAAGTTAGTAACACGTTAGAATTACAACTAGTCATTTTGCTAATTTGTACTAGACCAGTGCTGAACAGAGACAGGGAAGTTCCAGTGGTGGGTAGCAGAGGCGTTGGGCCAGGATCGTGGTCTGAAGCAGTACGAGAGCACCGGTTGGGGTCCCAGGCTGTAGCAGCCAAGTGAACAAACCTGCTGGAAGGACACCCAGCTCCTGCTCGGGCTGGGGGGAAGCACGAACATGGAGCTATCCTCAGGCATGGGGACGGCCACGCTCATTTGCCCCTTTGCAAAAACAGAGCGGAAGTTGCCACACAGCAGGGAGCAGCTGCTGGTTTTTAATTCAGACCATCTGAATGCCTGTACAAGGAATGAGCTTATTGACTGCTCGGGGTTTCTGAAGGTTCAAGTGGAGGACAAGGGCTGGGATAGCGTGGGACATTCCAGAAAGGAGGCTGCAGAACAACAGCCGCCGACAGCTGAGCCTCCCCTAGGTCTCCCTGTCCCGACACCACCCTCTTGGGATTTCCTCCCTGCCCTTGTACCACATCCTAGATCTGCTCCTGTCACAGGAAACCCATCCATGCTCACTCTCATGGCCCGTCAGTCTCTGTGAGATGGCTCTGAATGGTCCAGCTTCCCGTAAGGCAGAAAGAAGGCTTCACGACCACAGCATAAGACCGCGCACAGGCAGGAGAATCCTGAAAGCCTTGCTGACACAGACCTCATCGAGAGGCAGGATATTTCATAACGAGATTCCATATTATGTCATTCAACAGCAATTTAAGAGTTCGAGTGACTGAAACAGAGGCTTGGGCTCGGACCTGTGCTATTTGTCCATTTGAACGTTTGCTCCAAAACCTTTGGTCCTTAAAGCAGTATCTTGTAATGTCAGCAGCAGACGTGCTCCCAAGTCCCTGGACCCAGAGAAAACCTTCCCCAAGGCCTGGGGGAGACAGCCATATTCAGGCCGTCAGGGAAAGAAACCACTGTGCACAACAAGAAGAGGCCACTGGTCATGGCACCCATGGCATACCACGTCAGGCAGCACACACGTGCCCTGCCTTCTAGAGACAGCCTGGGCCTGAAGCCCATCTCTCTAAGTCCCTCAGAAGAGGCTTTGCTCCAGGTAACACGCTGACCCTACACACCCTGACTCTTAATAATGGGCATAATACACTCAGCATCACTTGGCTTCACTGCCCAGCTGAGAACAGCCCCAATTTGCTGACAAAATCTCAGCCAAGATGGAGGAGTACAGGTGCGATGTGCATTTCTTGCTCTATGTACTGAGGAAAGAGCTCAACAAACATGGAAGTCGTCATTTATAGACCATTGCATTTGGGGAGGAAGAATATTGAGTTGTGCCCAAGAATATTCAGTTGTGCCCAGTGACAGGACGAGAGGCAACGGGCACAAACCGAAGCACAGGAGGTTCCAGCTCATTATGAGGGGGCACTTCCTTACCAGGAGGGTGACAGAGCACTGGGACAGGCTGCCCAGAGAGGTTGGGGAGTCACCTTCTCTGGAGGTATTCAAAAGATATTATCTTTGAGATATTCAAATCCTGCCTGGATGCCATCCTGCACAAGGTGCTCTTGGAGATCCTGCCCGGCAGGGGGTTGGACCAGGTGATCCCCAGAGGCCCCTTCCGGCCCTGCCCATTCTGTGATGCTGTGTAATATATATGGCAACCACTTTGAAACCCAAATAAAATGCCCAAGTAAGCCAAGTCATCAGCCATCAGTCTGTGGGTTGTGGACAAAATCGATCTAGATTAACTCTTGTAAATGAACATGCTGGTATCTAGACTGCCCTGCCTGGGGCCTGTGGCAAAAGCATGCCAGCAGATATACCAGCACAAAGACGATGCTTTGAAAGGTGAGGAGCACTGCAAAGTGCTGCAACACCGCAGTGAAAGGTAAGCCACCAGATCACTTGGCTGAAATGTAAAGGCAGGTTTCCAAACTCTTTTCTAGCAGTCATGCCTGTAACAAGCTGTGTGCTGTTTTGGAGTGACCTGCACACCACGGCTCAGACACCAAGCAGAGTCAGTGTGGCTTTTGGACTCTGCATGCCTCTTCTTTGCTTGGGAGTAGGCAGCATTACTTGCCAGGGCTCTAATAATTACCAGCATTTTATCTGCACTGTGTAACAGTGAAATTATAGTGGGGTGTAAGAAGACTGGCTATCTAAGAACAAAGTGCTCTTTATATGCAAAGCAAAACCTGCACAGGGAACATCAACTTCAGCTCCTCCTTCTGCTGAAATTCTTCACTTGACTACTGATCTCTTCGCATTAGTGAAGCCAAAGACTCCAGTCAAACCAGTCTGCAAATCCTGAACATTCTTCCCATTAAAGAAGTACTGGATATGTAGATCTAAGTTCTAAATGAATAAAATTTATCTGAGATCCATTTTTGACAAACATCTACAAGAATCTACAAGAAGCTGACTTACAACAGCTCCCTCTGAGGAAGCTGCTACTCCTGTTGAGCTGAGCAGTTAAAGCACAGAGTATTCAGCTACAAGTAGTGCTGTTGATCTCACCACCTCTTGGAACTGATGAGCCAGATCTCTCAAGACTATATAAAAAGATTTTTTTAAGAAGCAACATTTTTCATTTACCTCTTAACTCTCTGTTTAAAAAACACACAAATACTGTAATATTCTTACAAACATTTTGTGCTTATTTTCCAATACACCCTCAGATATCTGAGGTGCTGTAAGGCTTAAGCAAGTAGCATCTCTCATTCTGATGCAATCTGTGACTCTAAAGAAAAAAAAAAAATTAGGAAGCTGAGTTTGGAAACCATTTAAAGTGCCCTCCCAAGAATTTAAGTACTCATCACTTCAATATAAATCCTGTAATCTGCAAGAAGAATGCTTGAGTGTCCCTGAACTGAGCAGCCAAAAAACTGAAACTCCCAAATCAGGGGCTGCTTTTAATAATCCTGGCTTTATCTTTCTAGTGCTCATTTCCTCTTTTTATACACTAGAGCTAGTGCCTTTGTAGAAGAATCTGACAAAGAGTTTCACGAAAGCTGTTTTACGGAGTGCTGAAATCCTCGGATGACCTTCACAGCAGAAGGTAAAATCAATGTTTACTCGATTCTCCTAACCTTAAGTGAACAAACGACAGCTCGCCCCAGCCCTACTCCATATGTACCCAACTCAGATCGAGAGCTCATTCTGAACAGGACACACAGCTGTTAAAATGCTGACATGCATTTCCTGACAATAGACCAGAGCCAAAAAGCAGAACTTGTTCAGAAAGACAAGCAATTTGATCATATTTTGGCAGAGATAAGAGGAAGCCATACAGAAGCATATTCCCTGCAGGGGCCAAACTCCGATTAATTGGAACTGCTTGGTATTCAAAAGAGCTGATAAAAAAAAAAAAAAACTCCAGAAAAAGCTTCAATGGATTTCATATTTCTCACTTACACAAGCCATAAACACTCCATTCAACTGAAAAGAATCACATCAACATAGCGTAACTGAGATCAGAATCAGACCCATCCTACAAAATGCTTATGTTTGTTTTCACATCTCCCACCCCAATGAGATAAGCAGTATGGTTTTTTTTCCCAACATCAGGATTAATTTCCGTGGCCCTCTTCTGCAAATTCTTTTAACACTGCAGAAACAGTCATATGCCAGCATTCTGTAAGCAAAGACTTGTAAAACTCTGGGCCCCATTTCCCTCGGAGGTACAGCTGCTGTGCTAGACTGCTTCACTAATCTTGCTCAAGTCTGCCTGTGATACATGGCTTACTTGGAGTTGTGTTACACAAGAGCATGAGATATGTTGCCCATTAGTTTTTTAATCTACTAATCTAGGCATCTTCATCTCTTTCTCAATAAGGGATACTACAGACCTACTCCCACTGATTCTTATGTATAGGATATTTATAAAACAGTGTCAGCTCCTGAGCACTTCTGTCTGTGGTACACCCAACCAAGACAGAACCTCAGTGAGTTTCTCATGTGTACGTACACGCAGCATGAAGAAGGACAGAAAAAGCTGTATCAATTGCTTCACCTGGAACTGAAACTACAAAGCCAAGAATTTTGCCAAGGATCATAGAGCAGTGGTAGAACTGGAAATTAAAGCAGACTGCATTAAGCACTTCTTTTGGTCTGGGGAGGAACGTGCTTTGAGATTTTTTTGATAGAAGCGCACTGTAGACATATAAAGCATCGTTATTCCTAAGGCAGCATCTTTTGGTGTGTGATATCCAAAGAGTTTAAAGAAGTGAATTTTTCCACATGTAAGTGCAATAATTCTAGGTGCAACTGCACTCCCATTTAGCCCACCAGCTCACAGGCTGCAACATGAATGTACCCAGTGGAAGAGGAGCGCTCCTCACCTTGTCTTTATCCAAGAGAGCTCAAGGGTTAAGGCCTGGAATATGCAAGTTACAAAGCATGCTGTGCCTCGTGTGTGGGAGTAAATGTCATATCCCGCTGCACAGGGTATTTATAGAACAGCACTATTTGGGAAGTGAAACTTTTCAAGTTTTCAACCAGTTGCTTCAGGTTTAAGTTCTGAAGATCGAAACAGCTGAGAACCCCATTTCACACATTCTGCTCTTCAGTTGGCTCTGGACACTATAACAAAACATGCGGAGCCTGAATCTGGTTACCTTTCGTTTAAAGGCTCAGGTCTCTCCCACCTACACTAGAGGACCATTTGCTTGAATCCCGCAGCTGACACATCAAACTTGGGGCCCCACAGGAGGACAGAGCACAGCTTTGTCAGGACTACCTCACTGCCTGGTGAAGGAGCCATTCCTGTGCAGGAGATACGCCCCAGGCCCAGAAGGGTCGGCCGCAGGACTCTTGGGGGATGCTGTTCTGGCAGCCCAGCTGGGGGGGACACACCATCCCCTCCAGCTATTCCACGTGGGTGCTCCAGCACAGCTGCACGACAGACTTCAGAGGTGGAAGAAGGGGATCCTTATTTCCAGGAGTGACCTGGAACCAACAATAGCTGCTCTGGAAAAGCCAGCAGCAAGCTAAGGTCACAGCTCCCATACCTCCTATGCTGTGAGCTCAGCAGCACCCTAACTTCTAGAAAAGGACTGGGATGAGATAATGAAAGGGATTGGGATGAGATAACAGGGAGGATGAGGAAGGTCAAGTGGTCAGAATTCTTTGTTAATACAGTGATGGGCCACAGGGGCTGCAGGGTGAGGCTGAAGCTCAGTCAAGGTGGTATGAGCCAAGACCCCTTGAACTGCCAGCAGCCTGCCTGGTTTGAATTCTTGCCCAACTCCCCATTTGTCACACACTGCTCTTGGCTCACACATATGCAGCCAGCACCAAACTTGGAAGGAGGGACTGAAAATTCCAAGTTAAAAGCTTTTTTTGATCAGTTGTCCCTGGGTAGTTCACCATAATCAAGCCAGGCAGGAACAAAAAGGCCTTCTGTGAAACTGTCTGTGCTCTCTGAGCTGGAACTGTAATCACAGCACACGTGCTGAGACATAGGGCTCAACATTATTGGGTCACCCAAAGGAAGGGCTACGTGCATCTTGCACCAACTATTAAAGTAGCCATTTGAATTAACCCTCCAAATTGAGAAACTAATACACCCTGAGCGACATACATAAATAGGAACAGAGTTATATTTGCATTCGCTCTATTTGTACTCACTCTGATAACTGCTTGTGGGTTTTATTGCCGCAATAGAAACCGGAGCTTGATTGTACTTGTCCCTCTAAGTAAGGAAAGGACAGAGCAGAGGTCAGGCGGCCACTGCCCGTCTCCCAGCCTCGCCTCCACCAGCTGGGAGATTTCTGCTTCGGTGGGTCAGACGCGCAGTGCTCCCATCCCACTCCAAGCATGCTTATTCTGTTGGAAAGTTGTCAGGAGAGCTCTGACAGATCGGTACATGCTCATGTTTCTTCCAGTTAATGGGACTCTTCACATCTTCAAGCTATTACTGCATGTCATGAATGCTGCTTGCTTACTAGAGCAGTCATTATTACATTATTTACACTTTGTTCATGCTTTCAAGACATTCTTTACAGCTTCAAGGGTGACAAACTTCTCTGCCAGTAAGCTGATTGATACCATTGATTCATTTCACATAACTTAACCACAAGACAAAAGCAGCAATCTGGGCTTCAGCTTGAACCTGAGCTTGTTATGAGTGCCACATGTGCTTCTCAAACTCTCATTACCACACACCTCCTGCCCACCATCTTCAGATAGCAGTTACAAAATGTAACTTAAATGGAAAGTGTGGCTTGTTCAAAAAAAATCATAAAGTGACTATTCAGGTCCATTGTACTGTCAAGAGATTTTTTGTTATATATATTCTTTCCACTGTGATAAAAATGTCAAGGTCATGAATACCTCAAAACACATTATTACAATCACCTCAGCTACTCCAGCAAAAATAACCATGCAAATACCCCCTCAGATTTTCAAAGGCAGAACTTTTATCAAATTACTTCAACTTCTGAAGAGCGTTGCCATATTAAAGTTTCTCTAGTTCTTCATCTTGAAGAACTGACACATTTTTGTTATGCTCTTAACGTCTGGAAAAGATGTGACTAGTCATTAGCACAACTCTCTGCAACTCTTTCCTTGCTTGAGGTTTTCCTAGTGCTTGGATGCAAGGATGTTCCTTTACTCAGGGGACATTAGGTTGGGTGGACCCGGTTCTGTGACTAGAACACGTACTATAAGGAACACAGGAAAACACAGCCCTATCCCTGCCGCTCAGTTTTCTCCATACACCCCCTGCAGAGCTGACTACTGCTCAGTTCCTCCAGGAAGGACTGAAAGCCACCTGCAATTGCTGGCTGCTTCATTGAAAGAACGGACCTGACGCCATCCCCACTCCCAGCGTTTTCTGTTTCCATTTTAATCATTTCCAGAAGCATTGGAATAGTAAGCAGAATTGCCTCTTGACTATTAAGAGACCATGTTTGATAGCAGCCTGCCATGACTCTGGTTTTGTACTGTAACTGGGCAACGAGGTATTGTTTCTCAATACTGTTTTGCCCTTTTTTCTTACGAAAGGGCTCTCGTGATGGAAAAGCTCTCTCCAAACTATGTGAAGCGTCTGACCAAGAGGCACCTGTATTGA
The DNA here is from genome assembly GCA_011075105.1 of Heteronetta atricapilla. Lineage (NCBI taxonomy): Eukaryota > Metazoa > Chordata > Aves > Anseriformes > Anatidae > Heteronetta > Heteronetta atricapilla. The sequence continues at coordinate 681,019 of CM021757.1, read as the reverse complement.
TCCAGTACATACTGAGGGTGAGCGATTTGGGGTTGCACTCTTGAAAGTTTCAAGACTGCTCAGAGCACTTCCACGGTGGTTGTCATACAAAGCCTATTTGCTGCTGCCATAAGCCATCCTTCCGCATGGGGCAAAGCATGCTGTATGTCATAAAAGGAGGCCAAATCCTGTGGAACTAAGCAAGTAGATTAGTATTTTTGAGAGGTTTGAGATTATTACCCCTAAGATTATTTTCCATGGTCCCCCAAGACAAAGAACAGAGGTTACCTAAAGTGACCCTTATCATCAAAGCAAAGAATAACACTGCTTACACAGATTAGTATTAAGAGTAAACTATCAGAATCACAGAATCACTCAGGTTGGAAAAGACCTTCAAGTTCATCAAACCCAACCTTTAACCTGGTACAACTAAGCCCACCACTAAACCATGCTACTAACTTCTACATCTACACATTTCTTGAAGACTTCCAGGGGTGGTGACTCAACCACTTCCCTGGGCAGCCTGTTCCAATGCTGCACAACCCTTTCAGTAAGGAAATTTCCCCTAACAGCCAACCGAAACCTCCCCTGGCACAACTTGAGGTCATTCCCCCTTATCTTACCACTTGGTAAAAGTGATATACCTCATAGAACGATTTGGGGTGGAAAGGGCCTTAAAGCCCATCCAGTGCCTCTACCTGCCACGGGCAGGGCCCCCCTGCCCCCAGCACAAGCTGTCCCCAGCCCCATCCAACCTGGCCTGAGGCACTGCCAGGGATGGGGCACACACAATTTACCAGGTAACAGCGATGAAGCAAATAAATAAATAAACCCCAAAAATATCACAAGCTTAAAGCACTGAGAAAGAGCACGCTCACAGCAGCTCTGCTGCCAGACAGCGACCCCCCTCCTTACAGTCCTGGCACTTACTGGTGCAGGAGAACATCATTTATTGAGGTCTGTTAAATAATATAATAATAAAGAAGTACAGCCAGCAGCACCCCTCTTCAAAGGGCACAAGGAGAAGAAGCCGCTTGTTAGCGGCCCCCTCCCCGAGGGGCAGAAGGAAACACCTCAGGGACCAACCCCCAGGATCAACCGCCCCCCACCGCGGCCCGGGGCCGTTTAACGGTCACTGGGCGCACGCGCAGCCTCCTCTCCCCCCACCCCCTCCCGCCTCCATTTCCATGGCGCATGCGCACCGCGCCTCTCCCCCGCGCAGCCCGCCCCCCCCAAGCCCCGCGCACGCGCAGCGCGGCACCGCCCCGAGGAAGCTGTGGGCGGGGCCGCTTTGCAGGAAGCCCCGCCCACTTCTGGGAAACCCGAGCCGCCCACGGTCTCCCCGCCAAGCCGGGCTGGGGGCGTGGCCGGCGGGAGGCGGCGGGCGGTGGTTGGGCGCGGGAGGGCGGGGGCGGGAGCGGGGGTGCCGTCACGCGGGAGAGGGGAGCGCCGATTGGTTGGCGCCGCGAGGGGGGCGGAGCCGCAGGCCGGCCGCGCCTGTCAGTGTGCGGGAGCCGCCGACGGGGACGGAGAGGCTCTGCTGGGCCCTGCGCTCCGCGGTAGGTGCTGGGGGAGGGAGTGGGGCGGCGCTGGGCGCCGCTCGGGTCGATCTGGCTGTGGGGGCAGCAACCCTGGGAGCAGCCCCGGCGGAGCGGAGGACACCGAGCCCGGAGCCCCGAGCCCGGAGCCCACCAGTGCCCCCCGCCCTGCCGGGGCTGCTCCCGGTTCGGCAGAATGGGGCCCGGTCCTCTAAACCTCAGGGCTGAATAAAATTGGAATTACCAGCCCCTTGGCCATTTTTTGGGGCTGGAGGTTCTGGTGCTGCTCTGGTGATTAATTAGTCGCCGCTGTGGTTGAGCTCGGGGCTTCCTGTCTGCCTGGTGGGGACGTACGGAGGGCAGCACCCAGCAGCCCCCGAATTTCTTTTACGAGGTGTTTATTCTTGCTCCTTTGTGGGCAATTACTTGCACCTTCTGGGCCGTGACAGTAGTGATAAGAGCAACTGGGCCGGACTTTGAAATGCGTGTCTGTAGCATGCCGCTTTATTGCCTTTTAACCACGTTAAAATCTGTTATTGGCACCGCCAACAGATTCCTTTGGAATGAGTCACTTGCTATTAACTATTAAATTTTAACTGTTATGAGAGGCTGAATCTTCGCACAGCATGCTGTGAAAAAGGGATATAACAAGGGAGCTTGTGCCAAACGAAAAACCTGAAGGATTTGCAGGGCCTGACCTGGCATCGCCGGGGTTAGTGAGCTCCGCCACCGTTTGTCCCGAATCCTGTTCCAGCGCTAACAGCGAGAAGGCAGAGCTGAGCCCTTGCTGTGGCAGTGATGTGGTCCCTAATTATCCCTCAGGCTGCTAACGGGAAGGAGCCAGGCGTGATCATGCTGTCGCTGTAACTCGCCTCCTCCAACTTTTGAGGTCAGTGGCAAGCGCCAGGCAAAGCTGGGAGAGCGGCAGGCTCCGAGGAGAAGGGACGAGGAGAAGGGACGGCAGTTTGCAGAGGGTCTGGAGGTGCTGGGGAAGAGGGGGAGAGAGGGGACCATGCCATCAGGAGGGTGTGGGGGGAGACCTGGCGGAGGGCTCGGCACGTGGGACTTGGAGCTGTAGGAAGCCGGGCTTTGCTCGTCACGTTTGAGCAGCATCAGAGCACAAGGCACTGAGGAGGACGGAGCACGTCTTGTCGGAAAGGTGCTCCCTGCATGCTGTAGTTACAATGGAAGTTTATCTCCTGGAATTTTGCTCAGGATGGGCAATTAGAAATTGCTCTGGTCAGTTCCTATTTCTACTTTATCATATGATAATAATTAAATTCACAGGAATGATTGTAAATTAGGATTACGTAGAAATGCTTCTCTGCTAAATTTGACAAAGCTTTGGGTTTTGGTTTTTTTTTTTTTTTTTGCTTAACATTTCATCAATAGTGCTTCCTTATGGCCTTACATGACATTTTTATAAATGTGCATTGAAAATTTCAAGCCACAGAGCAATTAATTGTAACAACTAGTAAAAACCCGGACCTGCTGACTCGGGCAGAATTGATTTTAATGTGCATCTGTGGTTAGTGCTGGAGGTTGTCCATCTAGGTGCTTCCTATACCTTCTTGCTGTAATTTAGGAAATAGCTTCACTCCACAAGTGGGTCTTCCAAACCAGGCTGTCGTTAAGCAGTGTCCTGAGTCTGCCAGGCCAGAGTTTGTTCGGATGCTTTCTGTAAGACTTGTTTGCAAAGCAGCTTGGAAAAATTGGCACTTTGAATCAACCAGGATGCGGTGATGTTTATAAACCCTGGGTAAATGGTGTTATTCTTATCTTTGTTCAAGAGCATGGAAAGAATTGTTAAGGGGTGAGCTGTTCTTAAGTTTGCACTCGAGGAAATGAAGATAGATGTGTTTGGATGCTTTTGGAAATTCTGCTGATGGTTAAACCCAGTCAAATATTTTTCCTGCAGACTTTGGAACCAAAGTGTTGCAATATACTATTGTCTGGCAACTAAGAAGAAGTCGAGGCTCATTATCGTGCTGTTTACAGTAAGCAATATAAATGGCTGAAATGGGATTTTGGAATCTTTACTATCCAACCACTTTAAAGAATATGTTGACATATTTATTATCATTTGTAACACAACTTAAACATAATGCTGATAGTGAAATCCTTCAGACCGAGAGTTCTGCGGTGGTTTGGCTTTACGTGGTGGCCTTCAGGTGGAGGTGTGTGCGGCAGCACCTGGCAGCACGTGGGACACCGAGAGGAACCAGGCAGGTTGTCTGGAAGCCCGCTGGACAGGCCAAAAGATAACACTGTGTAGAGCAAGAGGAGGGAAAGGCTGTGAGCATCCTGGAATAGTAACTGCTGCTCTGACTCACCAGCACTTTAATCAGCCAGCCACTCTATTTATTTTTACTTTGGAACTCTTAAATACTTGAAGCAAGTCTTTTCCTCTTAAACGTATTACCTTACAGTGGCATTAAGTGTGTTTTAAGATAGGGGCGTTTGTTGAGTACTACAACTTTTTTCTTTTAGTCCCTTCTGAGACAAATCGAAACCTCTCCCTTGCTGACAGCACTGAGCTTGTTTAAATAACAACCCCAGGCCCATGCTACAATAATATGCCTTAAACTGACACAGCCAAAAACGGAACTGTCTTAATTTCAGTTCCATCTGAAATGTGGCAGGCAAGGAAACTCATCTGCAGCATCTGAGAAGAGACGGTAGCGAGGAGGCAAGAACGAATGGAAGTGGTACCTGGGCATTGTACACACTACTACTCATCGGGTCGCAAACCAGATCTTTAGTGTGATCCATTTTATTAACAAGTGTCATCTTTTCTTCTTTTTTCCCCAGTGAAAAGTGTTTTTTGGTAAGGCTTGATGTCTTTGCCTGAGGATTTTGTAGCTAGCACTCCAGACGGATTCTTTTGGTTGCGGACTTGGCTCGCTCTTGACTAACCACAGCTCCGCCAGCAGGCATTGGGACTTGCAGGTCGCCGTGTGGTGCATGTTCTTTCTTTTCAGTTGACGTTCCCTGTTCTAGTGATACATGAATTCCTTGCTCTCCCTTGCTGTTGCTTTGTGGTAGTGGTCAGCAATGCAACATGGTTTAAACTGCTAGTTGTGTTGTTTTAATAAACCAATAGCAACTGCAAATGAGAGGATTAGCCTAAGTTAATATATTGTTCATCAAACTCTTCTCAGTAAGGAAGTGGGAAACCTCACTGAGACAACTTGATTTTTTTTTTTAAACTAAATGTCAATGTGAAACTGCTGCTGAATGTTCACACTCAGACTAGGAGAAGAAATCTACGTACTTAGAAGCTGACCTATGAGGTCTTATGCATATTTTAAAGCTCTTTCCCAATTTATTTTTAAAACTATGGGCTGCTCAACAAAATGTTAACCAAAATTCTCCAAAAAGCTGTTGGCAAGGAAGATTTGACCGATGCAGACCAAGCAGGATTGCATATGATGGTGTGCTGCAGAGTGCTTTAGTGCTGAAGAGGTATTTGTGTTATTTTTTTCACCTGTGAGTCTTCCTATGTAGAGTGTAACCTCGTGGAACACAGAAATGTGCCTTTAAGGTCCCTGCTACAAACGGCTCCCAGCAGAAGGGCCAGTGGTGAGATGGAGGAGCCAAAGAGAGCGAACGGGGACTTGTTTGTGGACGGGCAGGGGAGGGAGGAGACTGTAAAGGAGCAGAAAATGTACGGTTCTCTCGTGCATTCGTAATGCTGAGTGTCTCCGTCGTTCTGACTCCGTACAGGCCTCAGGTGGCCTCAGCCAGGACACCAGTTTCTCCCAGGCAGTGCTGCAGGGAGGAGTTGCCACTGCCATCGGGCCGGTGCCTCCACAACACATCTGATCCGTGTTCAGCTTTCATTCTGTAAAAACGCACTTTCTTTTTTACAGCAGTGAGAACTGACATTAGTTAACGAGATGCGAGCTTAAACCTTTGTGATGTTAAGGAGCAAGGGGCCTTCCACACAGCCAGCAAAAGCCCTGTGTGGGCTGGGGGCATAATATTCACGTTTATCTGCCGTATCGTTACCTGACTTCTCCTTTCTTTTCTCCTTGAAAATAACGAGCCCGTACACATGTCTACAGAAGGAAGGAAGTTGGGGATATTGAAAACAAAACTCACAGTTAAGTCTCAGTGACTTGGATGAGTGAGACGAGGCCTTGAAAACCAGAGAGGCAACAATGGGGCACGAGGCAGCGGCGACCCTCCAGCCCAGCAGCGAGGCTCCCAGTGCCCGTACAGGAAACCGTGCTCATCCTGGGTGGTGGCGAGTACACAGGCAGCCGAAACCACAGCTCCAGCGTGCCTCTTGTTGGGCAAATCCCGTTCTTAATGGTCTTGCCAAGGAACCTTGGTACCCACTCACTGCGTTGAAGGCTCCTACCTGGAGCTGCACCGAGCAGAGCTACGCCTGTGGGCCTGGGCGCGAGGACTGAGTGCCCATCTCCAGATTATTGGGGTTTACCTCTGTGGGTTGCACGGCGATGAGTCTAGCCTGTTCAGTCCTGAATATGTAGCTTTGAGAGAAGTTATGCTTCAGTAATTAGATAAAAGTTCTGGTTTGGTTTTAATCAGAACTTCTGCCAAGTGTGCTGTGCTGTACGTACCATCAGAACAGTTGGGTTTCTGGTCCTTACAGTCCTGCAGACTGCATGGCAATGGTTCAACAGGGCTGGGCATGCAGCTCCTGTGCCTACACAGCCCTGCAGACCTGAGTCACACATTACACTGTCTGAGCACCGGCTGTTGCTTACACTAGCTACCTCTTATTTTTTTTAGTCCTCGGGTGAGCTCTGTACTTTGTTGACTTTAATCTCGGTGAAGTTTCCTTGTTATTCTTTTCCATTTCAGAGGGTGGCAAGGACTTGCAATTTTGTTTCTCCCCTCCCTGTGTTGCCTTTTCACTAAGCTGGGGAGTGATTTGGAGGATTACGCGTTTTCAGAGATGGGGATGGGTTTGCACTGCGATCTTTGAAGGTCCTTGAAGGTGAGGGGAGGGCAAGGAGGGACAGAGTTAATGCAAATCAGGAGAGAGTGAGTGTAAAAATAGCTCTGAACTTGTCAGTTTGCTCACTGGTGGCTTGGGTTAGTCATCTGGCAGGCTGGCTTTCTGCTGCTCCAAGGGATTATTTTACAGCACTGAGATTTGACATAATTTCTGTAGAGAAGAGGGAGAGGGATGGGTGTAATGAGTGGGATACTGTCATCAGCACTTCTTTTGCACAGCAGCTGTTCTCTGTTTAGCCGCTGAATGTGGTCATTGTTGACTTTCCTTGTATACCTGCCAGGTTGTTAGGTGACTCATTTACAAATCACACCAAGGTTCGTGCACTTGGCTCCCAGGCCGTTCCCTTCCCTCGGTGGCCCTGTAGGCGCTCAGCTCCCACTGGTGCCACATTGGTCACCATCCAGTGACAAAGAGCCTGTCTGGGTGAATGCCTTGTTGCCCCAGGCAGCTGTCTGGGGGGGAAAGGGGAAAGAAAAAAAATGACAAGAAACCCCCTGGTGCAGATTTAATCTGAGGACCCTCAAAGACATGCTCCTGTAATAGTTCTGTGATCTTGTTTTTGTTGGCCTTTGTTCACAAGTCCCTGCTTCTCGTCTCATGTTGGGTTTGTGGTAGTTAACACGTGTTAAGGTTTCTGAATTTCCATGGGTTGTTTAATGATGGAAATGGTCATTTTAAGATTTTACATTTGAACTGTGGGAGGACAGAAGAAGGAAGGAAGCAACCTGGGTGGTTAAGGGGTGATCGAGCATGCTCTGGTTTCTGGGTTAAAAGAAAGCTGCTATGGCTTAGCTTTTCCAGAATCCAGCTTGGGGGCAGTGGGGGCAAAACCAAAGCTGTGGTTGTGCTCCCTGCTCAGCCCCTGCCATGCTGCTCAGCTATGGAGCTGCTCCCTGCCAGCATCTTCTCCAGCACCGACTCACGTTGATCTGACAGGCTGCCTTTCTTTTCTCAGACTCGTTTGTGGTTGACCAAGGACTTCAGAAGTTATTGGCAATTAAGGGGAAGGAGGGCGGAGAGGGAGGAGTTGTGTACGGGCAGGCTCGTTGCCTAACCTTTTTTCATTGGAAGGAAAAATGGGAAATGGATTCCAGGGCAACTGAGTACAAGGAGGAAAGCAATTAGCAGGATTTTATGACTGTTTTGTGTGCTTATTGTCATTTCTCCTAGTGCACTCTAGGAGAAAACCTCCCATGTCTTCGCTTCTTTTTTGTTTTCGTTTGTTGTTTTTTTATGTATATTCTTCCTGTTTAGTGATACAAGAGTTCCCTCTACTATGTGGTTTCACTGTTTGCATTTAAGCTGAGGGAATATACCAAAAAATAAACTTCCCTTTTAAACCTGTATAGCCTCATGTTTTTAGTATTGAAAATAACATTGACTCTTCAGATCTTCAGTGGTACGAGTCAGGGATGGAGAGCCGGGAGTCCTGGGTTCATTTTCAGTTCTGTGATCAGAGGCTGGACAGGACCTCTGATCTGCGTTATGTGTTAATCTGATACCTGCAGCAGGCTCCTGTTTCTCTTGGACATGAAGCTGCTTCTGCCTGTGAAGTTAATAATTTTGACAAGTGTTTTGCTTTGTTTCTTTTTGTTCTCAACCAGTGACTCTCTGAACCTGTGAAATGGCAGTGATGGGAATTACGTGCCAAGCAGCTCCTGATCCAACTGTCAAACAGAAGAAGGAGCTCACAGCTACAAAGGGGCTGAACAAGACAGTGAGTGAAAAGCAAAGCAGTGTTTGCAAAGTAGAAGATTCGAAGAAGGGCATCTTTCATAGTCAGTGGAAAATCCTGAATGATGTAATCACCAAAGGAACAGCAAAAGAAGAAACAGAAGGAGGCTGTGCATCAATTTCTATTATTGCCCAAGCAGAATGTAAGTAGCAGGGAGGTTTGCTGTTCATTGAGAAAAAGGAATGCGTAACGCGGTGTGAGATTTCACTCGCTTTGCACTCCTGGAGAGTTGAGCTGAAATCTATTTGTAATCCCATATGGGGTGGAGTTGATGACACATCCCAGTCTCTATTTAGGAAGCTCATGAAATCTCTTAATAATGTAGCAGCATCCACTGAATAAAGCAGAAAGAACAGCATGTGGCCGTTGCACCTAGCTTTGTTGACTAGAAATCTATGTCCTTCATTTGTTCTTGACTGACTTCTGAAGGGTGTTCTTTAAATAATAATAATAATAACAGTAGTAATAAAGGGTGGGAAAATAGTAATAAAGGGTGGGAAATAGCTGGGGAATCAGGAGATCACAATGCTGGGGAGCTATATCATCCCAGGGGAGAAGGAATGTACTGCAGGCAACGTGGCATGCCTGTGTGATGATTTGTCTGGATCACTGTTTGGTTTAGCAAGTTGGGAAAGGTGGTTCTTAGGTAGGTAGTTACCAGAAGAGGGCTTGCATGATACTGAAGATGTGTGATGATCCTGTTTTCTTTCACACAGGTGAAAACAGTCAGGAATTCAGCCCCACTTTATCAGAGAGATCTTTTATTGCTCATAGTAAACGTTACAGGTGAGAGATCTCTTAACATGAACACCCACCTTCACTGTTGTGTGTGTTACCTTGTCCAAATCACACTGGCTCTGTATGCTTTCGTTTATGTTTCTAAAAGAGACCCTATCTGGATGGGCTTTAGTGTCAGAGGCTTGGGAGGAGCATGTCTTTCCTGAAGTGTCTTCCTCAAAGCCTTTCTTTATATATTTGAAGAAAATATAAGTTTAAGCAAAAACTACTCAAAAAGCCTTGCAGTGTCACATTGTCAATGCCAGCTGGTTTACTGGCCTTTGTAGTTTTCTGCCACTTTATCTGGGTTCTCAAATTTGTTTTGAAATCATGGAGTGTTTTTTGAGGTTCATGGGCTTGAAGTAGAAGGATTCAAGGGACAGTTTTGGTCTTTTTTAACTGAACAGCACTGATGCTTTTGAAACTTGGTTACACCATCCTCTTTGAAAAGTTGTGGGAAGATCAGACGACTGCTGGGAGTTTTCATAAGAAAAAGGAACTGCTGCTTTTCTGGGGAGGATAAACAAAAGAGGATGAGAGAAGAACTTTTGCTTAGTAACAGCATCAGCAACGGAGTTTTGAAGAGAAGCTGAAACAGATAAAGGGGGAGTAACCATTGCAAGAGAAAAATGGGTCTCTGGGACTTGCTTTTCTGAAGTCATCTGGGCATGAGCTGCTTTTTCTTCAGTATGTGCCTAGTAGGGCGCAAGCTGTAGCTTGATTAAGCTCCAGCACTCTCTGAGGTGGGTAACTGGGATATAGAATTAGGTTCTGCCTGTTTTCTGGAAGTTTTCGGGCATTGAACCTGACCTTGTGGGTTATATGGTTTGACACTGCACACCGACTTTGACATTGTCCCACGAACCATCTGAAAAAATGCAGTATGAACCATGTCTTAGGGGTTTTATGTGGAATGCACGTCAGGAGTATGTTCAGGTTCAAGGCGATGTGGTAATATCAGCACCCAGACCTCTGCTTATGGGATCTGTTAGCATTCAGTGGTGCACTGAGACAGCAGGAAAAGATGGAGAGAGCAATGGTGGCTGTGAGCTGCATCGCTGTTCAATAAAGACAAATGAATATACTGCATGGATGAAAAGAACAATAATAATTTCTTCATTTGGAGATCAAATATCACGTTTTCTCTTACAATTCAATTAAAAAAATCCAACTACCATGATTGCTATTGAATAACTGTGGGTAAATTTTCCTTCTGAGAGCTGCATCCATTTGTATTAGCCCTCAGCTGTTATTCTGGACAGTGCTGTTTTACATATACGTGCACACACACTGTTAGAAATGTATTATTACAATAATTGAGCTTCACATGCTAGTTTTTTTTAGCTTTTTGGAGCTGTTCCATTTTAGTACACTTCATCACCCTTTTTCTCTGCTGCAAAACCTATTTTTCTTTCAAATAGAGAAGATGTATTATGAGTACTTTTGTTCATTTTAACAAATTTTTAAATATTACATTTATACTTAATCTCTGTGTTCACTATAAATCATACGCATTAACTGTCTAAAAGCAACCTGGAGACATTCGGTGCTTTTCGCTGTCTACTTTGCCCCCTAGTCTTGCTGTTCCTTGCAGAATTTGCAAAAACTGGGAGCCTTAATGCTTTGCTTCCCTCCCCACACCCTGTATTTCTTCCTTGCAATGCCAGACATACTACTGTGCCTTGATTCTGAAGTTACAATTGCTATGTACTAGAAGGCAAGAAGCTATGTTACAGTTCTCTATTGTTTACATCTCAGAAGGCAGAATTGCTAATTCTTGTTCTTGTTCCATCGGTCGTAATTGTTAACTGAGGGTGTGCTTTCACCATCAGATCTAAGAGACTTCATGCATTTTGGTTTCCAATAGCCGCTCAGACAGTCTTGATCAAATCCCCAACAATGTGGCCCATGCAACGGAGGGAAAAATGGCACCTACCTGTTGGAGAGGGAGGCATCGTGGTAAAACAAGAAAGAAACGTCACAAGAAACGATCCAAGCTGAAAATACAAACAGTGGCTGCTGGCAGGCGAGGTCCCAGAACTCCAGAACAAGAGAGCTGCACCCCAATTCCAGTGCAGGTGAGAATCCTTAGACCTTCCTCTTGCAGGGGTGGGACCCCTGCAAGCTCCTAACAATTCTTCTTTGAATTTTGGGTGGCTATAATGAGTTTCCTCCTCAGCTGTTCTGGTTTATTTTCTAGGAGGATGAAACACACCAAAGTACTCTCCTCAGAAACAATTTTTGGTTGTCAGAACTTAACAAGGATTTGATTTATGATCCGCTGCCATTTGAGAAACCTGAGAAAGTTCTGTCCACAGGCAAACTCCATTTACCAAAGAGCCAATACAAAACAGAACTGCACAAGCTGATAAGCCCTGTTCAGTGCCTTAATCACGTGTGGAAACTGCACTATCAGAGGGACAGTGTTCCACAGCCTGAAACTCTCCATCCCTTTCCATACAACATAATACCCCCTCATTTCCCACATCTGGACAGTCCTCTCCATCACATGAAACTGAATGCTCTGGAGACATATTTCCATGGCGATCTCAATTATCAAGACAGAGAGCATCGCTTATCTGGGCTAAACTTGGAATATAGTTTCCCCAACTGCGTCAACCAGTCCATGAAAAACAGTTCGGACAAGATTTCTGTGGAAGAATACTTGGTAGACGCCTTGAAGGGGAGCGTGAGTCTCGGTGAACCACAAAACTTAGCCAGCCTAGCCAAGACGTGGAGAGGAGGCGGTCTGGACCTGAAGGAACAATTTCAAAAAGCAGATGAAAACGAAGGCGTGCTACTTACCGAGGTGATCTTCTGATCCTACACACTAGTGTTGTGGTAGGCTGAGTTTCTCTTGGGCTTCAGAAGAGAGAGAACCTATATCCATGTATTGGCTTCTGTAACGTGACCATGTTTTCTGCATGGGTATTGATACAGTTGAACGCTGTCAGTTAGAGGTAGATGCGATGTTATTTGAAGGACATGAAGCCCTGTCTTATATTGGTGGCTCTGATTTGCTCACTCGTTCACAAAATACGCATGCTTATTTATGAGAAGTATTTCTGTACATAGTCTTCAAAAAGGTCTTCTCTGTCTATGAAAGAATCCAGTCCACTGAGGTGAACAGACAGCAATATTTTATTGGCTATAGTTCACCTAGATTGTGACACAGACAGAAAAAGGTACCTGGGACCTGTAGATTGCAAAAAGTGTGTCTGCTGCCTGTGGTGGTAAACCAGTAAGTTACCAACTATCCCTTGCCAAACGCAGGACATGGGCACTGCAAATGCATGAAAATCTTCCAGACAGGATTCATCTCTTCCGAGTTCAGATCTTGGCCAGCTCCTTAAACTCCTCTTAGAGGACTCTTTGCTGGAATCAGTGATGACCCTATCAGTGCAGTCAGTGGTGTTTAGGGTGTTACTTACCTGCCTAAGTATGTTTACGTTGAGATGTAAAGCACAATCTCAGTCAACTGAATATAAAAAAGGTGTCGCTCACATGTAGATGCCTAAATTTAGTTAGATGAATCTTGTTTTGTTTGTAGAATTTATCTTCATCTTCACAGTCTTGCAGGTGAAAGGAATAGTTAGGAGCTCCAAAGCTATTCAAACACGGGTGGTCTTTCTTTATGGCAAAGGTGACTAGTCATTTAGGTGAAATAGGGCACACACAAAAATCTGTCAGGTCCTCCCATATTGTGTCATCTCAAGCCAGTGACAGAAGTAATTTTGTTCATGGATTTTTAAATAGTTATAGTATTATGTGCTTCATCTTGTTTTCTGATTTTTATCCCCTAGAAACTAAAGCCAGTGGATTACGAGTACCGAGAAGAAGTTCATTGGACCAAGTGTCATGGTTCCTTGGGCATTGGCTCTTTTGGTGAAGTTTACAAAATAGAGGACAAACAGACAGGATTTCAGTGTGCTGCCAAAAAGGTAATCCATGTGTGAGAAAGTGGGGGGTTGTCTGATATAAGGAGGCCTAGGAGGTGTGTACTGGATGTTAGGAAGGGTTTCTTCATGGAAGGGATGGTTAGACATTGAACAGGGCTGCCCAGGGAAGTGGTGGAGTTGCCATCCCTGAAGGTATTTAAGAAACATGTGGATGTAGCGCTTAGGGATGTGGTCTGCCTAAAATTTTGGTAGACCTGTGCGGTGCGGGGAATTGGACTTGATGATCCTTATGGGCCCCTTCCAACTTGGGATTCTATGATTCTATGATATTAAGTGTCTTTTCCAACCTAAATGATCCCATAATTCTGTGAATAGCAAGTATCTTCTCATTCCACAGACTGTACAGTCACAGTGCAGTGCTGCTGTGGTTATGTCCAAGGGAAAGCTTCAAGGTGATGGCATGGAGAGAAGCAGCAGACAGAGGTGTGCACAGTAGGGCAAGCTTAGCAATAAGAAATAGGCTCATTTGGCTTCAAAGTGTGTTAAAAGTATCTTGGTTTTTGCACTGAGACAGGCCAAAAGAGTAGAGATTTCAGGAAGATCTTAAGTGTGTTCTTAGTGTCTGCAGAGGGGAAAAAACCAACTCTGAGTTGTATGCTTGTCTAACCAGTCCCATCTTAAAACACACCCAGTATAAATGGAGACATGGCAGGTGTTTCTCTGTTGGCAATGGAGTAAAGTAGGAAAAAAATCAGACAGTTGATAGGTACTCAAAAAGGAGAGAGCTCTCTCCTGTTCAGTGAGTGTCATACACAACACTGGCATGTTGTAAGGAGGCGATTCTGTTACAGGTGCAGCAAGGATATGTGTTTTTCCAGGAGCTGGCATAATAATCTATTGTACACCAAGTCATATGTCACTGTCGTGTGATGAGGGATGTGTGTGTAACTTGAATGAGGGTATTGATTTGTAGGCGGCCATGGGGTGCCTCAGAGGTGAAGGCAGAGTTATAATGGAAGTAGCTGATGAGAATGCAAACTACTTAACTTGAACTTAACACTTGAGCAGTTTTATCACCTCTGTAGAACTGTTTCTCACTTTACTCCAATAGAAAACTTTGAAAAGTGTGTGGGAAGTGTTTGTCTTGAGTATGAAAATGTTATGTGAGAAAAGAATTGGAACTTGTATTTTTCAGTTTTAAAATGTTCGCTTTTTTTGTTTACACTGGCGTCATCTTGATGTATTGCCTGGTGGTAATACAGAAGTGGCAAGACTAAGCCAGCTTGTCCAGGTTTTTAACCATTTCATTTTTCAGGTGGATAGAAACAAACATATTTAAAGCAAGTAGAAAATTATTTCTTACTCTTCATCCTTATGCTTTACATGTGGAATTTTGTGGTACCATGACCAGCTTGTTTTCTGACAGTACGTAACTACTGAGTTTTATTATCCATTGTGCAATTACATTGTCTCAAGGGAAATAGCTGTTAGTAGTGGGGTCTATTTTCAGGAAGGAGAGGTGGCAGTGCTGAAAAGAAATACATGAGTGTAGGAGATTAAGTTTTTCTAAATGGCAATTACTTTTCTAATTCTTAGAGGATTTCAAAGGATACTTCTGCAGAAAATAAGTGTTTTCTCAGGTCAAACTCTTAACCAGTGAGTTCTAACGTGCAAGTTGAACATTAAACTATGGTGTATTTCATTTCACGTAAGTAATTGTCTGGAATTACTGCTGTCTGCCCTTGTCAGAAGGGGACTACCTGACCTTCTTTCACCATACTTGGTGTTGCAAGCACCTGCTCTCCAAATTGTTGAGATTAAAGCAAACTGGCTATAGCTGGATTGCTGACAGTGAAGAAACATGATACATCCTTTTCCCACCAGAATTGTAATGACTCATGTTTTCCTTCTGGTCTTTAGCAAATTCTTGGTTTATTTTATTTGGCCAAACTCAGTGAATAAATTTTTTCTTTAACCATTTTTCTGTGCAGGCTGAATACCACCTAAAAAGGTGATAGTGGAGATCACTGCTTCAGGCATATTTCATATTCTCTTGTATTTCACAGGAGTTGTGTCTGCCAAGTACTGCACCATCCTTAGATTTTTTTATTCTTTCAGATCTCATGAAAGCAGGACGCTGAAGTTGTCAGTATTATCTTCTTAATTGAGACAGAAACTACCTTGTTCCTGAAGATTGCATGTAATCTGTAACCAAAAGCCAGAGGAATTGCAAGCTGGCAACTTTTTTAAAAAAAAGATAAATAAATTGACAAATCTTCACTTTACTTGGGCACTGAGGATTTAGGGAGTCCATTTGTCCTTGCTCGGAGTTGATCTCTGTGTTGCCACTTACTGCTGTACCCACTGATTTCTGATACCAAAAGCTATCTGTGAGTTTCTGCTGCTAGGCAGTGCAGGGCTCTCTGACGCAGGCACTGGGGAGGGACAAGTCTGTCAGAACATGTCACAAAATTTGTTTGGTGCTTCTTTGTCACTCCAGGTACAAGTTGAACACTTCCGTGCAGAGGAGTTGACAACATGTGCTGCGATAACCAGTCCTAAAGTTGTCCCCTTGTATGGAGCTGTGAAGGAAGGACCTTGGGTGACCATCTTCATGAAGCTGATGGAGGGTGAGAAAGGAACAGCCACAATGGGAGCATCACTGTAGCTGTCACATGCAGTGGACATTGATCTCCTCTTCCTCCTGCCCCCATTTTAAATTCTGTTAATTCTCCAGTGTATCCAAGTGTTCCTAGCATTGACTCCTGAGTGGGTTGGGATAGGTTTGTGTTACCCCTGCTGGTGTGTAGCAATGGTCTTTTTTGGGGGAGTCATTTCCAGTCCAGCCCCTCTTCCATTCAAGATGCATTTCTCTCAAACACCAACTGTAAATGCTCACTAGACCACATAGTTGGTACTGTTTTTTTGCTTTCATTTTTATTTGCATGGCACCATGTAAAGCACATTGGACTAGAACAGGAGATGCTCTATAAGCAAACCTAGATGGTTCCCTGTTGCCCAAGGCTCCTTTTTCCAGCAAGGCCCATGGAAAGCACAGCCTGTGAAGGACAGCTGATGATCAGGAGCACCTAGAAGTGGCTGATTACGGAGTAGTTGATTTTAAAACAAAGCGCTACTGTTAAACTGATGCTAAGCAAAAGGATTCATGAAAGAGGCTGGTATCCATGGGTAGTAAGACCTCTGGGTATGAACAAAAGGAATAAACCCCTGTGTGTAAGATAAGGGCTGTCAGGCCTGGCAGTTTTCATTTCTCCATCAGAAACAAGGAACGTTGATGATGCTGAGAAGAACTTAACAGATATGAACTCTCTGGATTCCTTTCTAGGTGGCTCACTAGGTCAGCTAATTAAGCAGAGTGGCTGCCTGCCAGAGGACAGAGCCCTCAGTTATTTGGGCCAAGCATTAGAAGGCTTGGAGTATCTTCATGCTCAAAACATTCTACATGGAGATGTAAAAGGTAGGATGCTATTTAAGGTGTCTTGTTCTTCCCTTTTTCTTAAAAGGAGCAAAGGGCTTGGAGATTGAGTTACTGTGAGTGTTTGAAGTTTATTTACTACATTTTCAGCTCTGCATTTGAGATTGGAGTTTAACTTAGTTCTAAACAGCTGGGCATATCATATTTGTCACCTTTTTCTGTTGTCCAGTTGGTCTGACAGGCTGTTTGCCCAGGCCGCTGCATCAGAGGGGTAGACGATAACTGGGATAATTATAGCTGTACGTGCTTGAGCCAGTGACACTCCATAGGAATAATAGACCTTGGTTTGGGCTCAAAAAAGTAGCTCTGTGGGCTTTAGGCTTTTTTTCTGCTCTGAGTGGCCACAGTACAAAGGGGACTGACCAGTTAAAAACCTCTCATTGGCAGCGGAAAATGTGCTTTTGTCTGACGATGGAAGCAGGGCTCTTCTGTGTGATTTTGGTCACTCTGCTCACCTTCATCCGGATGGCTTGGGAAAGTGCTTGGTCACAGGTAAGGTTTTTCTGCTGTGATTCTAAAGAATTGTCCTGCTGACTCATTCTTTCTTTTTGAACATTCATGTTTGGCTAATTTGCAGACAACCATATTTTCCAGACTTAACATTTATTTACTCTACTGTGAAGTATGTCACTGACAGCTAAAAGGAACTTAAGTTTGGAATTTGGTTGTTGTATTTATGTTGTTGTTGAATTTAGTCCTTATCTTCCAGTCTAGAAGGTTGTTGCGTTTATGTTGTTGTATTATATTTTTATTGAAAATTAAGTCAACCTACCACATTCAGTGTTTTGTCCCTGCCAGACATCACATCCAAACTTACATGACGAGTCAGAGTTAGATTTTTAACTTCATTAAACAGCTGGGGAAGAATCCTGACCTCCACCAAAGGAAAAATTCATTGCTGACTTCTGGCAGTGAAACTTTACTGTGCTTCTTAATGCATCTGTTGGAAGAGGTGGATATATTTTCTAATACTGAGTTCACCAATGGCATTTGCCTCCCAACTATGCTAGGAAGGGAAGTTTAATAAATACATCTGCATATAAGGGATGAGACTGATGGGGGCATGGAGCGCTTGAACAGCTGATAGGAACGTGTGATGCTGCTTTCTGGGTGAAGCTGACTTGTTTCTCACTTTAACTGAAAAGACTAGGAGGCTGCCTTGGGCTTCCCAGCAGTTGCACTGGAACAATTGTCAAGTTTACATGCAGTGAATTTTCATTTAAATGGTTTTAGGGAACTATGTGCCTGGCACAGAAACTCACATGGCTCCAGAGGTGGTCATGGGAAAACGCTGCGACTCCAAAGTGGATGTCTGGAGCAGTTGCTGTATGATGCTGCACATGCTTAATGGGTGTCACCCTTGGACCCAATATTACAATCATCCTCTCTGTCTAAAGGTAAGTAACTCAAAATATGTCAAGTGAAAGGTACTTAAGCCTATAAAATCCCATTGTACTTAACTAAACAGCAGTCATTTCAGGAAGTCCCTCTGAGAGACAGTTCTAAGATGATGCTGACCTTGCTATAGCAGATAATAATTTCTTACTCCATTTAGACTGTTGCATATTATACATTCTAGGGCTCTTTCTTTACTCTTCTGCTCATGATTTGGGTGTGACTTTTGAGCCATTCAACTGTAAAAAAAAATAAATATACTGCTCAGGCCTCTCCTGTAATGGTAATTTCAGTTGGAAGCTCTCTGAGGACTGGAAGAACCTTTCTGAAATCAAATGAAGCCTCTCTGGTCTAGCTTCTTTCACTTCCTGTTTGTTTCACAGATAGCTAAAGAGCCACCTCCTCTGAGGGAAATTCCACCTTCCTGCAACCCTCTCACTGCTGAAATTATTAAAATGGGTCTGGAGAAAGAGCCTGTTCAGCGAGCATCTGCGTCTGAACTGAAAACCAAGACCAGCGTTGCACTTGAAGAAGGTAGAAATGTCCCATATCTAAAGCTTCTTCCATGTGCTGATAAAGTGACCAGTAGTGTTAGAGTGGTCCTGTAGGGACATATCAGTATGTTTTACTGATGTATTCTGATGTCTGTTCAACGTATCACTTGCACAGGCTTCAGCATTGATGTACATTTTGGGGTTGATAGCTTTTGCCCACATACCTTTCTTTGAAATTACCCTGAAGTGACTTCTTCATGTTTCTCACCCAAATAAATTATAATTTCCTGTGTGCTGTCACATGCTCCTTCTTCCTTCTCTACTTGAAGCAGATGATGTTGTGCTTTACATGGGCTTCTTAAGGTGTGTGCTGTGGCTTGGCTCGTGCTCAGCTGATGTTTCAAATGCATCTAGTGAGCTGGAGCCTGATATGCAGCAAAACTGAAAGCAGAGGTTTATTGCATCCTCAGCTGTAACTTATACTTGTGGTCTGTTCTATCCATGATTTATTTCAACTTATTTCAACTTAATCCTCCTGAAAAGCTCTGTGATACAGTAAGAATTTGTGAAGATGATCCGTCTCCATTTTCTGAAGAAGCTAAATTTCACATTTCACAGCAAGATACAGTTCTGAAACTTGTATTGTGAAGGAAAACCTTTACCTCCTTTCTCTATATGACAAAGTTTATGTTCTCTGTTTTTATAGTGGGAGGTGTGACAAGCCCCTGGAAAGGCGAATACAGAGAGCCTAGACATTTATCTCTGAACAAAGAAAACAATCCACAGACATCCCTGTCCCCCACAGTGAGCCCAGTTTCTGAGACTCGTTCTGACCCAAAAATAGCAGACAAAGTTTCTTGTGCAAGCCCAGTCCTACCACCACCACCCCTGGAGCAAACAGAGGAGGTTGAGGGAACCCCTTGGAATGTGTGCAAGGAGTTATCTGGGATCTGGGATCCACCACCTCTCTCTTCGACTCCTCTCCCCCTGAAGAGTTGCAGCCATGTGGAGAAAGCAACAACCATTTCAGAACAAGAGCTTCAGCAGCTGGAAATAGGTAAGTAATGAGCTATGTAGGGAATTCAGCTTTTTGCTTAATAACATGATAAAAATACAGCTGCTTTAGTTTGGCCTTTTGGTAGTTACTTTCTTTCTCTGGGAATGTCATTTTGTTCATAGTGATCTCTTGTTACATGAATGGTTTGGCCTTCCTTGAAATTATCAAAACTAGCAGTTCTTAAGCAACTAAACATGCCACGAAGGTAGTGGTCAGGATTTCCTTCCACTGTCTGGCCAGTGGGATAGTGAACTTCTGTGGGAGGTGTGGGAACCTCTCAAAAAGCAGCCAGTTTTCAGATATGTGCTTATGTGCACTATATAAACAGTGTCTGCAATTCTAACTTCAGATGAAGGTTTGAATACTTCAAAGATAATTCTTTTAATAAAAGTATAAGCCTTTTGAATGGGAGACTTCAAACAAAGCAGTGTAGTTGAAGTCAGGCTATTGCATTGCAAAAGCTATACCCACCAGCCAACAGTCCAGAATCTGAAAGCAAGAGATAAGCTCAGAGTGAAAAATCAGTGAAGTAATAGTCCAGTTCCATTATCTCAACCTTTCAATTCTTTATCCCATGTTTTCTTGTCTTCATAAATGAATTGAAAAGTTCAAACTTGGAAAAAAGTGTCTTGAAATGTAACTTGTCACAGAACTGAGGAACAGCATTTTAGGGGTTGCTGAGGGCTGTCATTCTTCTCAGATGGCTTTGGACCTCCATTATCCTTGGGAGGTCTGCAATGCAAGTTAGTGTAAGAGCAGAGTACCTAAGATTGTCCCTTTCCTAGGTATGATGCAGATGGTCTAGAGTGAAGACTGACAGGTGGCACAGTAGGCAAGAACTGAGAACTCCTGGGTGCGAGCCCTTTCTGACTTTTTGCATGTCACTGCACAATTCCTTTGTCCTTTCTGGCTCAGTTTCTCTATTTTCCCAGTGGTAGCAATAGCCTCTGCTTACCAGAGGAATTACGTGTCAGGTAGTTTATGGACACCAGTGTCAATGGTCATTATCTAACACTGAAGATGCTTAGAGTATTCATTGTAATAACTGGGGTTGGAGCAGGAACTCATGAAAGGAATCACTTTAAATGTTTTCCTTCCCTTTCTTTCTGCTTGCAGAACTGTTTTTGAACAGCCTTTCACAGCCTTACTCGCTGGAAGAGCAAGAACAAATGCTTTCATGTCTCAGCATCGACAGCCCATTTGTGTCAGATGCCAGTGAGAAGGTGAATATGTGTGGATGCTATCTGTGTTACTGGGGTGGGGAGGGGTCGCAGGTTAACCACCTCTAGAAGCTGTGACCAGTGAACATCTGGAGCTTTTCACATTTCTTGTTGCTTTTGACATCTATTTTTCTGTAGCATACTGGAGAGTACTGCAGCATACTGCTCTTGGGCAATGGGGTATTGAGGATTTTAGTTGTTTTTTAGTTTGCTGTCCCATGATGATCCCTTTCTTCCAGTTGCTCTTCTGGGCTGTGTTCTCACAGTAAGCATCAAATCTGTGGATCTGGAAAACCGCAGTGGCCTTGACCCTGTTTATGTAGAATCAAGGGACTGAAGAAGTAGGGGTGCGCGTAGGAACTGTACTGAGTTGGACCCAATGGCTGAGGATCTTCTTCCTGGCCACTGAAGGGATGTTTAGGGAAGGAGCAGAAGAATGGGGCAGAACAGCAACCCTTCTCCTGGATATTTGTTCCCAGCCTATGGATCTGATCTCCACAAATCTGTTTTAACCTACTCATACTAATGACCTGTATAGTCTTATATTATTTAAACACTAGGTTTAATTAATCATTTGCTTTAACTCCATTATTTGTAAGGTAGGGAATTTCAATCATTGTTTTCAGACAAGGAGTCCAAAATGGTATAGCCTGCCATCTGCAGGAGTCATTTTTGAATGTGATCATCTGTGCTTCCTATTTCTGTTCCTCTTCTCAGCATTGTAGTGCTTTCTGAGGAGAGTTGAGCACAGTTCTTTGCAGTAGTTCAGATGTTGATACAACATGGTGTGCAGCATGGGATGTGACTCCACTTTTTTCTCTATTTCTTTCGTCTAGCTCATAACCCTAACAACTGATGTGACTTTTGATGGGTACTTACCGATGAGCTGTTGTCGTCAGACTGACCTCCTCCCATGACTCTAATATAGACTTTTCCAAGAAGCACAACAATGTGGTTGTTTATGTAGAGTTATTGTTTTTTCCTGTGCATTGTCACTTAACAACATTAGATTTATCTAATGCTTTACTCTCCTGTCAGTATGATGAACCCCTTTTTTTCTTTTCATCCAACTCTTCAACTGATTACTGATTTGACTATTGAGAATAACTTTCTGTGTCTGCAAACTGTTGCACTGTTATACATCCCCTTTTCTAGATGGCAGATACATGCTGAATAAGTCAAGGCCCAATCACACACCCCTGTGGATTTCTATTTTTCTTTTCCCTTGAGGTTATTTTCATGATTGGCATCTTGTGGAAGCTCATGTTCTTTAGGAGCCTTTGACAGACTTGTGCTTACTTCTGCAGAACTCCATGAAGGCTTCGCATAGCTTGAGGGACACTATGAGCTCAGGGATTCATTCCTGGAACAGCCAGACAGATGGACAGAGCTTCAGCTTTAACAACCTACTGAATCGCAGCCGTCACACGGACACTCCTAGCTATTTCAATGGTGAGTCCATCTTTCTGAAGTCTGGATAAATGGTTGGGCACAGCTTTCTCAATATCTAGCAGATCTGGGGTATAGAGTCTTAGAACTCTTCTTACACTTCAGTTCCTATGACAGCACAGAACCTCCTGAAAGCATATGGGCTGTCAAGAGGCCAAGTCTGCTCCAGTTATAGGTGGGTGGGAGTCAAGTCTATATAATCCAATAAAAGCCAAAGAAGTTCCTGAACCCACAGAGTCTGATTCAGCTTTATGCCTTGCTTTGTGCAGCTGCCATGTGCAAGACGATATGCCTTATAACCATAAATCTCTACAGAGTAATTTTGAGGGCATGTTGTACAAATCAATATGTCTCTTCAGCTGCTTTCTTGCTAAATCCAGCTCTGCTCTGTGAGTCATTGTTTTCTTCAGCAATCCTCTGTGCCCTGCCAAGACCTACATAAATGAAATACTTGATGACAAAAACAAAAAAAACACTGGCCTTCTGATGTCTGTCTTGCTAGTCAATTCTCCAGTGTGGGACTGTGAAGTAGTTATGCCTACAGCAGAAGTTAATGACTTCTCTTTCACATTTCAGGAGTGAAAATCCAAGTCCAGTTGTTAAGCGGAGAAAATTTACACATCAGGGATTTCCAGAGAACAAAGGTGGGAGACATTGCCACTGGGATAAGCAGCCAGGTGAGACACAAAGCTGGGAGTTGTTTAAGTACAGCATTTTGTCTGAAAATTTCTTCTATCATGCAGCATCATCCTGCCTTAAAATCAGTGAGCCAGAAGTCCATTCAGGGACCCTAATGATGCGTTTAGTTACATAACTTGAGTGCTGTTATTGTAAGTGTGATACCAGAAGATATTTCCTGAACTACAAACCATTGCAAATCATAATAGGCATCATAGTTCATAGAATCATAGAATGGTTTGGGTTGGAAGGAACCTTAAAGATCATCCAATTCCAACCCCTGCTGTGAGCAAGGACACCTCCCACCAGCCCATGCTGCCCCCAGCCACATCCAGCCAGACCTTGAACACCTCCAGGGATGGGGCATCCACACCTTCCCTGGGCAGCCTGTTCCAGTGCCTTACCACCCTCTGGGTGAAGTAACTTATCCTAATATCTCATCTAAATCTCCCTTCTTCTAGTTTAAAACCATTCCCCTTTGTCTTACCACTATCTGACTATGTAAAAAGTCACTTTAAGGCTGCAATGCAGTCTCCCTGGAGCCTTCTCTTCTCCATGCTGAACAACACCAGATCTGTCAGTATTTCTTCATATCTGAGGTGCTCCAGCCTCTGAGCATCCTTCATGGCCTCCTCTACACCCCTCTAACAGCTCCACATCCTTGTTGTGCTGGGGTCCCAGACCTGGATGCAGCACTCCAAGTGGGGCCTCACAAGGGCAGAGCAGAGGGGGACAGTCACCTCCATCCCATGCTGACAACTCTGTTGATGCAGCCCAGGATGCAGTTGGCTTATAGTTGTTGAGTTCCATCTTAAAAAGTACCAGTGCTCCAGTTTAAAAATCCTTCTCTTTGACTAGAAAGATAACTTCTTTCCCCTCTGCCTATAGAAGAATCACACTGACCTTTTCTTCAAGAGCAGTAATACCAGCTAAGGGAAACAGGCTGCATTTTGCTGGAGTGCTCCCTGCTTGTTAATGTGGAGGAGATACTGGCAGACTCCAGTGAACCTCACTGTGGGCCTTTTTGGCAGGCCCTGAAAGAGACTCTGAGTGTCTGTGGGACCAAGACTCATCCAAGTGTAAAATGTGGTGATCATCTCTAAACAAAGAGGTTGCAGACGTCCAGAACGTGTTTCACTGCTGTTGCTTCTCTTTGGAGTACATCATTCTTGTGGACATCACAAAGCAAAAGGTCACTAGCCCACAGAGGAACTGGCAGTGCCCAAATGCAGCCAGTTCAGAAAACACCTGCAATGGCCAACGACTGCAAGGAGGCAAGTTAGCAGCAGGGTGAATGCTACTAGTCCAGTTTCTGAGATGCTTTCTGATGAGATAATTTCAGGATGTTTCTGCCACTCACAAGCTTTTCTTCTGCAGCTTTTCTTGAGTGGGGATGTTATTTGCCAATCAGGCTGGGTTTGTTAATGGGTTGTTAGCCTCTGAAAGAGGCTTGAAGTGGCACTCAGATTCATTTGTTCTGCTTCACAGGTACGGGTCCCTGCCTTCAGTCTGGTTACCAAAGAAGGCCAGCCAGTGCACTACGACATGGAGGTCCCCGACTCTGGTATTGAGCTGCAGTGTACCCTTGCCCCTGACTGCAGTGTCAGCTGGACGTGGAGAGTCAAACATGGTCAACTGGAGAACAGGCCGTGAGGCTGCTTCTGCTGTGGAGGTTTTTACCTTGTTGAAATACGGAATTGCAAAAGCTTCCAGCCACCCCTGCCATCAAGCACCACGCGCAGTTGCTGGTGTTTTGTGCTGAAGTAGGATAGCAGTTCAGCAGGTCACTGCTCTCGGGCCTCACTTCTGTTGTCTGCTCTGATCCAGTTCCAAGACATGTCCTGAAGCTTAGATGTTCCCCAGAACAGTGGGAATTACTTGTTTTGGGTGTGTGAGATTGAGCTTGAGAATGGTACACGAAAATTCCTGCTTTTCAGAGGAATGTGATTGTGCTTTTCAGGAGCATATGGGGATTGGATGAGAGCTCCTGTTGCTCAGCCTCTGAGGTGAAGCTGGTAGCTACTGGGCTTGCTCAAAGGAGGTGGAGGTTGAGTATCTTCAGTGCAGCTGTGGTTGTTTGTGCTGAGGGGAGCTGGCTAACTTCCTTCTAGCTGGAGGAAAAACTTAATGTTTCTGTAGGCTTTGGGTAGCATCATCTCTACCTCAAGCCTTTTGTATGGGGAAAATTGACAGCAGTAACTAGCTGGGTGCTTGGTTTCACCTCCCACCCTTCCCCGCAGACACTTCCTTCTTGAATCAGAAAAGAACTTTGTTCCCAGAAAGAGCTTTGCTTGCAGCTCTCATCTTCTGAATCTCCTCCCTGACTTAGGAGCTGGTGCATCCCACTCTGTTGTTGCTACCAACGAAGGGAGTGCGTGGTAGGGCAGGAGGAGCGTGTTCTGTGGTGGGCAGGGTTGTGTTCCTCAGCCCTGGTTCCACCGCTGCTGCTGCTGACTTGCTGCAACTTCACAGGAGCTGTCCCTGTCTGCACAGCTCCCCCTGGAGGGGGCAGGACAGCGGCTCCATCAGCTCAGGCAAAGTCTGAATTCTGCTGCAGAACTGTTTTCTTAGATCCCACTCCCAGCTATCAGTCCTGCCGTCCGCTCAGCCCCTCCGCTGGAGATCAGTGCCCCAGTGCTGCATGGTGTTAGCTCCACCCGTCTGCAGCAGCACTGGAAGGCTGGTACCAGGCTTCATATTCCTCCCCTCATGTCAGAATGTGTTAATGGAGTGGGACGGGCAGCTGGGCCCATGAGCCTTAATCATTGGTCAACTTTTTGTGATTATTTTTCTGTAAAGTATACAGAAACTGTATGTGTCAAGTTCAGATGGGGGGGTGCTGCTAGCCCTTCAGTAACCCAGAACAAAACCAGAGGGAGGTATAAGGTACTTGGGTGCACTTGTTCAGGACTGCTCAAAGTCCTTGTGTGTCTGGAAACCGATTTGCTGGTGTGCTGTGCCTCTTCCAGCTGCAACCACAGCAGCTGCAGAGCCGGGGCTGCTGACACCCAGGCTGAAGAGAGGAGCAGCTCCCAGGGAGCAAGGTCGGCCCTGCCACATCCAGGCTGGTTCTGGGAGATGCAACAAGGCAGGAATGTCTGCAGGTTTCTGAAGTGAAGTTCACTTAAAATAGCTGGGAAAAGTTAAGCTCTGGACCTCCCATTTTGAGGACCAGTGACCTCTAATTGATATTCTTTCCCTTGGGTCTCCCAGAACATTGTCTGGTTTTGCTGCGCTAGGTGTTGACATCCTTAACCAGAAAACTGAAGTTATCATGTGATAGAAAAGTGGAACTCTTGAAGAAGTTAAACCTGTCACCACTGTGCGTATAGTCTCTTATAGCACTTTTTTGTTCTAAAGCACTTAATGAATTGTCCAAAATAGGCACATAAATATAGCTGAAATGCAGCCACATTACGAGTCTTTTTAGTAAACGGTTAAAACATTATGCACACCTTTTCCAGGCAGGACTGGGGAGGAATAGGGAAGTCGGCATAATTTTTGTCAGATGCCATAAGCTACTACAGATTCTAGGCTCAGGAGCAGCAGGGATCAAAATGCCTTGCAGAGTTCCCAGGAGCTCCCAAGCACAGGTTGAGTGCAGCAACCAAACTTCCTGCACTTGGCGCCCTCCTCTGACTTCCTCTGAGGGGGAGAGGAGAAAAATCTGTTGGCTGCTTCTAAGAAGAGTCTGTCATAATAACTGTTGGTGACGTGTCAGTGCAAAAGAATAGTCTGTTCCCTTCCTGAAGGCTGCACCTCGTGGCTTCCACTGTCATCCGCAAAGTGCTTCGATGTACAGGTGTGCGTTTTTGTATGTTGGTGTTAGACCCGAGTTCTGCCGAGCAGTAGGACAGGGTGCAGCAGTCCTCTGCTCGCGGGACCTGTGAGCTTTACACTTCATCTATAGCATTAACGCTAGTCTCGGGCCACCGGAGTGGGTGGGTGGAACCCTTGTGAAGCCGGATCGTCTTTGCTGGGTAGGTGGAGATGTTTACATTCTCCTGCGCTCTCACACCAGCATTAGCCGGTATCTCCATCCTGTTCACTTTGTCCAAAAACTTCAATCCTATTTTGCTGCCACCTCAAGCAAGAAAGTGAGGCTGCAGACCTCCACGTAACAACCATGTATGGGACAGCTGCTCAGAGGAGCGGGCTGGGGCGTCAGCTCTCCCTGCCACGTGGGAAAGATGCTCTGGCTGATACCACAAACCATTGGTGCTTTTACTGTCCTGAAATGTGGTTCTGCTCTCGGAAGTATCTCCAGGGTTTTAATGTTTTTGCCACCTCGCAGCTTGGGATCTCAGCTCTCCCCTGCTGCTGGGGCAGTTTCCTGTTAATTTGGCTGGTTGTTTTTGCTGTGACAGGCAGAAAAAGCCCAGCTTCCAGAAAGGCTGGCTGTGCAATACTGACAAAGTCGGGAAAGTTTTTTTTTGTTATCCCTGTTAACATTTGTCTTAAATTGTGTGTAATAACATAATTAGGCTTTAGGACTGAATCCCAGTACAAGGTAGGGAGGACAAATAGTGATAAATACAGATGGCTCTTGTCATATAGCACCTTCCTTAAGGTTTTTGGGGAAAAAAAAATCACCTTTGGCAAAACAATACAAAGCTTTGGGATGGGCAGTACTGGCATGGGTAAGGTGATGGAATGACTAGCTGGTATTGAATGAATGACACTTTATAAAACTGTGATTTCTTGAAATTAACATTTCAACCTGTATTTTCACAGAAAAAAATAAAAGCTGGAAAAAAAAGGATTCTTTGTTTTCATGACCCAGGCGTTTGATATGTTGTACCAGAGAATGTGAAGAACATTTTTTAAGAGGAGCCTGGTTTGAATAAACTTCACCCTAGTTTTTGGGAGGATGCAGGGAAGAGGCCTTTGTGGGTGTGAAGAGGCAGCAGTACCCCTGACAGATCTGAGCACAGCATTTGCTGAATGTGTTGATGCTGCTCTCTTGTTTCCCAGTTAAGCACATCATCCCCTTTCCTCCTCCTGTTCCAGTTCCACGTCCTTGGCTCCCTGCCCGAGCTCCCTGGTGGTTACAGGGCTGCCATGAGGCTTCCCAGCATGTTCTCAGCCATCTAGCTAGCTGGCATGCTCGTAGCTTTGGATTGAGGCTTTCCTGCCTGAGAAAACAGGCTGATTTGCAAAAACCATGGCTATTTGTGTCAAATGAATGTGTCCCTACACCACGCTCTAGCTTTCTCAGTGAAACGATGCCCCCCTGATTTCCAGCTATCCCGAGGGTGTCTCCTGTGCTTTTTTGATAAGGCCCTTTTGATCAAGGGAGAGCAGAGGGCACGGCTCACTGTTCCAGGCAGGGGCTTCTGCTGTACAGGGGGCTGGCACATCTTCCCCTCAAGAGTGAGAGAAGTCACTCCAGGATCCTGAGGAATTGAGGTTAAGCAGGCAGTGCCAGAGGTTCGCCCACACCGTGCAGCATAGGCTTTGGCTCCTTGGTGCAGAAGTTGCCTCCACTTGCACGGTGTCTTTCTGTCAGTGCAGTGGACTGGAGGTGTGCTCGCGGCCACGTCAGTGGGCGCATGAGATCAGCTACCTGAAATGGAAAACCCAAATTCCAGCCGGCGGGTGGGGAGGCTGAGTTTTGCTATCATGTACCTGTCTGTACAGAGAACACAGAAGTCGGAGCAGCTGTCTACAAAAAAAATAAAAAATAAAAAAATAAATGGGTGCACTGGTTGCATTTGGGATTTCCTAGGCTTCCCTGTTAAGAGCGGGTCACCTTTGGGAAGCACCTCATGTCTCTGAGGACAGCCCGACAAAAGCTGGGTGGAGCAGCTGGGTCGTGCCCTGGTGCTGGGCCGAGCCTCGCCCAGGGCTGGCTGCGGCTCTGCACTGGGGGTGACGGGGGCTGCGGGTGCCTTCCCGAGCATCCTGGTGACAATGCACACGTGCTCATGTGGCTGCCAGGGCCTGACGGCTGCCTCCTCAGGGATACCTGAGTTAAAGATGTGGGACTGTGCCACCGAAGAGCCACAAGGTCTGGCTTGCCTCTTCTTTTGTCCCCTGGCACTCGCTTTCTCGTGTTTTCATCCACTATCACCCTGCTGCCAGTCCTGCAGGCACGGGCAAGTCAGAAATACATCTTCCACTTGCAGCATTTCAAAGGAGCAGGGTCACCACTCCCGGCAGCAGTTCCTCGTGCAGTTCATGTATTAGTGTTAGTAAAGCAGCAAGCGGCAGCTGCTGCATCCAGCCCACGGAGGCAGGAGGTGGCCTGAGCGGCCTCAGACACCGCGACTTGCTCTCAGCATCGGCCGGCACGCAGAGCTCGCCCCCCTCACAAACACGAGCTTTATCCATAGAGTTGGTTTATTACCAGTTCTGCTTTGGATTAAACAGGCCCTCAGTATATAAAAATAATGTATACAAATTAGCAGTTAATGTTTTACATTTCTGGCTTAAAGGCATTTTTAAGTTACACATTCATTTCCCTTCCCTCCCTTTGAGCTTTGTGCGATACTGAGCCAGTGGCGCTTAGCATCATAATTACAGCAGGAAGCTGCTCTGGCTTGTAACGAGGACTTACCCTGGTCTAAAAGCTGGGGCAAGCGAGAATGTACACAGCAGCCATGAGTCCTCGCAGCAGGGCAAGCAGGGGGCGTTTGTGACAAAGTAAATGCATTAACGGGTTAACTGCAGCAGTGCGCGGCTCTGACTGATCGGCAGCGGGGTGGGGAGGAATAAAGGCCAGTGCTTCAGTCATCATTTGTAGGCTGATGCAGATCTCTGGCTATGTCCAAGCCCACCCCTTTTCTGTCCTCCTTTTCCTGCATGAGTTCAGCTGTGTCCCTGCACTGTTTGGGGATAGCACGGTGTTTGCTGCAAGGGCTGGAGGCTGCCTAGCACCTGCTGCGGGTTGCGTCCTGCAACTGCTGGCGAACGGGAGCGGCCTCGTGGTCCCCGCGGGCCGATGGGCGCCGCTGTCTGAGAGGCGGCAGCCCCAGGAGCAGAGGTGGGTGCTGGGGAGGCAGGAGGGCAAGGCCAGGTACCACCATGTAGCAATTCGAGGACAGTGAATCCTTGATCCTGCTGATTGTCATAGACCAGCGCCACTCGCCCCAGCCTGAGGCTCCTGGTGAGACCCTGTAGAACCCAGGGGTGCTCCAGCCCCTGCTCCCATAGCACAGAGTTTTGTTTTGTTTTGTTTTGTTTAAGGAAGACATAGAAAATGACTGTAAAATAGCACCCCTGCCAGCTCCTGGGGTGCGTGAAGTGCCCAGGGTGGGATCTTTGCAGCAGGCTCCTTACTGGAGAGGAGGTGCAGCCGGTACCCGCCCCGCTCTGCAGCAGAGGAGAGCATGGCCTCGGAGGGCTCTGCACAGACGGGAGATGTGGGAGAAGCACCAGGAGCACTGCAGCCCTGGCTGCCAATCCTCTGCCCCTCCTGCAGTGGGAGATCAAAGGCACCAGCAAGCTGAGGAGAAGGGCACACTGGTGTGCAGGGCTGCCCCGGACAGCAGCAAGGCAATGCAGCAGCCCTGGGCAAGGGGCAGGGCAGCCCCTTTTCCTTGCAGGACAAGGTGTGGGGGGCTTCCTGTGCTCCCCCCGTCCCTGCCAGCCTGGAGGAGAGGAGCTCAGTGGCATTGCTAAGCATTTGCTGGGGGAGCCCTGCGTCAGACCACGGGCGCGCAGGGCAGGGGCAGCAGGGCGGGCCGGCACACGAAGCAGCTCGAGCAGTGAGGAGTGGGCACAGTCCCCCCACCGCAGGTCGGCCCAGGCCGGCAGGCTGACGCCCTGCAGTCCCATCTGCGTCTGCAGGACAGGCCTGCCCTGCTCACAGCGAGATGTCCGGCGTCGTCTGCAGGCTCTGCCCCACAGCCCGTTTCTTGGCGCTGCCGCGGCCCTTGTCTGCGCGCCGGTAGGGATTGTTCCGCAGATCTGAAAGGGGAGAAAGCACGGGCTCAGCGAGCCGCCAGCCTGCCTGCTCCAGCAAAGCCTGCACCTACAGGCACGACCCTTCCTTCGTCCCCACCACTGCCCAGGGTCAGCCCATCGGGTACTGGGATGTTCGGGAGGAGCCTGACCAGCAGCACACAGAGGCAGGAGGGAGGCAGCTGGGAAGAACCAGCCCGTGGGACCCACTCCTGCAACTCCAGTGCCCAGCCTTGTGCCGTGGTGCTGCGGTGCCCCGGGGGTGGCTTTCGGCACAGAGCTGAGCTCGGCCAATTGGCCACACAGCCAGAACGGTGCTGGGCAGAGAAATGCAGGAGGAGAGCCGCAGCCCGGCAGCCCCTCCGTGCTCCTCTGCCCACCCAGGCTGTGCCCTCGCCCCCAGCCCGGCTGCCCCCCATTACCTACAGGCAGCTGCTACAGGGGACTCTCCTCGTTGAAGCTCGCATCGCAGAAGAGCCGGGACGAGCGCTTGCCCGTCCGGGCCGTGAAAGGAACAGTTTTCAGAGCTGAGCAAAGCGATCCAGAGAGACAGCGGAGAGGAGGAGAAGGGAGGAAGAAGCAGAAGAGGAGGAAGAGCTATGAGACAGGGCAGAGAGTGTTTGGCAGCTTTGCTGTGCAAGACAGGGAGGTGCTGCAGGTGGCTTTGGGCTCCCCAGCAGGGCTCGGTGGCTCCCTGGCTCCGGGCTGTGACAGCCCAGGAAGGCTTTCCCTGCTGCACCCACTTGGCTGCAGCGCTGTCTGTGCCGAAGACCCATGCGTCGAAGCCCCGTGCAGGGGCAGCAGAGCTGGGAGCCCAGCCCTGAATGTCCAACTCCCAGTGACCCTGCAGCTGCCCGGCCCTCACTGCCTCCGGATCTCTCCCAGCACTGTGCTCCATCCCAGCCATCGCGGGGCTGTGTGACAAGCCGTGGCACCCACCCAACATACCTGCACCCCAGGGGACTCTGTGCTGGCACGGCCTGGCCAAGCACCAGGGGGGACACCCTGCCCCTCACCTGAAATAATATCCTCGATGGCACCGTCTTTTCCTTCATAAATGAGCGGCTCCTTCACCATCTGCTTCTTCTTCAGCTCAGCGATCATGTCCATCTGCTGCCGCTTTGCTTTCTGGATGGGTGACTGTGGCGGGGACAGAGCAGGGTGAATGGTGCGTCCCGGCTGGAAAAGCTCCTTTGCCCTTCCCCAAATTCAGCCCGGACAGAGGGCACAGTGACACCGAGCCAGGCTGCTGCCTCCTGGCCTCATCCGGGAGGAGCCGCAGGGCAGCAGGGTGGGATTTGCCAGGGAAGGGATGCTCAAGGGCCCTGCACCAGCACAGGGAAGGGTCCCACATCAGGTACCTTCGTGTCAAGCTGGTCCTCGCTGCCGTTGGGACTGGATTCTGCCTCTTTGGCCGCAGCCTCTTGCTTCTTCCACAGCTCGATGTCCTGCTCTGCTTTCTTGGGAGAGGCGCAGGGAGGGCACGCTGAGCTGGGGGGTTCTGCTGTGGTGCTGCAGGAACGCAGTCCCCCCTCCCCCTTCTGCTCCTCAGCCATCCCGAGGGGGCTCTGGCAGCCCCAGCCTCACCCCAACCCAGTGCCTGCACCGGCCCCAAGGGGCAGCTCTGTGTGCCAGGGTCTCTCTGTCCCACAGGCCCCCAGCCTCGTGTGTGGCTGTGGCCAGTTACCCCAAAGCGGGGTCAGACTCCCCCCTAAAAACCAAGCCCCCTCCCAGCCCCCAGAAACAAGGCACCCCCAGCCCCTCCTACCTTGTAGGCTCTGATGAAGCGCATGAACATGGGGAAGAAGGTCGTGGGGGGACTGTTCTTGGGGTTCTCCCCGAAGTACTCCACAGCTGACTCGTATGCCTCCTGCAGGCAGAGACACCCCAGTATGGGGGGCTGGGGCTTGACAGCAGAGTCCAGCCACTCACTGTCCCCCATCCACCCTCTGTCACCTCGGTGTCCCCTTCCACATCCCCCATGGCTCCAGCAGTCCTGCTGGAGCCACATCCCACCCAGAGCCTCTCCCATGGGGCACAGGCGTGAGCAGACTGCACCCCAGGGTGCCCCCACGCAGGAACGGGGACCCAGTTTTGCCCTACCACCCAGTGCTGCCCTCAGCACCCACCTTGGCAGTTTTGCTGTCAGCCTGCAGCTTCTCCATCACCTCTGAGTTGGCCTTGAGGAACTCCTTGAGCACGGGGCTGTCATCCTGCCGCATGAACTCCTTGCGGGTGAGCTCCATGCCCTGCTGCAGGCTCCGCACGTCCTGCAACACGCTGTCCAGGGAGACTGCAGAGAGGGCGATCAGCGACCAGCGCCAGGGTCAGGGCAGGCTCTAAGAGTCCCCACGTGGGGGCTGCGGCCTGCCACGGTCCCCAGCCCGGTGCCCACAGGTGCTACCTGAGCCTGCCTTGTCAAGGAAATGCAGCTCGGTGTGGAAGCCAGTGAGCTCGGGGTACTTCTCCATGATCACCCGCACCAGGTAATGCAGCAGTGTCTGCTTCCTGTCCGTCGACTTCATCTCCAGCAGCTGGGAGAGAGCAGTGTCAGCCCCATCCCACATCCCACCGCCCCACCGCACCCCTGCTCAGGGCAGCCCTCTGTCCCCAGGACTGGTGCCTGCACCCTTCCTTTCCCACGGCTTCCCCCATTGCTACAGCGGGACCCTCCCTGTCCCCTCAGTTAATCCCAGTGTTCATCCACAGCCACAGCTGGTTCCTGCACCCTTCCATCCCCGTGGCTGTCTCCCATGCCCCGCTGTGCCCACGGCTGCTCCCTGCATTCCTCCGTCTCCATGCTTAGTCCCTGTAACCCTCTGCCCCACAGCCAGCCCCGGTGTCTCTCCATCCCTACAGCTGCTTCCCACATCCCTCCGTCTCCATACCTGGTCCCTGTGACCCCCCTGTCCCCTCGGCTCGTCCCCGTGCAGTGACAGTGCCTGTGTGCACTACCTCCTTCCCTGTGGCACACGGGACCCGCGGGGCAGCCCCGCACCAAACCTACCGCGTCGAGACTCTGCAGCCGGAAGCCGTAGGCAGCCCCGCGCTTGCTGCTGTTCATGTAGTTCCCGAAGGCCAGCACGATCTGAGGAGATGCCAGGGCTCAGGTAGGGCTGGGGGCTGAGCCCACCAGTGGGGGGACATCCCCACCCCATGCCCCCTCACAGTCAGGACGCATGGGGCAGGTCAGCACCGCCGACGTGCACCTGGCCTGGCCAGACGTCCCCCCACTGGGGCCACGGCCTCGCACCCCTCACCTCGAGGATGTTGCGCAGTTTGCTGGAGGACTTGAGGGACATGGAGGCGGCGATGATGGCGTTGAGTTGCTGAGGACAGCAGGGGAAGTGTGTGAGTCTCGCCACAGGAGGCTGCCACCCACAGCCGTGCTGTGTCTCCCCCACCCACGCCCCCCCACCCACCGGCATGAGCAGCTGGGCTGTGTCGTTGAAGTTGCCCAGGAAGATCATGACGTTCATGCGCTCGGCCAGGCGCGGGATCTTGCTGAACCGGATCATGAACTGGTCCTCGTCCGAGAGCTCCTCCGGAGGCTGCTGCTCCCGCTCGAACTTCCCAATGAGCGTCCGCTCGTACTCGGTGGGCAGGAAGCGCAGCAGCAGCTCCAGAAAGTCGAGGCTCAGGGCTTGCTGGTCATACCTGCAGGAGCAGCGGGTGGTGGGACACCCCCGGCACAGGCAGATCCCGCAGCGGGTCCCTCAGCCCCCTGCCACCTCCCTCCCGGTGCCCCAGCTCGTCCTTGTCCCACCGAGGAGGGGACACTCACGTCTCGATGGCTGTGCAGATGTCCTGGATGCTGCGGCCACCTTTGCGGAGGGTGATGGCCAGGTTCTTGGCCCGGTTGGACTCCATGAGGGTGACCTTGCTGGGGGCCTTCTGCGTGGCCTTCACCTTGAGGGCGCTGATGTCCAGGGCAGGGCCCTGGGCCTTGGTCTTGAACTGCTCCTCGAAGTCACTCATGTCCAGCTCCTGCGGGGACACAGGGCTGAGGGCACAGCTGGGAGCTGGCGCGGGACAGTTGGGACGAGGATGGGACCAGGGGGCTGGGACAGGACAAGTGGGAGAGGGGCAAGAGGATGAAGATGGAGGGAGGAGAAGAGGACAAGTTGGGGGCTGAGGATGGGGATGAACATGGGACAGGGACAGGACAAGGAGGGGCTAATGAGGGGACAAGGTGAGGGGAGTGGGAGGGAGGCAGAGGATGAAAATGGGGAAGAAGACATGGACCGGACAGGAGAGGCTGAGGGTGGAGCAAGGGGACAGGAATGGGGTGAGAGGAGGAGGGCAGGGCTCCGCATCCGACAGACCCCATATTGTCCCTCAGTGCGGCACTGGCCCCCAGCTCCTCCAAGGCTGCAGCCACGTGAGCCAGCGACACCACAGATGGGTGCAACGTGGGCAGGGGTGCGAAGCCGGCACGGGTGCAATGCGGGTGGGGGTGCAACGAAGGCCGGGGTAACGTCAGCACGGGTGCGGCGTGGGCGCGGGCACCGACCCCTTGTGTTTGCCCCCCAGGTGCCTGCATGGCCTCACCTGCAGCACCTTCTCGTCGTTGAGCTCAGTGAAGACGGTGCCGTCGATCTGGCTCGGCTTCAGCGCCACCCAGTTGAAGACGGGCATGCGGAACTTGGTCTGGATCGGCTTCTTCACCTTCACTGCGGGGCGAGAGGCGGGCAGCGTCACCGGGGGGGGCAAACCCACCTCAGCGTGCCTCTGGCACTCGAGGCACCCCAGGGATGTCCCTGCTGTCCCCAGATCCCATCCCCTGGCCACACTCACCTGAACCGCCGGCAGCAGGGGGGCCACCCAGCCCAGTGGGGGGCTCCCCACCAAGCGGTGGGGGCGGTGGGGGGGGTGGCACGGGGCCCTCCAGCCCCCCGGGGAGCGGTGGGGGCGGTGGGGGCACTGCGGCACCTGGGAGCGGAGGGGCTGGGGGGGGCTCGGCACCCGTGGGCAGGGGGGGTGGGGGGGGGCACGGCAGGCTCAGGCTCAGCCCCAGGCAGGGGTGGAGGGGGGGGGCGGTGGGGGAGGGGGTGGGGGGGCGGCAGCTGCAGGGGGAGGAGATGGGGATGGAGCCAGAGCAGGAGCTGGAGCATCTGCAAATGGAAATGAGAAGTGGGTGAGTTGATGCGGCAGCAGGACACGGTGCCACTGCCAGGACCACTCTGCCACCGAGCGACTCCACGTCCCTGGGCACATCCCTGTGCCCCCTGCCTCGATTTCCCTGGCTGTGCCCAGAGAACACGCTGCCACCCCTCCCCGGCACCAGCTGTCCCCACCAGGAAGGGGAACCCCGCACCCACGGTACCTGTGCTGGTGGCGGTGGCCTCTTTGGTAACCACGGGGGCTGCTGCGGTCTCTATGACAACGGGGACAATTTCGATGGCGACGTCTCCATCGGGCCCACGCAGGATCTGCACTAACCCCTTCTCCTCCAGCTCCGCCAGCCGCCGCTCCAGCGCCAGCCGGTAGCACTCCTGGGGCTGCGGGGCCGGCGGGCTGGGTGGCCGTGGCGGGCTGAGCTGCTCCTGCGGCGTGACAAACCCCAGCATGTCACTGGTGTCCCCCAGCACCCCCTGACTGGGGTTCCCCACGCATCCGCTTTCCCTCCCTCAGCCCCGGCAGCATCGCAGCACCCACAGGTGCTCACCCGCAGCGCCTCCAGCTCCCGCCGCGCCTGGCTCAGCTGCTTCTCCAGCTCCGCTATCTTGGCCATGGAGTCGTTCTCCGCATCCTGCAGCTTCTCCGTCAGCTGTGGGGACGAGGCGCCGGCACTCAGCCGCCGTGGCCCAGCCCTGCCTCCCACCCCACGCGGGGCTTGCGTCAGCAGCCCCTGCCCACGCACCCACGTCCCACCTGGCTGACGTGCTCCTGCAGCTCCTCCATGTGCTCCAGCACAGCCGTCTTGGTCTCCGAGTCCTCCAGCATGGCCCCCACGTCAAAAACGTTGTCCAGGTAGGCTTGGATCTGCACCTGCAGCTTGTCGCTCTCGGTGAGCCGCAGGTTCTGCCACGGGACAGCCGGCGGCACCGTCACGGGTGGTGGCAGCCACGGTGCCCAGCCACCACCGAGATGGGAGCCGTGGCCGCAGCGGGGGCTCGGGGCGGCGCAGGACCACCCACCTCCAGGTACTGGTCAAGCCCCAGGTGGGTGAACTCGTACTGCAGGAAGACGCGGAAGTTCATGTTCTCCACCGAGTGCACCACGATGTTGATGAACTGCATGCAGGCGACCTGCAGGGACAGGAGCAGGCTCAGCGGGCACGGCACGGTGGCCCAGCAGCCATGGGGACACAAGTCCCTGGGGACAGCACAGTGGTTTCACGGCCCTAGGGACACGGGGACCTGGGAAATGGCCAGCTGCTCAGCAGCCCTTGGGACACAATGCCCTGGGGAGGGACCAGCAGCTCTTGGGGACACAGCATTTTGGGGACTTGGCAGCCCTTGGGACATAGCCAAGGACAGGCCTGGGGAGATCACAGAAGCTGCCACCAGGGCTGGAGGCTGTGGGTCCCCAGGTGTCTCCAGCCCAGCGCGGGGCAGGGGGCACAGCGGGGGCCCCGGCCTCCCCCTCCGCTCACCATGAAGTCGATGTTGCTGTCCTCATTTCGGAAATACTCCATCAGCTTCTCGAAGCGGTTCTTCTCGCCGCAGACCTGGGGTGGGAGCAGGGGCTGAGGGCTGGGAGGGGCACAGCCAAGGTGGGCACCCATGGGCAGGAGGCACCCACTGGCAATGCCATCCCAGCCCTGCCGGGTGCGGGACATCCCTACTGAGACGTCCCCGTGCCATCCCAGCCCTGGGGACATGTGCTGGCATGGGGACATCAAGCCCAACAACTGGAGCAACCCCAAATAAGTTATGCAACAAGCATTTTGGGGATCCAGGGTGTCTCAGTGGAGCAGGGCTCTGCTGCACAAAGGGAAACTGAGGCACATGCACCGAGGTCAGCATGGGGACCGTGTGTCCCTGCTGGAGACTCACCTCCTTGAAGTTGTCAAAGGCAGCGAGGATAATGTCATGGCCACCTCGGACCAGGCAGACGGCGGCCAGCAGCTCCAGCACGAGCGCCTTGGTCCTGCGGAGGCACAGGGCATGAGGGGTCGGGGCCACGGCGCAGCTGAGGGGACAAGTGAGAGGGGACAGCCCCTACCTGGCGTTCTTGTTGTTGAGGCTCAGGGTGATCTCATTGACACAGGCTGGGTGGTTCATCACCAGGCTGAAGCCAGACTGGGGAAAAAAGGCGCATTAATGGGGCCACTCAGCCCCTGCCCTCCCCAAGGACACCCAGGGACCTAGTGATATGTCCCATGCCGTGTTCCTGCTTCACAGGTGGCTGAGCAAGGACATCTGAGTGCGAAGGCTGGGTGTCCCCAAGCCATCAGAGCTGGGGGACAGCAGACGTGTGCTCCTCACCGCACCCCATGCCAGACTCTGACCCTGATGGGGGCAGCACAGGGACAGGAGGCATTTGGGGGTCGCCGGGGGGTCCTGAAGGATGCTGCCTGCTCCCACCTGGTAGTTCATGATGGCACGGAGACACATGATGCAGACGTGGACGTCGTCCTTCTGGCTGACGATGCGGGAGTTCCTCAGCGCCTTCCTGCTGTGCGAGGGGTTGAGCCTGTGCGGGCAAGAGGGCAGCTGAGCAGGGGGCTCGGGGGCAGCCGCGGGGCGCAGCACAAGCAGGGGGTGGGCAGTGCGTGGGTGGGAGGGCAGGGGGGGAGGACAGGCGGTGGCCTCGGTGGCCCTGGGCTCACCAGCCAGCAGCAGGAACCCAGGGGGACCCAGCAAGCTGCATCCCCATGGGAGGGAGCCCCGATGTCCAACCTGGTGACCATCCCCATCTGCAAGCCCAAGGGATGCCAGGCGCGGGGGGGGGGGCTGCGGTGGGGCTGGGGTGTCAGGGAAGGGCCGCGTGCCCCTCGCGCACGGGCGGTCTCGGAGGCTCACCGGGGCGAATAGGAGCTGCCAGGTGACCTGGGGCAACTGTCCCCATCGCTGCCCGGGGCGCTGCAGGGGGCGCTGGGGTGGACGTGGTGGAGGAGGGTGTGGATGTGCTGGTTCGAGAGGCAGCAGCTGGAGGCGCGTTAGAGCCTGCAGGACAGGAGGGAGAAACGGGGCTCCCGCGTGGCCCGCGGGATGGCTGGGGTGTGGAGCTGGGGGCCAGGGGGACATGGGCAGGGGGCAAGCAGAGCAGCTGCTGCTGCTCACGGGGGCTGGTGCTGAGCACCAGGAGGTGCTGAGCCCTCCTAAGCCTGCGACCAGGCTGGGGCATGATGGGTGCCAAGGGGCTGGGACCCCGCGGGTGCCACATCCGAGCCAACGCTCCTGACCTGTCCCTGGGGCACGGGGGACGGCTCCTCTGGAGGTGCTGGCAGGGGACGAGGGGCCCCGCGGTCCCAAGGGAGTCCCCAGCCACGCGATGGCAGCCGTCTCCCTTTCTGGGGTGGCCACAGCTGGGTGTCCCCTCAGACCGCCCTGCCCATCGGGGATG
The DNA here is from genome assembly GCA_011075105.1 of Heteronetta atricapilla. Lineage (NCBI taxonomy): Eukaryota > Metazoa > Chordata > Aves > Anseriformes > Anatidae > Heteronetta > Heteronetta atricapilla. The sequence continues at coordinate 641,893 of CM021757.1, read as the reverse complement.
ACCACAGGGGCCATCCCCACACTGGGGCCGGCAGTGAGTCAGCGGGGTCTGCACGGCCCCTCTGGGGCATCTCCACCACGCCAGCACCCCGGCCCCATCACCTACCGTAAGCACATCCCCCGGCAGCGTGCAAGAGAAGAGCGGGGTTAGAAGAGGGCTGCAGGGTTAGCAAGCGAGAGCCGCCGGCTGCTGGGACCGGCTCAGAGGGCGCAGGCCCGGTCATCTTCAAACCCTCGCTGCTTTTAAACCCTCGCCGGCAGCAGCTCCTATGTCTGATGCAGCAGCAGGGTGGGGATTTGCTCCCCAGAATTTCAAGCAGCTCTGATTTGTGCTCATTTCCCTGATCCTCACAGCCCGGTTTTGGCCAGGGCATCCCACAGCAGGGAGCTGCAGGGACTGCAGAGCTGGGCGGTGGGAACTGCTCCAACCTTGCTCTTGACTCTGGCTTCCAGCACTGCTGAGAGCACATATGGCTTTGCCTCCCCCGGTCCCCAGAACAGAAATGGGGACCCATTTCTAGGACCAGGCTTGCGTCTCCCTGCCGAGCCCCTCTCTGAGCCGGCACAGCACGGCATGGCACGGCGGGGCCAGGGTGCAGCGAGGCGGAGAGTGGGGAGCGGCGCCAGGGGGCCGCGTGTTACCTGACGGTGAGGTGCCGCACTTTGGAGACGCCCTGCGTGGGGGACGAGGAGTTGCTTTTGCTCAGATCCTCCAGCGACCGCTCCAGGGGCTTGCCCTTGTCAGAGCCCGGGCTGCCGTTCTCGGTGCTCTCCATGTCGTACCTGGTGGCCCGTGTGGGGACAGGGAGAGGTGAGCAAGCAGCACCCCCGGTGCCAGCAGACGCCTGGGGACCTCTGGGGTCCCAGGGGCTGGGGATAAATGGGGCACTGGTTTCCCCCAGACACGGAGCTCTGCAGCTCTGGAACCCCCCCAGTGCCCCCAGCCCTTCTGAGCTCGGGAGGAGGCTGATCCCAGCCCAGCGACCAGAGAGCCAGGGCAGGGTCTCAGGGGAAAAGGGGCACCCGGGTTGCCAGCAGCAGCGGGGACGTACGCGACAGAGCACTGGGCGAAGGCGAGGTACTCCAGCAGCACATCCAGCCCCTTGTTCTCCTCATTGAGAAACTCCTGGACCCAGCTGGGGAGCACAGGGATTAGTGGCCTCCACAAACCCTCCTCTTCCTCCCGTCTCCCCCTCCAGCCCAGAGGTCCCCAGTAAGGTGTGGACACGCTGGGGACATGGCACTGCTGTGTGGTGTTACCTCTCCGAGGGAGGTGGGTGCCACAGAGACCCCATGTCCTGACACCCAGGGGACACAGCCCCTGGGTTCTGCTGCCACTGCAGGGGTTCAGGTCCTGCAGCACGCAGGGCACAGCTGGCTGCTGCCTCGGCCCCTCCACCCTCCCATCAAAGCCAGCCCAGGGTTGAGGCCACCAGCCCCCACCGCTGCCTCCACATCCCGCTGTCACCCCCACAGCCAGAAGCCACCAGCACATGAGTCTCTGTCCCTGCAGTGGCCAGATGACAACAAGGACCCCCTGCTCACCGTCCTTACCCGATGTAGTTGGTCCTTAAGGAAATCTCCAGCTCCCGGAGCACCTGCGTCGACTCCTGCACTCGTCGCTTGAACTGGGGGACAGGGAGAGCCGTTGGCACCGGGCCTGGCCCCAAGGGACAAGGGCGGACCCGCGGGGTGCAAGGGAGCCCTCACCTTCCTGCTCACGCCGCCCGTGTCCAAGTAGCTCTTCAGCTTCTGGATGTAGGCAGACGGAGGGTTTTTCACCTGGAAGCGCTCCTACAAGCCACAGAGAGAGGCTGAAGCCACCTGCCTGTGGCATTGGGAAGTGCCACCCGGCTCTGCGCCTTGTCCCTGCTCCCAGTGCTGCAGCCACCCGCACCCTGTGCTGCAGATGGTCACGCTTAAATGTTCAGTCAGGTTAATAAGCCGCTGTCTCGCTAACGGAGATGGATGCCAGAACTCAGCTCCATTTGAGGAGCCTCAGATTTGAGGCCAGCGGCCACCAGCCCCGAGTGGCGTTTGGGGACAGGGCCAGCAGCGTGCCCAGCAAGGCGTCACTGCTCCTGGACCTCACCTGGTCACAGACGAGCTCCCATTTCTTCTCGTTGTCATACTGGCTGAGCAGCTTCATCTTGTCGGGGGGCAGGTTCATGGAGCTCTGTGGGGAGACAGGGGTCAGGGGTGTCCCCAGAACCCCTCTGTGGGCTGGGGCACGCCCCATTCAGGCAGCACCTGGTGTCCCTGCTCAGCAGTGGGACTACGGGGACATTGCTTTCCCCTGGAACCATCACACCACCACCTGGCATCGTGGACCCGTCAGCAATATCCCTGCCTAGGGTGTCTGGGGTCTCCATGGCAGAGGGCGCTGGGTGTTAGTGGGGGGACAGGGCAGGACGCGGGGTGCTGGAGGGAAAAATGGAGCCACGCACCCATGCCATGAGCACACCATGCTCCCAGCCTCAGCCAGCCCAGGTCCTGTCCCCAGCTGAGATTTTTGTCACCGCTCAGCCACCCCACATGGGGACAGGGCCTGGAGACGTGGCCAAGTCCCCACGGTGTGATGGTGATGGATGGCTTCAAGCCATCCCTGCAGGCATGCAACAAGCCCAGGTGGTGAAATCACACTTCTTTGGAGACCCGAGCTGGGGGCAGGGTGTTGCGTGTCACCCTGTCCCTTCGTGCCAGCATTACACAACCTGGCCACCACCTCCCCACCCCACGTCGGCCTCTCCGCAGCCGCCGCCAGCCTCCGGGGCCGCCCGAGCAGGACGTGACGTGGTTTCCGCTCCCCGAGCAGCACAAGGCAGCCACCGAAACTGCTCCTCGCTGTGGCTGGGGGCTCCGGGGCACCCCAGGCTCAGCTCCTGCAGGGTGCGTGGGGTGGGTCCCGGAGGGACAGCACGAGGTGACCTGCAGAGCCTCGGACAGGCCGCCTGCTGTGCCAGGTGTGTTGCACGCACGCCTCAGCCATGCAGGGAGCTCAGCTTGGGTCATGGATGATTTAATTTCCCAAACAACCATTTTCTTGGCAATTCAGCCCTAAGGAAAGCAGGAGCTGAGGCTGCTGCTCGCTCGGAGAGCCTGCAGCCTGGCAACATGGAGCCATGTGGAAACAGTGCACAGCCCCAGCTCTGCTGCGAGTCACCTTAACGTCCAGTTTTGGCTTCCCCAGCACAGGAATGTGGGGTGCAGGCACCACTGGGCACTGCCCCCGGGACACCCACGTTCCTGGGGAAAAGGCTTCCCATGGGCTTTGGAGGCAGGATCACAGCTGAGCAGGGAGGGACGCGGGTAGCCACGGAGGATCCTGTCCAAGAGGAAAGGTGCCAACGCACCGGGCAGGAGCGGAAACCTCAGCACCCACCTCCACCAAGTACCTGCCAGGCTACTTTTGCAATAAGCCAAAACAGGGCGATAGGGGTGGAAAGGAGCCCGCACGGAGGCCGAAGCCACGGTCCCCAAGCTGCCTGGAGCCCCACGCCACCACGCCGAGCCGGTATTCGGCTGGCTCTGGCCGGGCTGCCTGGAGCCTGGCTGCTCCTTCCCAGCTGCCCGCAGCAGGCAGCTCGCACAGCAGCACGCAGGACAGCTCGGCGGTGAGGCTAAAATTAGGCTGCGAGGCCAGAAATAGCCTCACTGCGAGGCTGCCGGGGCTGCATCGGAGCGGCCAGACAGGTCCTGAGGCAGACGAGGTGGTGGCGGAGCCCGGACACCCCGGGCTGTTGCTGCAATAACACGTCCTGGGCTACTGCACGCGGGATCCGCCACGGGCGACCTGCACAGCCTGCTGCCACCCCCGGTGCCACTTTTGCTGCGGGGAGCCCTGTCCTCACGGTCCCCATCTGTCCACAAGAATGGATAAAACCCTCCAGAAGGGTCAAACCAATGCCTGATGGCTCTCCCAGCCCCAGGGCAGTGCCAGGTGGGACCACGCACCCAAGCAGCCCACGAGGGGCTGCCCCCACAGGACCTGTTTTGGCCATCGGTGCCATCTGCGGACAGGGAACAGTGGCACCCACTGCACGGCCCGAACCCCTCCCACAGGGACCCCCATCCCGTGGAGCATCAACGAGCTTTGTGTTGGGTTGTCCCAAAGGCTGTGCGTGTCGCAGGGACTCAAATTACCACACGTGGGACCCTGAAAAGCCAAGAACAAGTACCACTGGTGGAACAGGGCCTCCCATGGGCTGAGGATGCCGGCAGAGTGTGGGCTGCCAGCGATGCCCCTACGGAGGTGGCCGTGCTGTAACGGCTGACTCCATCTGTCCCCGCCGAGGCTGGCACGACCCTGTCCTTGCAGGCAGGGCTGGGCCCGGTGGCAGGATGTGGCACCATTTGGGTTTGAAACTGGGTGGTGGCTGCCTTCCCCCGTGGGGGCACGTGGTGCGGGCAGAGGAAGTGGCCTCCCACCCCGGGCGCCCCGCTGTGGTCCGTGGCGTCAGTCGGGAGCACAAAGAAACCGGTTCTCGCTTCCTGCTGGGGGCCCTGGTGCCACCGGGGATGTGGGGCAGGGTGGCCTCAGAGGTGGTAAACAAAGGACTTGGTCCTTCCCCTCCTCAGGGGATTGGGATGGCAGGGACGAGATGGAGGGGACAAGGGGACTTACCCCAGCAATCACAACCCCCCCCCACGGCCAGCACCCTCATCGTACCCAGGACCTGGCGTCGAGCCCGTCCCCGTCCTGCCGTGCCACGGGCTGCGTCAGGACCCGACCGCACGGCCTGCGAGGGCGGGCGCAGACACCGAGCAGCGTCACAGCCCGCCACGCTGCTGCCGGCCTGAACGGATGCCACCAAGGGTCCCCCATGCATCCCTCTGGGACGGGAGGTCCCCAGGGCCCGCGGTGACATCTCAGTGATGCCCTGGGATGGGAGGCGGCTGGTCGGGACCCTGCACTCAGCCAAAGCCAGCACGGGGAGGGTTTGCTGGGGGTTGTGCCGGGATTTACCCTGCACCTAAAACCAGACGGGGGGAGGCGAAGCAGCACCTACATCATTTCCCGCTACGAAAAGGCCTTTTCTTGTTGCACCAACCACAGCACCGAGGCTGCGCAGAGGGCTCCTGCCTGGCAGAGCTATTCTGGGTGTCAGGCACCCCGAATTTTCACTCCACACACAAACAGGGGCTACGCACACCCCGAGTGGCCTCCGAGCAGGCCGAGATGAGCAGGGCCAGTCTCTGCACCCAGCTGGAGAGAAAATTAAAAGCATCCGCCACAGAAGCGTTTGTTCTGCAAAACACACACGCGGCGGCGCCATCGCTGGTTGGCTGCCCGGTGGGCTCGAGTGAAACCCAGACCGAAACGAGACGGCCGTTGCTTAGGGATCGCGGCCAAGCTGCTCAAGCATCTTCTGCGGTTTCTTGCCCTGCGCGGGGCTGGGAGGGAGCCGCACGCAGCAGCTGGGAGCGGTGGCAGCAGGGTGGGAGAAAGCAGGGAGGGGAGGGTCAGCGTGCGGGGCCATGGCCACCGCTGTGCTCAGCGGGGAGCTGGAGGCTCCCGTGGAGATTTGGGTGCGGGCACATGGCTGCAGGACCACGTAACAGATGAGAAGCTCTGGTCCCAGCGCAAAGCCTCAAATGCCAGCCAGCACGTGGAACAGGACACCCCATCCTGAGCGTCCCACGGCCTGGGAGAGGCTGAGAACACCCTGCTGGGAGCTGGAGGAGCCCCGTGGCTGAGCCCGTCGTGTGTGGTTTCTCCCAGTACACAGGGGGAAGGTGGCAGCCGCTGGCACGAAGCAGCAGCCCCTGTCTGCCACAAGAAAGGAGCTGGAGCAGACCCAAGGTGGCGGCTTGGAGGCTTTCACCAACCGCTTGGCCGCAGAAAGGCTGACGGCACCGGGTGGCTGGGCTGGCAGCCCATGGGACGCGCCGGTCCCAGGCTGCACCGTCCCTGGTGGCTACGGGGCGCGATGCTCCTGCCAGGCGTTCCGGTGCTGTCCCCTCCAGCAAGCGTCACCAGAGCCATCCCCGCTCCAGAAAGTGCATCTGTCCTTCCTATCCTCACCCGGCAGAGAGGCCACAGCCTCTCCCTGAGGCTCAGCGCCAGGCACCCCACAGGATGGGGACCGCCCGGGCTCTCCCCGAGCCCAGCACGCCACAATCAGGGCTGGGCAACGCTCCCAGGACCGGCTCACCCTGCGAGGGAGTCCCCGGAGCCAGCCGTGGCCACATCCCAAACCCGCCACGTGCCAGAGGGAAAAGCTGGCAGGGGGAGCGGGCAGGACCCCTCTGGAGGCCGGAGCCCACCCCGGGGGAGGCGAGGAGTTGCTAAGGGACAGGCGCCTGCTAGTGCACGGCTGTGGCCAAGGCCTCCCCACCGCCTGCTGCTCCCGGCTCTATTTTAAGAACAAGCAGAAGCTGCTCTCAGCGCACGGTGGGGAAATGAGACTGAGCAGCCACGCTCGCCTCCCCGTCCAGTGTTCGCCCATCCTGCGATGGCAGGGTGGGGGGATTCCCACGTTGGGATACCCTCCCAGTTCAGCCAGGGCCTGATCCAGCCACGCACAGCACCCTCGGCGCAGGGGCTGCCTTCCTTCCTATCTCCATGTGGCGCAGGCACGTGTCCCGCGGGGACACCAGGGACACCAGCAGAGCTGCAGAGGGTTCCCCACTCCTCGCAGGAGCCCATCACGGAGCCGGCTGTGCCTCCCCACATCCCGCCGAGCTGTGCCAGCCCCATATGCCCTGCGGGGACAGGTCCAGCACAAAGCCGGGCATCGTTCTTCTTTCCTGCCCGTGATTCCCCCAGCTCGCGGAGCGGCCGCGGCCGGGGCTCGCTGGTGACCGGCCTCACCGCCGCGCTCTGGCCAGCGGCACATCTGCAAACATCTGCAGCGGTGCCGGCTGCCAGCTCACCCGGACAACTGCAAACACAAAGCAGCGCCTCGTGGCCACCCAGGGCCCTGCGGCACACAAGGAGCTTTCACCAACGTGAAGTTTCGAAGTCTCCCAGTTTTAATCCCTGTGCCACAGCCTGCTCCGATTTCGCAGAGCGCTTGCTGCTTTTAAGTGACACCAAGGACCTAAGCAAGGGCTCGGAGGGAATTTTCCACCCAGCTCCTCAAGGGCTCAGAGTTTTTAGGTCTCTGCCCTTTCAGCTGCAGCTGATCTCTCTCCAGGTCCCAAGAGAGGCCAAAGCAAAGCTCTCGCTGCCCCGTGGACCAGCAGAGCGAGGAGTTGCCATGGTTTAGCAGCAAAACCTCACAGCAGGGCCACCACGGTCCCGTCTGCTGAGCGCCACCATCTCAGAGCCCTCCCAGTTGTCTGCGGATGCTTGGGCTCTGCTGCTCACCTCCACCACGCCCTCGGCGCACGGTTTCGTTTTGCCATTCCTGAACCTTTTGTTTTTCCCCTTTGTAACAAGAGGTAACAAGGCTGCCCTGAGCAGAAGCCTCTGCACATGCCCAGCCCAGCAGCCAGAGACCGTCTTCCTCTGCTTCTCCCCACATCCCCAAACTCCAGAGCCACACCGGCATGTCCCAGGTCACTGGGCACAGGGACAGCCCTGCCGTCCCTCTGCCAAAGCGGCATCTGCCATGGTGCCCTAGCTGGGAATAAGCCAGAATGTCTGGAATAAAACCAAATTCCCCGTTTCTGAGCACACAGTGGGTTTATTCCTCACCTCCTGCCTGGCAGTTTGAACCCCCAGGGCTCTGCTACTGACCCGACAGTCCCTTGGGCTGCCTTTCAGCCTGGGTTTTTCCCCTTATTTCTCCCACGTTAGGATGTCTGGCCATGCTTTGGTTTGCACCGACATGGTCTCATGGCACTGGGGTGCAGCAGCCCTCCCGTGGTATCACAGTACCGAGACCATGTGCTAGACCCAGACCACGTCCCAGCAATAGAACAGGAAGGTTTCCAGCCCACCAGCTCACAGCCCACTGCTAATCTCATGCCCTTTGTAGGTGAGAAATGAATCCATGAGCACTGCAGGTCCCTAGAGGTGATTACAAATACAATTATGGTGGCTGAGGCAGCGCAGCCCTCCAAACCCCCATAGTGGGGATCCTGCTGCACCCCCCCACCAACGCTGCCATGAGTAGGGATGGTGAAAGGAGGGGGAAGGGAGCCCGTGAAAGGAGGAAGAGAGATTGGGACATCCAATTTCACAAGACAGCCAGTTCCCGTGTCGCCAAAACCAGCACACTTGTCCCAGTAGCTCCCTGCCAGGGCTTTTCCTTGGGATCAAGGAGCCTTGGGTCACAGGGAGAGTTTGGATCACCACTTGGCCCTTTTTGATCACTTTTCAGTTTAGGATTTGGACCTCTCCGGAGCACACCTAGGCCCCATCTCACCAGCGGAAAGTGACACTTCCTGAGGCCTCGCAATCGCAGCCGCAGCACCCCAAAGTCCCCAGCTGCCAGCCTCCTTCTGCAACCACGGCGTGCGTGCACCCCGGAGCCATTACAGGCACAATCTCAACCTCGTACTGCCATCCGCACCCGAAGCAGCACCCCCACGGCACAGCGAAGCCCCGTCCTGGGGCTCTCGGCAGCACCACGCAGCCCCGGCGCTGCAGAGCCCTTTGCAACGACCCCCCTGCAGTCCCAGCGAGCCGAAGCAGATGCTGTCCACAGCAGAGAAGTCACAGCCTGTGGCTGCAGGCAAAGCGGGCGCTTCAGCTGTGATGCCTGTCCCCAGTAATCCTCCCGTAATCGCGAGGCGACGGGAAAGCTTGTAAATAATCCTGGGCTGGGGCCGGGCGGGCCGGGGCAGCGGGTCCTGCCTGCTGCGGGGCCGAGGGAGCTGTGGAGCGACTCGGGTCACGGCACCGGCGCTGCTCCGGACCTCGTTGTGTAACGGCAGCCGCAGGAGCCGGGAGCCTTTGTCCGCAGCTGGAGCCCCTGCCCCGGCTCGGGTTAGCGTGGGCACTATTTTGTGCAGGGGATGAGGGGATTAAAGCAGCAAGCGTTCCCCTACTCCCAGTGAGCTCCCAGTCTGCCCTGGAGCTTTTCTGGGGAGCGTGGGGACGCAGGACCGCGACCTTCAGAGCGTGCCCCCAGCTCCCCGGTGCACAGGGCGGCTGCGGAAAGGGCAGCCGAGCTGCTCTCGCCTCCGCGCTCCGGGGCTGTGGGGGGAAAGGACACGTCGCTGAGCGCGGGGGAAGGCACGTGTGTGGGGACCGCGTCCAGCACAGCTGGACAGTGAAGGTCACGGCCATCCGCCACCTCCCAAGGACGGAGAGGAGCTTCCAGCAGCTCAGCACGGCGCTGCTGGTGACCAGCACTCGGCTCGCCTCCTGCTCTGCCTACCTGAGCGGTTCCCAGAGCTGCACAGACACCCGTGAAGGGCTGGCGGGGGGCTCGGCCCCACGGCACGGGGAAAGCGAGCAGTTCGCCCAAGGCCACGCAGCGAGGCTGGGGCAGAAGCGCCCCGTCCTCACGCCAGGGCTGAGATGCGGAGAGCAGGAGGGAGGGAAGGGAGAGAGGGAGAGATCCCGGAAAGCCACAGCCGCTGGGACGTGCGGGAGAGGAGCTCCATGCGGACGGGAGGAGGTGAGCGAGGCAGGTTGACATTTGCAGCACCAGCTCGCTGCAGCGTGTGCGGCTGGCACCGCTCGCTGGCTACGAGCCGCCGGCTCCGGGCCTGCCGCCGGCTCCTCGGCCCCATCCCAGGGGGTTTGGAGCTGGGGGGGGGGGGGGGGGGGCGGGGGGCAGGAGCCTGAGCGCAGCCTCACCCAAGCCCTTTGGGACCGCTGCCCACCAGCAGAGCGCAGCCGGGGGCGAGCAGCCCCGAGCCCGGGGCATCGCCGGGGCATTCCCCGGGAGCAACGGGAGGAGACGGCCCACGCCGCGGGGCCGGGAGAGGGAGGGAAAAATAATAATAAATGATGCGATTAAATAAAATAAAAACAGAAAAGCTCAGGCAGGATGGCGGCTTCTCCCGGCAGGGCCAGGACTCACCAGGACGCGGTTGAAGCGCTCCTCCAGCTCGGCGGCGGCGGGCATGGGCTGCCGGGCGGGCGGCGGCGGCCGCGGCGGGGTGGCGGCGGCGGCGGCGGCGGGGCCCGGGGCTCGGTTGTCGCGGTTCTCCCGGCCCGCAGTCCCCTCCATGCCCCCGGCCGCGTTGCCCATGGCTCTGCCGCCGGGGGTGCCGGGGGTACCGGGGGTGCCGGGGGTGCCGGAGCGGGCGCGCCGCAGCGAGGCTGGGCAGGAAGCGGAGCTGCAGGAGGGATGGGGCGGGTGGCTCGGTGTCGGGGTGTTTTTCCCCTTCTCTGTCTTTCGCCGTTTGCAACTTCTCCTGGGCGTTATTGAGCCGCAAACGCCACCCCCCCGCCTCCACCCCCGCCCCGGCAGGCAGGGCTCCGCCGCGCCCCCGGTCCCGGCCGGCCCCGGTGCCCCAGAGGCGGCCCCGGGCTCGGCGCTGCATCCCCGGCACCTGCCGCCCCTCCGCCGGGCTCCAGGGTCTCAAAGCCCACGGCTGCGGCGGGCTGAGTTGCATTTTTTTATTATTTTTTGACGTTTTGGTTTGGTTTTCTTCTTCTTTTCAGGAGGGGAGGGAGGCGGGTGGGGCTGCGGAGGTTTGGGGGCCCTCCCCTCTTCCTCTTTTCCCCTCGGCTGCCAAGGGAGGGCGAGCTGAGGCTGAGCAAACTCAGTGCACCCGCCGGGCTCTCTCGTCCCCACCTTGAGCATCACCAGCAACAGCGGATGGAGCCCTTGGCAGGGGCACACGGGCACGCCGCCGGCCCGGGGGATGGATGGCAGCAGTGCCTGCGGGTCGGGGACGAGCGTGTGGAACTGCCCAGGGCTCCATGCGAGGTCTGGGGCACCGCGGCTGGACCTGGGAGCTGCCTCCCTGGGAGCTGGCAGCAAGGACAGGGGGTCCTGGAGGGGACACGTGCCAGGCGAGGGCAGCTGCCCCTGGCAGACACCTCTGCTGACACTGGTACCCATCGCCTTCTGTACAGGATCCTGGCGTCCTCGGAGCAGGAGAGGATGAGGCAGCTGTTCTCGCCCTGTTAGCATGCAGCTCCTGCCTCCTGACGGCCCTGGTGGAGCAAGGACCAATTCATCTCCTGGCTCCTGCTGCACTGGCATCAATAAGCTTAGCTCTGAATCACTGCCACTACATGCACGTGTTATTCCCCAGCACCAGATAAGAGCGCTGGAAATAAAGATCTGCTGAGGGCCATGTGAGGACAGAGCCAGAGCCTGGGACCCCCGGCTCATGCACGCACTGCCGAGGTCCAGAAGGCCTGCACAGCCCTGCTCCCCTGCCTGAGGCAGATGCTGGCACCAACGTGTCAGTCCGGCTCTCGCAGCACCTCCTGTTCTGCAAGGTGTGCTGCTCCTGGTCACCCGCTGCGGTGTCGGGGTAAGCCACTTGTCACTCCAGAGGCTTCTCGTGCTGGGGGAACGCGCCAGACTTGTTCTGCCAACCTCTGCGGCAAAAACAAGGTAGAGACCATTAACAGGCACCCTCACCACATGGCCCCAATCCGTTCCCACCCTCTGCAAACCTCAGCTTCCACGTGGGGATGCGCAATGTGTCCAGTGGGAGCCTGGCAGGAGGCAGCTGCCACAGATTCCTGATCTGACCTTGGCGTGTTGCTGTGCCCGCCTGCACTGAGCACTGAGCTCTGTGCCTGGGGAGGCCTGAGAGGAGCCGCGGGCAGCTCACAGGCACAGAAATTGGGGTCACCCACATTAGGGGATGTTCTGACTTTCCAGGGCTTGACTTTGCAGTTTAAATACCTTCATTTTATTAAATATTTTATTATTTCATTAAATATTTTGCATTTAATTCCCTAAGTTCCTTATTTTTTTAAGGGAAAGTATTGCGACAAGCGTGGCTACAGCCAAACCACCCCCATGAGTCAGACCCTGATGGAGCTGTGGGGACAGGGAGAGGGGACCGGCCACCTTGATGCCTGCCCCAGGGCAGGGCTGTCACAGGGGTGTGCCTCGCTCTACCTGGGGACAGCCATCCCCAGCTTGGATGTCATCTACCCCATCTCCCAGGTGTGTGGGGCAAGGCCCAGGAGGGCAGATGTCACCGGGACCATGTGCAGGGACCAGGGCTTTGGGGACAGGCTCTCCAGAGGGACAGGGGCTCTGTGGGGGTGCTGATTCTGTCACCACCCAATCGAGCATCCTGCCTGCATGCCAGGGGAAACATGGGTGCTGTCAGAGCACACACGTTCAGGTGCGCCTAACACCTTCCTGACCACATGTGGGAATGTGCCAGGGTTGCAATCTGTGCCCTGTGATTGCAGCTGGGGTACAGATGAGAATGGAGTCACCCTGTGCAGGAGGACGCATGGCTCAGCTGAGAGGGAGATGGGTCCTAGGACAAGCCCCAGGCTGCCTGCTGGGCCATGTAGAGGCCAGGCTGTTACCACAAAGGGCCCACCAAGTCTCTGCTGAGTTAGGGGGTGCCCCATGCCAAGGGCAAGTGCCACCAGAGCAGCAAGCTGGCCAGGGCAGGGCTCGAAGGAGGTGACATGAGGGACAGCTTGGGGGCTCAACTGCCAGAAAAGGCAGAGACGAGGCCAAGGAGACCGTATCCTGTCCACACTGAGGTGGAATGAGAGCAGTGACAGCAGGGCAGGAGATGGGGGCAACCGGGGAGGACTGAGCTGTGCCCCTTTTCACACGGGGTGTTGTTTCACAGGTCATCTGAGGGGATCTCGGTCCTGAAGTGTTGCCATCAATGAGCATGGTGCAGAGCTCACATGGCAGCCCCAGGCTGGGGTGCCAGGGGGAGCTTGTGGAAAGTTGTGGGGAGCTGGGGGTCAGCCTCTTCTCACAGTGATAGGGCTAGAGGAAACGGCCTCATGATGTGGCAGGGAAGGTTTAGGTTGGAAATTAGGAGAAATTTATTCTGAGAAATAGTAGTCAGGCATTGGAATGGGTTGCCCAGGGAGGTGGTGGCGTCACTGTCCGTGGGGGTGTTTAAGGAAAGGTTGGACGTGGTGCTTAGGGACATGGTTATTGGGTGACATTGGGTGAAGGTTGGACCAGATGATCTTGGAGGTCTTTTCCAACCGTAATGATTCTGTGATTCTAGCTTGGACGTGGCTGCCCGGGCTGTGGAGCCGAGTGGGGTGCGCTGCCCACCCCGACCCTCAGCCCCCCGCCCCGGCTCCAGCCGGCTCCCTCGGAGAAAGGCAGGCGCCTGCTGCCCCCCCTCGGCTCCGCATGCACAGTGCAGCCGCCACCCGGGCGGGCTCCCCGGGGCCGAGGCAGCCTCCGAGCCCGTCCGGCGGGCAGGACATGGCGCCCGGCCACGACGGGCCGCTCCTAGCGTGCTCCCCGGCAGGTGTCAGGGATGCCGCCATCCACCCTCAGCGAGGGGCAGACTGCCCCGGGAGCTCTGGAAGAACCGGGGCGGGGAGGGGGGGGCATCTAGGGAAAAGGCTGGGGAAATTTTGTGGAAAAGGCTGGGAAAAATGGGTGGAAAAGGTTTGGGAAGTTGGGTGGAAAACTGGCAGGTTCTGGACCAAGATGGCGGCAGGGCCACCGGCTGCGGGTGCCACCTCAGCTAGAGCCCACTGCCGCAGGCAGCCACCACGGCGGCACTCGGTGCCTGCAGCATCCTGAGCACCCACGGGGGCAAGGGGGCCGGGGAGAGGCTGAGGAGGCCATGGCAGGGCCGGGGGCTGCCGGAGCTGTCCCCCTGCGTGCTCCTTTGTACGTGGGCACCAGGGTCTCCGCAGAGCTGACACTCAGAGGCTGCTGGAAGGGTCAGGCCTCGCTCCTGACAGATCTTCCCCGTTGAAGGGAGGGACGCATCTCTTGTCTGACTTGAGCTTAACTTAATAAAGGATTTCAACAACACAATTTTCTCATGTGTAATTTGTCTTAAGGATGAGGCCTGTTACAACAGCAAAACCGATTTGGAGAGCTGTGTGTCTAACATCTTGGAAAAAGATGGTAAGTCACAGCTGTGCTACGCTGAGAGATGAGTGTGTTGTGATTCAGGTATTAATGATGTTCTTTTCCTTTTCATAAACACCTCTATTACTTACCTCTTCCGTCTTCATTTAAGTGTCTTTGCATCTGTTGCTACTAAGTCCTCATACTCCGCATGTCTTCTCTCACCAGTCTTCTGGTGTTTTATTTTTGATGCGTGAAGGCTTTTATCTGACAATCCAAATTACTTGGTAGCTGTTCGCTTCCTGGTGTAATAGTCCTTTAAAAAAGCATTCTAGAAATGACACATTCAAATAATCTTCAATACTTGCCTGATGCTAATTTTTTACATTCAGGTTGACTTTAGGCTCAGGTTTGTTTTCTTGATTGATTTCAATTCACAGAAAAATACACAAGCAGGAAATCATACTTCTATTCTCTTTTGTTCCCCGCCTCCCCCAAATTTGCAGGAGGGAGGGATTCCACAGAAAAAATTTTCTTGATGTATTTCTTGATGCTAGTGCTACCCAGGGAATATTTGCTTGTCCAAATAATTATGCCTAGATTCTGCAGCCCAAAATAAACATGAGATATTTGTGATAACTTGTCACAGAAGAATTCAGATCCGGAACTTTGAGGGTATTCAGACAGCTAACTGTACCTCACATACCTCTGGGGAGCTGGACCCAAGAGCATTTGTGATATGGAAGAGAACCATTTCTCGAGGTTCTCCAGCTGCATCACTTTTGCTTTCTACCTTACTAGAAGATATCTAATGCTTTGTGTAGGCACACAAATTTGTGAAGTGGTATGGCTGAAGTGAAGGTGAACTGGAGAGAGAGTCAGTCTTGATCAAAGGATCACTTACTAATTCTTTTCTTCACAAGATCTGAAATTGGATTTCTATTTTCAGTGCTGCTGAATTTCTCGGTGATTGTAATGAGTTCCAGGTATAACTCCACTCTTCATTTAGTCTGTTGCTTCCTCTGACAAGTGTTCATTGTTCTGTGTAAAGCCACGGGAAGCAGTGGAAGAAGGAATGTGTGCTGAGGGACACAGGCTTCTGTCAATAGCTAAGCTTCTTCTGTAGGTAAATTAGTATTTGCAGTGTAAAGTACAGGCAATCCTGAAGCAATAGGTGAGATTATAGAGAGAAAGCTCATGTCTGAACACTTTGACATGGATTTTCAGGGGTGTGGGTAGTTTGAAAAACAGACTAAGATAAACATAGTTCCCAACCAGAAGTATTTTGGTCATGTCACATGGTAAATAGCTCATCAAGGGATTGATTATATGTAACTTGGTGTTTGCTTATCATCTGCAGCTTGAAGGCATTCTGCTCAGTTCCCAGGGGATGCGTGTGAGTTCAGATCAGCCAGAGTCTGTATAATGAAGAAAACATGGAACAGATGATACTAATGGGTAGAAATTAGGATATGATGTATGTGAGTGTCAGGAGAAGCACTTAGAGTAGTGGAAGAAAAGAGGGTTGCTCAGTGCCTCTGTTTCCCTGGGAATGGAAGACAAAAACTGTGGACAGAATATGGAATATGTTTGTGTGTTTCTAAGGAGCTGCTTCTCCAACTCATGACTTATGAATGCAGCCAGAACCCATCATCGGGAGTGAGAAGTGTGATTGTCACAGCTGTCTTCATCAGGTTCTGTACAGCGGTGAGTTCACTTTTGCTGCTGAAAATGTCACTTATGAGAAGAGACAGCAAGGAGATAGACTCTGTCAGGAGTTGCCTGACACACACTCTAAAGAGCCGTGGTTGGACCCCACTAGGAATGTCCTACAGCAATGATAATATTAATTTATTTGCATCACAAGGGGAGGATCTGGGGGCTTCCTGAGAACACCACCCAGTGTTCTGAGTGGTGGTCTGCACACCAGCTCCCAAGTCAAGTTCCTTCTGGATTCCCTTTCCTGCCACACAGTTGCTGTTTCCAATGAGGAGAAAGAGAGAGCCCTGGGCAGAGCATGCTACCACTCCACAATACTGCAGCACTCTCCTGCTTGCTGGCTTCCCGTGGTCAAATGTACCCAGAAGCAGCCGTCAGCAATTGACATTATTAACAGGAACAGGCTCTTGCCACAAAAATATGAGCCAGGCCTGGGTGCCGATAAGGCCTTGTCAGCGAAAGGGTCCACACGGCGATAGCGGGACAGGAAGGTCACGGCATCCTTCCCCATTAGCCCAAGAGAAAAAACAGATAAGAGCCATGAAATCCCCGATCAAGGGACCACTGACACCTGGGCTTGGCTAACATTTCTGAGGGCTGGAGCACTGTGACAAGTTCTGCTACTGAAGCCTCCTGCCGTGGTGACCATCAGCTTCTCGCAGAAAACAGCGAACTCTCTGAAAGCAGGTTTGCTGCTGTCAGTCCAGCAGCGGTCCTGAGAGTGGGTGGATTTAGTTCTGTTTAATAAAAATAACCCTTTCCTCTGACCACCCCCACCTCACAGCCTCACCTCCATCTCCCAGGAGCACGCAGCAGGGAGGGCATAAGGAGAAGCAGCTGGTGGAGGAAGAGGAAGGTCCCAGAGGAGGGTCCCACACATGCCTCAAGCATTTTGTACAGCCTCAGCCCAGCAGCAGGCACAGGGCTGCACCATTCAGACCCCGGTGCCTTTCACAGAATTGGAGGGGTTGGAAGGGAAGAGATCATCGGGTCCAACCCCCCTGCCAAAGCAGGTTCCCTAGAGCAGGCTGCCTAGGCAGGCATCCAGAAGGGCTTTGAATATCTCCAGAGAAGGAGACTCCACAACCTCCCCGGGCAGCCTGTCCCAGTGCTCCATCACCCTCACTGTGAAGAAGTTCTTTCACAGGCTGGTGTAGAACTTTCTGTGCTCCATCTTGTGGCCATTGCCCCATGTCCTGTCCCCACAAACCACTGAAAAGAGTTTGGCCAAAGCCCTCTGTCTCCCACGCTTCAGGTATTTGTAAACATTAATAAGATCCCCTCTGTCTTCTCTTCTCCAGGCTGAACAGACCCAGCTCTCTCCGCCTTTCCTCACAGGGAAGATGCTCCAGGCCCCATATCAACTTTGTGGCCCTCCGCTGGACTCTCCAGGAGATCCCTGTCTTTTTTGTACCGGAGAGCTCAGAATGGACACAAAGGAGGGCTTTTTTGCAAGCCCTCCAGCTTCAGCTGAGAAAGAGCAGCCTCCAGCCCAGTTTAAACACAAAAGGTGGGTTTATTGCAACAAGTAAACTGCAAAGAAATAAATAAATAAACTGAATAAATAGAGTGAGCGCAGTCACCAGCTCCTCTCCAGAGGCTGCTCAGCATCACCAAGGGTAGGGAAAGACTAGGACAGAGCAGACTTGGGCTCCTAAATCCTGATTTTTGCCCAAGCTGCCTCCCTAGGGTAATGTTTGAGGTCACACTGTGGTTTCTAGCGTGCCCCCCCCCCCAGCCCCACTGGTTGCAGAGTTGGCACAGGAACTAGGAGACCAGAGTCCCCAGGTATGGCTGGATGCAAAAGGAGGGCTTTGAAGTAAGAGTAAGGGGAGAGAGAGCAACCAGCAGCTCTGTGAGGGAGGGACAGGCAGGGTTTCTGACCAAAGGGCTCGAGGTAATGTGAGAGGGAGGGATCATAAAATCAGCAACATGAGGCTCAAGCAGAGTCACCTCCAGTACTTGGCTATTAGCAAGGAGGTGCCCACAAGGCACCATTACAGAGAAATCCCCCACACCATTTCTAGGAACTCAATGTCCTGGGGAGCCTCTTTCAAGTGCCTGTATACTAATGCATGCAGCACTGGGAAGAACTGTGAGGCGTTTCCTGGAGGGAAGAGGGGCCTGAAAAAGCTGGTTCTGATTCAAGGATCACATCCTCCAAGCTCAAGGTGGAAGCAAGGACAGGTAATGTGGAAGGAATACGACGCTGAGCAGCTCAGGATGAAGTTAAGAAAACTAAAGCTCAAATGGAATTAAATCTACCCAGAGATGTCATGGACAATGACAGCTTCTGTAAGTACATTGATGACAACAGGAAGGCTGGGGAACTATGGCCCACTGCTGAATGAAGCAGGAGACCTGGTTACACAGGACAGGGAGACAGACTGAGTGCCTCAGTCCTTACCAGCAAGACTGGCCTTCAGGAATCACAGGTCCCAGACAGCAGAAAAGCTGGAGCAAGGAAGGTGCACCCTCGGTGGAAGAGGATCATATCAAGGAACACTTAAACTGGACATATATAAATCCTTAGACCCCAATGGGATGCACCACACAAGTGCCAAGGGAACAAGCAGATGTCATGCTGAGACCACTCTTGATAATCTTTTAATCATCACGGTGGCTGGAGAAGTGCCCAAAAACTAGAGAAAAGCAAATGTCACTCCTGTTTTCCAGAAGGAGGTCCTGAGGAACTACAAGTCTGTCAGCCTCACCCCACTCCCTGGGAATGTGTTGGGGCAGCTAAATCTGGAAGCCATTTCCAGGCATGCAAAGGGTAAGAAAATAATCAGGAATAGTAAGCACAGACTCACCAAGGGGAAGTTATGCTTAACCAACTTGAGCTTCTGCAATGAAATGGCTGACCTGGCAGAGAAGGAAAGAGCAGTGGATGTTGCCTGCCTGGACGTTCACAAGGCCTTTGACACTGTCCCCACGTAGACAAGCTGGTGATGTGTGGGCTGGATGGGCAGACTGAGGTGGACCAAAAACTGATGCGGGGTTCAGGGCAGAGTGCCACCCCCCTTAGCCCCCAGGGGAAGGATGCTCCCTATCAAGGGACTTCACCTGGAGCCATCCCCTCTCAGGCCCTGTCCCCAGGGCACAGTGCCAGGCTCCCTCCCAGACAAGGCAAAGGTGGTGGCCCAGCCTCAGGAGAGCCTGTTGCTGACTTCCAAAGGGTGAGGGCAGCTTGGGCAGCTCTTTGCCACCCCTCCTAGTGATTTGGGGAGAAATAAGCAGCACAGGGAGCGCAGAGATCCTCAGTGCTTTATTGGGCTCACAAGACATACAGTGAGAAGAGCCAGGCTTAGCTCTAACCCTGGCGGCCATGAGGGCACTGGTTCCTCGCTGGGGACAGCAGGCAGCCCTGTCCCCACACCAGCACAGGGACACCACAGGTCTGGGCCGACCACAGGCTGGCCAGGCCATGGTGCAAGCTGCTGTGACAGTGGAGAAAAGTCACCAGTTCTAGGTGGCCCAGGGCTGGGGGGTGCTGGCACTGCTCTCTGCCTGTCCTGCAGCTGTGATGCTCCCATCTTCCACCTCCTCTTTGTCCATCGGTGGCTCGGAGAAGCTGGGACCCCGCTGGGGCAGAGACTCAGAGGCTTGGTCCTCCTCTGGGCTGCAGCACAGGTCTGCAGGCAGATGGACAGAGGGCACGGTGAGGAGTCACCTGCATCCAACCCTCCTCTGCTGGAGGAACGTACAGGACACCTGTACACCAGGCCCTGTGTGGATCAACTCCTGATCCCTGGGATCTAGGGCACATTCAGATCCCAGTGCTGCAGAGTAGTGCGTGCCAGTTCCAAGGCCACAGCAGCATTGGCCCCTCAGGGCTGAGGACAGGGGGCTTGGCAGAAATTGCCCCAGAGCAGAAGTGCCACACCAGGGACATGCTCAAGGCACTCGGTGGCACCAAGGCAGGTCAGGGCAGAGGTGGGGGTGACAAAGCAGAGGAACAGGGATTGATGGGGTGCGTTGGAGCCAATGCTTCAGGGCCCTCACCTTCCTCATCCTGAGCCTCTGATGCTCTCCTCTCCGTGCTCTGGGACAGCAGGGTGAGCCTATTGAGTGCCAGCAGGGCTTTGCCTGTTTTCTGGAGAGAAGGGAAGGAGCACTGAACCCCACAGGAGCAGTCCCCAGCCCCAGGTCCGCCACCATCTCCCAGGCACATCCCTCCCATGTACCTGCCACTTCCGACGAGCCAGGAACTGCTTTATCCGCTCCTTCGGCAGCGCCTTCATGCTGCTGGGCAGGGGCTGCTGCAGCCAGGGGTGCAGCAGAGCCTCAGGGCTGGAGAGCCGGTGGCTGGGGAGGGGGCACAGTGGGGTCAGGGGCTGCCATCAGGCCCTTGGTCCCAGGGAGAGGCTCTGCGCACTCCACGGGTAGCATTCAGCACGGTAGGGCTCACTCCTTCCCCTGTTCCTCGCCCCCACCCTCCTCACACCCCAAAACCCAGGCTCTGTGGGGACACACCCAGCGCCCACCCCCAGCTCCTACCCAGGGTCCTTCTGCAGCAGTTGGCTGATGAAGTCCTTGGCCTGCGGGGAGATATCTGAGAAGGTCTCCTCCTCAAACTCCCACTGGGCAGCGGTGATGTTGCTCAGCGTCTCCATGTCGGTGTCCCCCTGGAAGGGGGACTCCCCGCTCAGCCTGGAGAGGGGACAGAGCATGTCAGCAGCAGCTCAGCCCCTTCCTGCCCAACTGCCGTCCCCCAGGAGCCACTCACAGGATGTAACAGATGACACCGACACTCCACATGTCCGTGGCAAACCCCACGGGCTCGAAGGACACCACTTCTGGAGCCATGAACTCGGGCGTCCCGTGCAGCACCTTCACAGGGGTGTCTGGAGCTGCAGAGATGGAGGCGTGGGGCAGTGCCTGGCCAGGACCTCCCCAGGGCACCCCAACACACGCCTCTGCCTGGGGGAGAGGGAGCCCAGAAACCCCCCAGGGCCCACCTTGGTGCTCCCCTGGAGCCCTTCTGGGTGCTGGGCACCCATGGGTGCAGGGTTCTTCAGGCTGCCCACATCACAGGTTTCCCCACAGCACCCTGTTGTCAGCGGGGACCCCCCCTCGCTCACCGAGCTTCCGCGCCAGCCCGAAGTCGGCGATCTTGAGCCAGTGGCTGCTGGGGCTGACACAGACGATGTTCTCGGGCTTGAGGTCAAGGTGGACAACTGCCTGGCCGTGCATGTACTGCAGCCCCTCCAGGATCTGCTGCATGTACTGGGTGCTGCTGGGCTCCGTGTGCTCAAAGTCATCATCCACAATGCGCTCAAAGAGCTCCCCGCCGGCCACACTGGGGAGCGGGCAGGGCGCTGGGGGACCCTGCTGGGGTCTGCCAGCCCCGAGGAGGGGGAAAACCCCCAGGAAGCCCGGACCCAGTGCTCTAGGTGCATCTCAGCACCCAGGTCCCCCGGGTCTGCAGGTTCCCAATCCACCCTACACCCCATGCTGGGCCCCCTGGGTACAAGGACCCTCCCCAAGGCAGTGTGTGTTCCCAGCACGGCCCCCACTCACTACTCCATCACCACCACCAGCTCGGCAGGGCCCTGGAAGGCGGCGAGGCACTGCACGAGGCGCGGGTGATGCAGCAGGTTCATGAGCTCCACCTCAGCCCGAGCCGCCTGCTTCTCTTTGGCCGTCCGTGTCCGAAAATACTTCCCAGCCCGGATCTTGCCGCTGGCTTTCTCCCGCAGCCGGTACACGGTGCCGAACTTGCCCCTGGGACAGAGCGAGCACGAGGGATGGAGAAGCCGTCACCACCACCCCAGCCACGCGTGGTCAGACCCCGTAGCTCAGGGGTGGTGGGGATGCAAGACCCCAGCTTACTCTCCGAGCTTCTCCAGCTGCGTGTACACGTCCGAAACCTTCTCCTGGGTGTTGATGACAACATCGCAGTACTCAAAAGCCTCCTCACCTGCTGGCAGGGACATGCACAGATCCTGCTGGAGCTGAGCCCAAGCCTCACACCACAGGGACCATCCCTTCCCCAGTGGTGCTCATTTCTGTACCCCAGCACCCCCAGGTCCATCCAGGATCATCCAGCTGACGGCCCCAGGCACTGCAGCCGGGGACAGGGGCTCCTGCGACCTGCACCCCCAGAGCAACCAGCACCACGCGAGTCACAGCGCCTCAGTGGTGTGGGACAAAGGTGCCTTTAGGATCAGCAGGGCTGCGGGACCCTGGTCCAAGCAGGAAACAGGATGGGAGGTGAGCAGTGATGTGGGGGGGCAGACTGAGGCTGTGGCCACCCCAGGGCAGCCCAAGGACTGTGCAGTACCTTCTGCCTGAGACATGGTGCTGTTGTCGGCTCCTCGCCAGGTGCTGGTGTGGTCAGGACGGATGCTGGATGTGGCCCCAGGAGTCCCGGCAGCCCCGTGCTAGGACAGGGCCGCGAGGCAGGTGGTGCCTGTGCGCCTGCTCCAGCTGCGCCCTGGGCTCTGCATGGGGAAGAGCCAAGGCTGGGCACACGGGGCCAGCCCCACAGCACCACACAGCCCCACAGCGCAGCCCCCGCTGTGCCCCGAGTGCCTCCCTGCACCTCCATCCTACAGAGCCCCAGCGCCTCTAACACAGGAGCCCTCGAGCACCTTGCTGCCTGCACCAGCCCTGCCTGACGTCCCCAGCCTGCCCACGAGCTGGCACCCTGCTGGGCACCCACCCCGGCAGGTACACGGGGTCAAACCCGCTGCTTGCGGAAGTGGGAGGCAGTTTCAGAACAACACCCCTGTTTCCTTTGAATCAATCTCTTTCTAGGACCACCGACGCCTTAGGCAAGAAGCTGCAGCCTTTCTCATGCTCCGTTGTGCAACAGCCAGGAAATCCCCAGGAAAAGCTGCATTTCTAGGGCAGAGGAGCTGTTTCCTTAGCTCCTTCCCCTCCCCAACCTGCACATGAGTAGGGGAAGAGAGCAGAGCATGAGGCAGGGACTCCCAAGGCCCAAACCAAGAGTCTCAGCACTCACCTGCCTCCGTCCCGTCCCGTCCCAGGCTACCAGCACAGGTCCCCAGCCCGTCCCGCTCAGACACTATGGAGCCACTGGAGTCACAAGCAAGCTGGGAAGGAAGGGGTGATGCTGGGGCTGGCATCGGGGACCACTGTGGCCACGCAGCCCGGATGGGGACGTCTCAGCACTGAGCGTCAGCCCGGCTCCAGGAGCAGCTGGAGCATCCCTCCCGCGGCAGTGCGGGAATGGCCCGGCTCTCCCCTCCCTTTCCTTCCCAGCACATGGAGCATTTCCACGCGTCCCATTTCCGGGCTTGGGGATAAACAACCACCAGCATCACTGCCGGGCTGCCCCACAGCCATCCCCAAACCAGCCCTGTGGTCCCAAACTTAGCCCCACGCAAGGCTCAGCTGGAGGAACCCCAACCAAAATCACCCAGGGGTCTGCAGAGACCCAGCACACCCCGAGATCCAGCAAAGCCCCACCTCTGGGCCCCTCACCCCTGCCTGCATCCAGCCCTGCTCCCTCTCAGGACCTAAATCCTGTGGCAGCCCCCCCTGGCCTCACCCCTGCCCATGGGTGGGGGCCCAAAAGGGCACCAAGTTCCTGCACCTGCTACCCCAGCTCCACCTGCAGCCAATTTCCCTCCGGAGCCATCACCCCAAACCCACCCCCGGCTCTGGCCACCTCCCTGTCCCCAGCTGAGCTGGGCTCTGGGCTGGCCTCGGGGACACGGAGGTGTCTGCAGAAAGCCGGGATGAACGGGAACGAGGTGTTGCAAAACCACTCGCTGCCTCTGAGCCCTGCCGGTGCAGAGCAAAAATGGGATTTTCCAGCCTCTCCCCCCCAGGGCAAGGTCTCTCAGGCAGTGTGGCCGTTCTGACACCAGGCAAAACACCGTGCCTCAGTTTCCCCTGGTTTAAACCAGGAATAACTCAGTGATTTCCCGCAGAGGAGCCTCCAGACCTGGGGATGGGGCAGAGGGACCCATCCCCCCGGGCAGCCCCTTTCGCAGCCTCCCCATGGCACAGGGGACATCGCCCACGTTACCTGCGGTGCCCCTGCGGGGTCACGGCGCTGGTCTCACCGCAGAGGCGATTTGGGGCTCCACCAACAGCGGCAGCCACACCACCACCACTGCCACTCCCGTGCTCAGCCCAAAGTCCAGGGGCAGGGAGCTGAAGGCCGGCGGGAGGCACGGGGACGATGTCCCCGGCACCAGCAGGTGGTGGTGGCAGGGGACACCGCGGCCACGCTCCGGCGTGGAGCACAGCCCGGGGACGGTGGCCTGGCCTCGCTGCTTCCCCACCACCTCGCCGGTGGCGGGCGGGAGCTGGGTGCAGCGGGACCCACGGGGGTGGGCGCTGTGGCCGGGGGGGTCCCTGCTGGCCCCCAGCCCTGTGGGCCAGGGCTGCGCAGCTGCTGCCGGCTCGGTGACGTGGGCAGCACGCGGCTCGGCCGGGCCCTGCTGGGATATTGACCCCACCGGGATGCGGCAGGGCACGCCGAGGACGTGGAGGACACACAGGGGAGGGCAGTGGAGGAGAGGCCAGGATCACCAGCTGCTCCCTGCGGGCTGGGGAGGGGCGATGGAGGCCCCACTCGTGTCCGGCAGCACCCCCCTTCCTGCAGCATCCTCAGTTGGGCCCCGCTTAGGAGGGTTTTGGGGTCCAGGCCGTGCTTTCCTGCCCGACACGGCAGTCAGCCGGCTTCTTGCATCTTAGCACAGGGCAAAATGGGGCAGAAAGGGACAAAACAGCAGGCTGAGGTCGTGGGGTGCATCGGCAGGGGAGGACGGGGGCTGCGCGGGCGATGCAGCTCCCGGGGAGCAGGATCCGGCCCCCCGCGTGTGAGGGATCCCAGCAGCCACTTGATGTCAGTGTTGTCCTGGCGCTCGTCTTGGCCACGAGCCGCAAAAATTATAAAACAAAAACGCTCAGAAAAAGGCCCAACCTCCTCGGTGGCGTTGATGAGCCTTTCTGGAGCCCCACAGCTGGACCTGCCCCTGCACCCACCCCCCCTTCACATCAGTGCCAAAAGACCCCGAAGGCGACGCTTTTGGGGCACGAGTGCCGGTTCTTGGTGAGATGGGCAGCCCCGAGCCAGGAGCTGTGGCAGCGAGCACGGAGCCTTCGCTCCACAGAGCTCCGTTGGCCGACATCCACCGACGAGCAGGGGCTTGATTCCTTCTCCTCCTCCCCGCCGACGTGCCCGGGGGCCATCGGCTTTCTGGGCGAACCCCGGTCGTGGAGGGGCTCTGGTGTCTGACAACTCCCTTCGACAGCTCCCGAGTGCAGCTCACATCCCCTTGCTTACGTTTTCCCTTCCTTTTGTGCCTAATTGCTTTCAGGTCTGGGAAAGCCCGTCTGAAATGTCAGGCTGCACGTTGCCAGCCGAGGCCGGCCTCTGCTTGCACGTTATAAAAGTAATTAGATCGTTATTGCCCGCGCCCCGGCAACCATTAATTCCTACAGGGGTGATCGATGTGTCTCCAGCTGCCCCATCGTGGCCTCACCCCAAGCAAAACGCCGCAGGAAATGCCCGGGCGCAGGACTTGGGGGCTTGGGCCCGTGGGGAAAGTTCCTGGGCCGCATCCACACCACTCCTCCTCCTCCTCCTCCTCCTCCTCCCCCCATTGGGAAAGCCGCCATGCCCCGTCCCTGTGTGTCCCCGTGTCCCCAGGGCGGTTTCCAGCCCGCTCCAGGCCCCCCGTTTTGTGCGGGACACAAGGCAGACCGAACGACAAGCTGCCTGTTTTTCTGTAGGCCCTACAAAAACTCCTCTGTGGGGCTCTGCCTGCTCACCCCACAGTGCCCGTGGCCGTGGCCGTGAGCCCAGGTCCCGCGGGGACATCCCACAGTGTCGGGGTGCAGCCACTGTCTGTCATCGTGCCCCCGCTGTTGCCACCCCCCATGGCCACCCAACTGCCACCCTGGGGGCTGTGGGCAGCACGGGGGGACGGAGCCATGTGGGGGGCATGAGGGGAATGTGGAGGGGACAGAGGGGATGTTGGGGACACTGGGCACAGGGTGGGGACACGTGGGGGCCACAAGAGGATGTGGGCCATGGAGGGCATGTGGGGGACACAGGGGACATGGGAGGGTTGTGGGGGGACATGGGGGACATGTGGGGGGACTCAGGGGACATGGGAGGACATGGGGATGTGGGGAGACATTGTGTGAGGGGGACAGGGGGTGTGGGAGGGCATGGCGGACATGTGAGGGGACACAGGGGACGGGGGGGCATGGGAGCACATGGGGGACACCGGGGACATGGGGACATCAGGGATCTGGGAGGACCCAGGGACACCTGGGGGCACACGGGGGACACGGGGGGACACGGGGACGGGGAGGGGAACCCAGGGGCAGGGGACACGGCCGGGGGGCTGCTCGGGTCCCCCGAGGGCAGGGCTGGCTCAGGGCAGGGCCTCGGGGGGGGGGGGGGGAGGGGCCGGGGGCGGGGAGAGGGGCGGGGACTGGGCAGGGGCGGGGCCTGGTCAGGGGATGGGCGGGGTCTGGTCGGGGGGCGGGGCCGTGACCTGGGGGCGGGGCCGGGCTCGGCAGGGGGTGGGGCTGCACGAGGAGGGCGCTGGAGCCTCCGGGGGGGGGCTGGGGGGCTAATGGGAGTGGGGGGGTACTGGGAGTGGGGGGCTGGGAACTGGGAGTGGGGGGGGTACTGGGAGCGGGGGCTGGTGTGAAACGTGTCCATCGTGTCAATGTGGAGCAATGCTAGTGCCGCCTGATGCCGTGAGCTGTCGCACACACGCCGGTGACTGTGCCCAGTTCTGTGGCTTGCAGAGGACGGGTCCGGCAACTGGTGTCGACAGAGGGTTGGAAGGGGTAAGCCTTGGGACTCGCGTCTAGGCGATAAGAGACCAAAGGGGTTTCCAAAACCTGCTGACTGTGGCGTGGGACGCTGCGCGAGCCCCCGACATCCGGCCAAGAGATCACCAAAGGAGAAAGGGGGAGTTGAAGGACGACCGAAGGACAAAGCCTGGGAGGAAGACTACGAGCCTTCAGCACGAGCGACCCTCCCGGAGGGACCACCGGAGACCGATACGCATGCGGGAGGGTTCGGACTCCAGGAACTAATTATAATAACCCTGCCTTTTCTAGGAGTGATGAATATGAATTAGCCAAGGAGCATAAAAACCAGCCGCCTGATGCAGCACGCGTGCGTCTTGGTGGAGCAGAGGCTCCCGGCACACCCAGTGCTGTTTGCTTGCCTCTATTCGCTTAATAAATTGTGAACTCTGATTGCAATCCTATTTGGGACTCAGTCATTTACCACACTGGGAACTGGGAAGTGTTAACTGGGGGCTGGGAACTGGAGGGGGGCGATACTGGGAGCTGGGGGCTGGGAACTGGGTACTGGGAGCTGTTAATTGGGAACTGGGAGCTGGCAACTGGGAGCTGGGGGCCAGGAACTGGGAACTTGGAGTTAGGAACTGGGGGTTGGGAGCTGTTAGTTGGGAACTGGGAGCTGGGAGCTAGGAACTGGGAGCTGGGATCTGCTAACTGGGATCTGCTAACTGGGATCTGTTAACTGGGCGCTGGGCGTTGTGCAGCCACCACCACGTGCGTGGGGTGCGGAAGCCTTGCTGGCGGTGCCTGATCCACAGCAGCCTTGGCACGAAGCGGAGCAGAACGCACGACGCGGGGTCACGACTGGGGCTTGGGGCGCCCGGGGTAGGAGTCCTCGTGGCAGCCCCTACGGATCATCCCCACTGGGATCGTCCAGTCCAACGCCTGGCTCTGCACAGAACACCCCAAAACAAACATTTCTGGTGTGGTGCGGCCCCAAATTGTGGTTTCCCCGCTTCTGCTGGGCATAGGACGTGCTCGGGGCAACTCACACAGATGAGCTTTGGCTCTGTCTCACCGCCTGTGGGTGCGAGGACTGTGTGTGCGGAAGCTGCTGGTCACCGAGCAGGGTGAGACAGCCCCGGGAGGGTGGCGCACACACACGCGGCTTGGCAGGAGCAGGTCTGCAGGCATCCCACCGCGGCCAGTAACCAGGCTGCTGGCTAACAAACCCAAGTGCAGCTGCTGGGAGAGCCCCCCCTAACCCCCCCGTTTATTAGAGGGGCTTTTTAGCTCCTCATCATGGCGATGAGGGACAAAAATAACCGCACGTGGCAATGGGAACCTCAGAGCCAGGGTCAGCCCGGCCAATGGGACGTGTGAGTGTCGCCACAGCTCCCAAAACCATGCCCCCGACACAGGAAAAAAACATAGAGTCCTATAGAAGGGGGTCCTTGGGTTTGTAGGGACAGACAGCACACGGGACCGCACTGTATCACCTCCCGTGAGCTTGGGGTGTGCCGAGGAGAGGCGAGGAGCAACGGCACTGCCACCCTTCCCCTTGTACCTTCGGGAACAGGCCGTTTCCAACGGCAGCCCTCCAGCAGGAGAGTTCAGCACGATTACCTCAGCAACGGCACAAAGGGGGTGGCAACGCCGGGAGCCCTTTAACCGCAGAGCTTGTCACCACCTGCTCTGACTGCGAGGGGCTGCTGTGGGGACAACCGCCATGCAGACAGCGCTCCTGTCCTGCTCACCGCACAGCTTCACCCTCACAGCCTCAGAGAGGTACCACCGAGAGCCGAGGGCAACGCTGCCGCCGTGCTCAGAGATTTTAATTCACCGGGAACCGGATCGCCAGGAACGCTGCTCTGAATCCTTCCCTGAGCGCCAGGAGGGGAAGCGGAGAAGGGGGTTTGTGGAGGAGGCTGAGGAAGGGAACTGGTGTGGCGCTTTGTGCGCGTGTTGACAGATTACTTCCGAGGAAGAATCAAACTGTTGAAATTAAATCCTAAGGGGTGCCTGTGATTTTGTGGTTTACCAACCCAGAAAAGATCTCTTTATCCTTTTGTAGCAGCAAAATTTGATTGAAAAGGCTTCAACGGGCTGCAGAGGCTGACTCCCCGCATCATTCCCCTTGTTCCTCCCTAACTCACCCAGGGACGCAGCCCGGGCTCAGCCTGCTCCGTGCCTCCTGTAACCCCAGGTGTCTGCTTTAGCACGTCTTTTTGTTGCCCTCCACGCCGTGCCGCGTGTCCCGACCCCCGGCACAAGCTGTCTGTTCCCCTACGCGTCTCCCGGGCCGAGCCCCCCGCCAGCAGCGGGACGGGGCCGGCACCACCCCGGGGGCTCGGGGACAGGCCCCACGCGAGGAGGAGCTCACGGGCCGTGCTCCTCGGGCCGCTCCGCTCCTGGACACCCAAGATGGAGCCGGGAGGAGGAGGCAGAGCTGGAGTTAATTGATTAATTGAGAATGCCATTAATTGACTGGGATCGCACAAGCCGCCGGTTCCCG
Source organism: Heteronetta atricapilla (assembly GCA_011075105.1). Taxonomy (NCBI): domain Eukaryota; kingdom Metazoa; phylum Chordata; class Aves; order Anseriformes; family Anatidae; genus Heteronetta; species Heteronetta atricapilla. The sequence continues at coordinate 613,067 of CM021757.1, read as the reverse complement.
GGGAGCAAACCAGGGGGACGCGGGGTGCCCGTGGGCGGTCATCAGGGCACGAGAGAGGCGTTAGCGGGGGAAAGAGCCGGCAGCCGCGGGGCTGCCGCAGCGCCCGGCCCCGGTCACAGCGGAGGGGCAGGGCCCAGCCCCCAGCCGCGGCCACGGCTCTCCCCGGACGCTGCCCCGGGCGGGGCCGCAGCAGGCCGCAGGAGGCCCCAGTAGGCCGCAGGCCCCGCGCCTGTTACCGTGGCAACGCGCCTCGCCCAGGTGCGGGGCCTCCCGGGAGAGGCCGCTCGGCATCACGGAACAGCGAGTCCACAACCGCCTTGTCTTCATCACCGCGCCGCGGCGGTGGACTACAACTCCCACAAGCCCCTCGGGTGAGCGCAGCCCCCTCCCCTTCCTCTACGCCTCTCGTTTCCATTGGCTC
>CM021757.1:594996-606983 GCA_011075105.1 Heteronetta atricapilla | reverse complement strand
CCCCCCCCCTCCGGTTCCCCGCAGCAGCACAAAGCGGGCGCCGGGCTGAGAAGGCAACGCTTTAATGGGGCTGGGGCCGGGCGGGCCGCGCGTTCCGAGCCCCCCCGGGGGCAGCCGGGCCTCGCCCCCACGGAGCTCCCCCGGTTCCCCGCGGGCCCCCTCGGGGGGGCTCCGGCCCCGCTGCCACGCGCGGCGCGCGGGCCCCGATGCCCCGGTGCGTGATGGCGGCGGCGCTGCTCTGGGTGCGGGAGGCGCTCGGTCGCCCCCCGTGCGTGCTGGCCGGGCCCCGGCGGCTGGTGGCGGCGGTGCGCGGCGGCCCTGCTCACCCCCGGGGCCTGCTGCGGGGGTCCCGGGCGGTCCCGGGCTCGCAGCTCGGCCCCCTCGGGGCCTGGGCCGCCGGTGGCAGGAAGGTGGCGGTGGGGTGGGAGCGCCGTCCCTGCCCGGTGCGGCGGTCCCGGTGCGCTTTCCCGGCTCGTGAGAAGCGGAACGAGGACGGTGGCAGCAGGCGGAGCGGGGCCGTCCCGCGGCGGTCACCTCTTGGTGCCCTGCCAGCGGCGCAGCAGCCACTGGGTGACGAAGGGCCAGGCGATGAGGAAGAGCAGGGTGCGCGGGGACACCGCCAACGGCCACGGGGACGCTGCCTGGTGAGGGACAGACGGGAGCGGGGTGGGCGGGGGCACAAAGTCACGGTGTCACCGGTGAGACCGACCCCCCCTTGCCCTTATCCGACAGGGCGGCGGGGGCACCGTCACAGCCCGGCCGTCCTTTTCGCGGCCATCATCCCGCCGAGGTCTCCTCGTGCTGCCGCCGCATCGTCCCTGCTGCCTGGACGCTGGGGACACGTCCCCAGGGCTGCTCCTGCTTTCCAGCTGAAGGACCGTCCCCCACCTGTCCCCCGCCGCCCCCAGCAGTGTCGGGGTAGGGGCTGGGGAGCCAGACCCACGGGGCACGGACACGTAGGGCCGCAGGGGCCAGCACCGTGCAGCACCGTGCCTGCCTCCAACTCACCTGTGGTGCAAGCAGCCGGCCGGGTTCGGTCCCGGAGGCGTCGCCCTGCGGGACAGGAGAGGTGTCAGGGTGCGGCCGGGGCTGGGCATCCACATGGAGCCGCTGGGGCCCCACAGGACAGAGGGGCTGGGCAGAACCGGGCCCAGGCAGGGCTCTGCAGGGCAGCGGGGCCAGGATCCCAGGGGCAAAGGGACGACGGGGGCAGCAGCGCCCTGCCCGCAGCTCGGGGCAGCTCAGAGCAGCATCCACAGCCTCCACCCTGCCAGGCGGTGACTGCAGCCTGAGGTCTCTCAGCACCCGGGCCACCCCGGGCGGCATTGGCGGGGACAGGGACCAGCGGCACCTGGGGGCACCGCGGCCCCAGCAGCCTGCACCCAGGGCTCTCTGCGTGGCCGGGCACGTACCTGTGCGGAGGTGAGCATCTCCAGCTCATTCAGGCGCTGCAGCACGTGCTGCATGTCGTCCTGCAGGGCCCGCACCGTGCCGGCCACGTGGGCGTCCACCTCCACCAGCAGCCCCTGGCTCCTGTGGGCAAGCTCAGGGGCGCTCTCGGCATCGTGCGCCGCCCCGGCGAGCTGCGGATCTGCAGGGTGCAAAGACGGGCGCTGCTCAGACAGGAGGCGGCCGGGCACTCACACAGCGCACGTGGCACAGGAGCGACACCACTTGCCCAGGCAGGCCGAGCTCCCCGAGGACCTGAAGCCGTGCACTACTGCTGACGGATCCCGGCGGGTGCCTGCGCCCTGCCCCGGGCTCCCCGCACGACTCTGCCCAACCTCGGCGCACGCAGAGCTGCCAGCTCCCAGCCCGGCCCAGCAGCCCGCGTCCCTCTCCCGCAGTGGCTCTGGGGACAGGGACTGGCACCGTGTCCCCAGGCGCAGCAGTGGCTGTGCTGGGCAACCTCCGTCCCACTGACATCGCACCTGCATGGGTGCACGCGGGTCGCCTCGCTTTACCCAGCACAGCAGTGAAGGCCAGGAGGGTGCCTGCCCTGCTTGGCTGCCGCTCTGCCGGGCCCCGGGGTCAGTGCAGCCCCAAAACCTGCCTCGCCACGGCCCGTGCGACGCCCAAATAATCCTCGCTGCGAGTGGGGGACAGGCAGGTGCCTGCCGTGGCACGGGCTGCTCCTTGGCCCCCGCGCTGCGCTGCCCGCTCGCTCCAGTGCCACGGGGACAGCCCAGGCTGGCTTTATCGGCCTCGTTACAAGTTAACTCCCAAGGTCAAGCAGCCCGGGAGGGTTTGCGGAAACATTACCGGGGAGATAAGCGCGGTGGCGGGCTGTGCTCTGCCCCTCCGCAGAGGGAGCCCCGGGGACGAGGGTGGTGGAGCCAGCCCCGAGCCCCGAGCCCCCAAAAGTGTCTGACAGGGCAGGGAGAGCCCGGGGCAGGCTCAGGGCTCCTGGCTCCATCCCTGCAGACGCCGGCAGCGCCAGAGGCTGGTGGCGTGCGGCTGGTAGGCAGGGAGGGCCGGAGCTGGCAGCGGTCACCTCCCCTGGACCAGCGCCTCCAGGGACACCAAGACCAGCTTTGCCCGCCCAAGCCCCACGGTGAGCTTCCAGCCGCATCCGAGGGCACCGAGACACTGCCGGTGGGGCCGTGCGGTGCTGGCTGCGGGGCTCACGCGGCCGCGGAGCCGCCCTCCAAGCTGGGCTGCTGGAGAGGAGCCGCGGGCCCAGCAGTGCGGGGCAGGGGGCACAGCCTGGGGACAACAAAGGGGACCCGTCCCAGCGGGGTGAAACACGGAGCTGCTTGGGGACCAGGGGATGAAGAGAGGGGACGCACGGGACTTGTGGCTACTGAGCCAAGCTGCTGCTGGTCACAGCCCTCACCTCTCTGCACGGGCACCCCAGGACTCCCCGGCGGGGCGGGAGCAGCGGGAAGGCGCCAGGAGCCCAGCGCTGCACCCACCTCTGTCAGAGCCCGGGGCTGCCGGGCCAGTGCCGCTCCTCCCCGCGCGTCTTCTGCCTTCGCCCCGCTCTCCCCGCCCAGCGGCACGGGGCGCTCGGGGCTCAGGCCCGGCCTGGGCGCTGTTCGGGGACAGCCCCTGCTTGGCCAGCGGCTGCCCAGCCTGTGCGGGGGTAGAGAAGAACGGCCCTGAGACCCCCTCCCCTCCCCGGGGGCTGCGGTCCGGGGGGACCCAGGCGTGCGGGCGGCCTCGTGCCTCCTGCCGCTCGCTGCGGCACTGGAAGCGCCACGCGCTGCGGGCGGCACCGCGCTGCCTGTACCACAGGGACCAGCGGGGAGCAAGGAGCGAGCAGCGGGTGCCTGCATGGCTCGGGGCCGGCCCTGCTCAGCCGCCAGCGCCCCACTGGGGCCGTGCTGCAGCAGCGAGGGAGGCTGCGGGTGCTGCTGGGGCACCTGAGGGCTCCTCAGCCTGCCCTCGGTGACGGGGACCAGGCTCCAACGGCACCGGGACACAGCAGAGCTGCTTCCCCGGGGCCCCTGTGGATGCTGGGGGTGTCGCAGGGCTGCCAGGAAAGCGGTGCGGAGGTGACAGCGAGAGGCAGAGGCAGAGGGCCGCCCGCTCGGAGCAGGGCCGACGGCAGGGGAAGTTTCTGCCCCGGTGTGGAGGGACCCCAGCCCTCCTCGAGGCCGTCCTGCCCCGGGAGACGTTACCTGCTCGGGCTCCATCTGCTCCAGGGTGTCGCAGAACACTTCCCCCTCAGAGTCACTGGCCACCTGGCTACCCTCGCGCGTGTCGGCAGCAGGAGCCAGCCCTCCTCCTGGAAGGGAAGCACACGGCTCAGCCGCAAGCGGTGCCGGCGTGACCAAGGCATTCGTAGGGCGGCGGAAGCCCCGCGCAGGCGCGAGGCAGCAGGGCTGCAAGCGGGCACAAAGCCGGCGTCTGCGTGCACAAAGCGGGGAGGCAGGAGGAGGCCGGAGCTCTGCGGCGGGAGGCTCAGAGCGGCGTTACCTCCACCTGCACGAGGCAGCAAAGCATCGCCCACGCTCCTGGGGAGGAAACCGAGGCACAGAGGGGGTGAAGGAACGGGTGAAGGAACGGGCTGCCGCTGGGTCAGCACCACGGCCGGGAGTCCAGGGACCGAATTTCCTGTCCCCTCCCTGCCCAGCGCGTTGTGGGGCCTCAGTCACAAGCCCCAGCACGGGGCTTTTCAGGACAGGTTTCTGCGCACGTCCAGCTCGCCCCGGGAAGAGGGCTGCCGTGTCCTGACAGCACAGACCCTGGCACTGAGCGCTGCCGCATCCAAGGCCCCAGGGAGTTAAGTCCTTCCCCCCCACCCCGAGTCCAGAGCTGCTGAGGGACACCACAGCGCACCCCGTACACGTCCCACGGGTGCCACCAGCGCCCGGGTGACAGCGCCCGGCTACGCTCACAGCCCCAGCCCACGCTCGGCCGCGGGCGCTCGCTCCGTGACCATGTACGCTCCTCGAGGGAGGGCCGGGCAGGGCTCCTCCCTGCAGCACGAGGCCGAAGCAGGGGCCCCTCTGGGTGGGGAGAGCTGCGCGTGCCGCCACGGGGGGGTCACGGGGAGTTTGCTGTCCCCAGCACAGCGCCGGCAGCAGCTGGGTGTGCTGGGGCTGTGCAAATCCACCACCAGGGCACTGACAGCCCCAGAGGGCGGCTCCCGGCCCCACCGGCTGGGCACACTTGGCTCGAGCCCAGGAGATCTTCCCCCTCCCGGAGCACAGACCTCCCAGGGGGTTTTCCCCGTCCGCAGGAGCACATCTCGCTCCCGGCCCTCAGCCCCCTGCGGCAGCTGAGCAGAATCAGGCCCCTTTGCACAGACACGAGCACCACGGAGGCACCCAGCGCGCGCAGGGTTCCCCCGGGGCCCACAACAGCACCGAGAGCTGTCCCCACGAGAAGCTCCGGCTCCGCATGACCGGGGCGGTGCCTGAAACACAGGCAGGGTCGGACCACACGTGCCTGAAGCCAACAGCTCCGCGGATGGACAGAAGCCCGGCCTGGCCCTGGCGCCGGTGCCTCCTCCGCGGGGTCTCTGCCGGGTGCTGGCCACGCTGGGGAGACCAACCTGGCGCTCGCTGCCCGTCCTGCTGCTCCCCCGGCAGCGCGTCCTCCCGCAGCTCCTGGGCCGGGCCGCTCACTCGCTCGTCCTGGCTGGGGTCAGCCGCCTGCTCCTGCCCATCTGCACAGAGACAGAGAGAGGGAGAGCAGAATGAAGGCACTGCGGACGTCCCCGTGGTGCAGCCCGCCCTGCTCGGCTCTGCGCTGCGCTCCTCAGCGCTGTTTCCCCGCTGGGCAGAGCCGGGGACGTGCGGATCTGGGAGCTCGGTGCGGTGATGATGTGTGCAGGACATGGCTAACGGGATGGCTAACAGGACAGGAGAGGCCTCACCGGGGGGCAGGCAGCAGCCAGAACGTGTCTGTATTTATACAGCAGCTCCCCCCCACCTCCCCGGGTGCCCGGTGGGGCCCTCGGGTTTAGCCGCCACGCAGCCCTTCGGCAGCCGGCACATTGCTGCTCCCCGCTCCTGGCCAGGCAGGGATGTGGCAACGCCGCCCTGCCGGCGCCTCACCCACGCACCTCCACGGCGAAGCGTCCCCAGCCCGCCACCACGACAGGCGCCCGGCCACAGGACAGGACCGCACGGTGCAGGAGCGAGCGTGAAGGCTGCTCCGAGAGCGCCACCGTCCCCAGGTCTCTGCCCAGAGCACCCCCTGCGCCCGCCCCGCCGGGCAGGGTCCGGTCACCTCCACCCCGAGGAGCTGAGCTCCACCACCAGCCCCCGTGCGCCCGCGGGGCCGGAGGAGCAGCACCCACCGCCGGGGCGGCAGGACGGAGGTGCTGAACTGTGGCCCCGGGGTTGCTTCAGTCTCGGCCTACGTGTGCCAAGACGCTTGGGAAAGCTTTAGCGGCTCCAGACCTGCTGTGACCCTGCGCCGCTCACAGCTGGGATCCAAGTTGTGGTTTTCGGTGTGCCGGCCGTAAATAAACCAGAACGAGCGGGGCTTGGCCACCGCCCGCACCACCCCTGTCCTGCAAGGCGAGGGAAACCACGCAGCTCTCTGCGCCCGGCGTCCGCCACGTTCTGACCGCACCTCGGGCACCGCTACCAGCGCCCACCCACCGTCCTCACCTGCAGAAGTTGCAGCAGCACAACATCTCCAGGAGGGTTTAAGAGCCTTTAGCACAAATGACTCAACAGCTTAAGAAGTTCAGGCTTTTAAACCACGTTTCAGGCCCCTGGGGTTCCTTTGCTCTGCAGTGCTGGGTCTAGGTACAAACGAGGCTGCCATTTCTGCGCGTCACTACGCAGGGGGACACCCGCGAGGGGGTGACACTGGGAGGTCAGCCCCAGCTGCTGTGTACCAGAGAAAAATGAAGTCTATTTGCATTTTAAAAGAACTAGACTTGATGTCAACATAGAGAACAAAAGCGTCCGGGCACCACGGGAAGGAGCAGCCCCTGTAAGGCCAAGCCACGCAGCGTGCCCTCCAGCAACGTGTTTCGGTGGCTCTGCGGACAGGGGGTGACAGAGGCTGTCAGAGAGGGGACAGATGCCTGGGGACAGGCAGAGAGCGAGGCTGTTTGCCAGAGCTCTTCTGACATCAGGGAAGCTCTGACAGCTTACACCTGCTGCAAATAGACCCCAAAGCTCACCTGCTGCTGAGCTAATCTGCTGGCAATTAGGCACAGGCACACGTCCGGACACACGGCCCTTCTGTGGCAGCCACCCCTCCGAAACAGCACGGCTGGCTCTCAGGCCGCACAGCCCCTCACTCGCTCAACCACTTCTCGCAGAACTACCCTGCTCCAGGGGTGAGAAGGGTCCCCAGTGACCCCTCAGCGTGAGGCAGCAGCCAGCAGCTGCATGTGGAAAGGGCTGGAAGGGGACTTCTTATGGTGCAAGGCTGTCCCAGCATCTCCAGATCCCACTAATCCCGTTTCTCAACCCCTGTTTCTCCACCTCCGCTCTGCTGCAAAAAACAGGCACCTGTTTGTATCGATGACCCTGGCTCTGGTTGGCAGCCCGCCCTGCCTGGAGGCGTGCCTGTGCCCAGGCTGACCAGGAGAAAGGAGAGCCCCGCGGCCAGGATGCTGAACCTGCGCCGAGCCCCTAGCTCTACCTCTGGCCGCATACGGCCTTGGGGTGTTTGAAGCCAAGGCTCCAGTTTTCTCCCCAGAAGTTTAGGGCAGAGAGAGCCCAGGCTGAGGAGCCACCTGCTGGAGAGCGGTGCTCAGACAAGCACCTCAGCAGCACCTGCTCGGGAGCTGGGGAGCCAGGCGGGATGTGGTGTGTCCCCTGTCCCCTCCTGGGGAGCAGAGCCTCGAGGTCACGGCCGTACCGGGACAGCAGCAGCAGGGGGACAGGCGTGAGGAGCAGGGCACAGGAGCGAGGGGCGTGCGGGGCAGCGGGGCTCCCACTCACCCCCTTCCCCTTTGAAGAAGTCCTCGGGGGGCCGCGGCATGTCACGGATCACCTCGTAGAGCGGCTCGAAGTACTTGAACATCTCCCGCGTCGCCTCGTCCATGGGCACCGTGTCGATGACCTGGGGACAGCCACAGCTGCGGCGGGGCCCGGCGGGAGGCACCGGGCCGGGCCCGTCCCGCTCCCTGCTACCTTCTGGGCCACCTTCTTCATCTCGGCCACGTACGCGGCCATGGCCTCTTCCTTGGACATCCGCCCCAGGCTGTGCCAGGCATCCCTGCGGGGTACGGAGCCGTCAGGCGGGGCCGGGCCGGGCCTGCACCGGCCCCGGAGCGGCCCCGACCCATCGCTTACCACTTGTACCGGCCGATGGGGTCCCAGAAGCCGGGCCGGGGGCCCTGGCAGCGCCCCGCCGTCGCCTGCTTGTAGTAGCTGTAGAAGCGCAGCATCTCCTCGTAGGACGGCCGGTACGAGCCTGCGGCACCGCAAACGCCTCAGCGGGGCCGCGGCTGCCGCCGGGCCCGGTAACGGCCGAGCACCCCCCGGGGCCGGCAGCCCGGCCGCACTCACCGCTGCGGGGCAGCCCCTGGATGACGCGCACGGCGGCCCGGAACTGGGCCCCGCAGCCCGGCTCCGCCATGGCCCCGCCGCCGCCGTCCCGGTCCCGGTCCCGGTCCCGGCCCCGCCGAGCGCCTCTCCGTGAGGGGAGAACGCGGAGCCAATCAGCGTGCGCCTTTCATCAGCGCCTCGGCGCCGCGCCCAATCAGCGCGCCGCTTCCGAAACGGGCCGCGCTGCACCCTCCCCTCTCGCCCCGCTCGGTGAGCGGCGCGGCGGAGCCAATGGAAGCGCGGCGCGAGCGCCCCCTTCTGGATGAGGGGAGCGCGGCAGCCAATGGGAGCGCGGCTCGGTCGGGGAAGCAACGTCCCCTGCTGGCCGAGGGCGGGGCTGCAAGGCGGAGGGCAGGGGGCGGGGTCCGTTACGCGGGGGGGGGATTTAAAGGGACAGTGCATGGGGATGCGGGGGAAGGAACGCGGCCGGGGAGGGGACAGGGACAGGGACAGGGACAGGGACAGTGCACGGGGCCACCTTGGCCATGCTCCAGTAGCGGTAACCAGGCAGTGCACAGGGACACCGGAGCACCGCAGTGGGATGTTGAAGTGGGGTGCCAGGGCTGGGCATGGGGACACTGGGACAGGCCCGTGGGATACTGGGAGCAGTGGGAGACGCACTGGGGGCACTGGGCAGGGCGGGTGTCATGGGGGGGGGGGCTCGCTGCGGGGCGGGTGTCACTGCGTGGGGCAGGGGACTTACCACGGGGCACGAGGCAGCTGGGCCTAGCGGGGCGATTGGTTATTCTTGATCATTGTTATGGTTAATTATAAAAATATCCTTTTGGTTAATATAAACTTGCAATCGGGTTAATTGCTGGGTGAGGAGGGGGCGGAACTGGGCATCACGGCGCTTCCCCGGTCCCAACGGTGAGGCTGCAGGGTGTGGGTGTGCTGCAGGGGGACGCGGGTGGCACAGGGACGCGGGTGGCAGGCAGGCACACAGTGCCCTGGGGACACAGGCGTTACGGTGACAGGAGTGCGCGGGGGGCACAGCCTGCCCAGGGACCACCATGGGGAGACCGGCAGTCACCTGGGGGCTGCCTGGGCACATCCCTCAGCCAGGGCTGGGTGTGGGGAGGGGGCCAGGCCCTGGCTGTCGGCAGCCCCCTGCACGACCACAGCTTGGTGCTCCCACATCTGGGGGGATTTGCCTTCACCTGAGCTCCACATCCTGGGCTCAGGAGGCTCAGGTGCAGAGCAAAGCACCGGAACCACCGTGTCCCCACCCCGCAGGGCCGCACCGCGCCGCTTGGTGACATCGCCCATGCTCGGTGCAAAAGTTCAAGACCCAGCAAAACAAGGCAGCGAGGAGGATTTTCCATCCTCCCGCGACTTCTGAGCTCCCACAAAGGATTCCTGCCCCCCCAGGATGGCGGCCTGGGCTCTGACTCACTGCAAAACCAGCCCCGGCCGCAGCGAACGCCCCGGCTCCAGCCCGCCGTGGCCTGGGCCCGATTCACGGGACGCGTGCTGTGCTGGACGGGGCCGGGAAGGCGAGCCGCTGGCCATCGGCTGCCTCCACATCACGGCAGAAAATGGCAACACTGCGAGGGCCCGGGGAGGGATCCACTCCCGCAGGGCCCGGGGTGGGATCTGCTCCCGCTGCGGGCCGTGAGGGATTTCCAAGCCATGCTCCCCCCTCCCCTCCGGCCTCGGCCGTGTTTATTTTGTGCAATAAGCCATTCTTTCCCCGCTCGTAATCCTGCTATTAATAATATCGGTGGTGGCGATGTTTTTTTTTTTTTTTGCTGGGTTGTGGTTATGCAACGTGTTTTGATTCCCCGGCGCGGCCCAGGGCTGGTGCAGGATGGGGGGGGGGGGGGGGGACGTGTCCTACCCCCGGGGGCTGGTGGCTGCCGCCGCGCTCACGGCACCGTTTCACGGTTCACTTCTCCCCCGGGATCTTCCAAAATTCGCTCGCTGTCGGCAGCTGAATTGCTGAATTCCTGCCCGTGCAATTCCCCTCGGGGCCAAGGGCTTGGAGCGGGGCCAGGGCAGAGCCCGGCTATCCGGTTGCAAGTGCATTTCGGGGTGGACGCAGCTGCTTTCCGAAGTTTTCCAGCAGAGAAAGGGGAGTTTTGCATCAATACACCAAATGCCTGCATTTTTGCATAAATAACACCAAATGCCTTCATTTTTGCATAAATACACCAAATGCCTTCTGCAGCTCCTGCACGGGTAAAAGTCGCGGCCCAAGCAGAAGGTGGCACTGCCCTGGGCTCTGCTGCCCCTCGTTAAAATTCCCCAAGTCCCCACATCCCCAAAGGCTTTGGCACCCCAAAAACACACCCAAGGCGCTGCCCAGATGTTCCCCCCAGCTGCCCTCATGTGCCCCCAGCTCACCCAGGTGTCGCACCGTGCTACCCAGACACCACCCCGAGCTGCCCAGGTGTTGCCCTGGATCCTCAGACATTGCTCCAGGATGCTCACAGACCATCCAGGACACCTGGGTGTTGCTCCAGGGGCCTGAGGGTCTCCCTTGACGTACAGGTGTTGCTCCAGGATAACCGGAGGTGGCTGCAGAGATGCCCTGATGTCATTCTGTGGTGCCCAGGTGTTGCTCTGCGTGTACAGATGCTGCCCCAGGATGCCTGGAGGTCACCCAGGGTGCCCAGATGTTGCTCCAGGACAACCAGAGGTTGCTCCAGAGATGCCCAGATGTTGCCCTGGATTTACAGACGTCCCCCAGAGTGCTCAGAGATTGTCCATAGTGCCCAGATATCACCCCAGGGTGCCCAGATGTTGTCGCAGGCTGCCCCCCGGTCCCACATGTGGCCACGGTCACCCCCTGCCTGACCAGTGCTGTCCCCCTCCCCCCCATGCTATGGTTCCCATTTCCTTGCTTTGTGCTGCAGCTCCTGGTCCCCACGTCCTGGCCTGCGGCAGCCTCTTGTCCCCCGGTGCTGGCAGTTTTGGCAAGAGGTGGTAACTGCCAGGTGGAGGCAGCCCTTGTCATCGGGACAGGGCCTGAAATCAATGCCCGGCTGGGGCAGAGGGGGAGGGGAGCCTGGGATGGGGCCGGGGGCTCTCCCTCCGCGCCCACCCGTCCGTCCGTCCCCTCTGACCTGACCTGAGCAAGGAAAGAGCCCGCCACAGCCAGGGAAGAGGTGGAAATGGGTACAAATGGAGTGAATCGGGGTAAATCCCCCCCACTGCACATTTCTGCACACACACACACACGTGTATGCACACACACAGACATTCACACATGTCCACAGCAGCACATGTGTGCACACGGCTGCACAAAGGCACAGCCGCACACACGTACACATGGCTGCACACGTGCACACAGCCTCCTGCACACATGTAGGTGTGCACACACATGCCATGCACACACGTCCTCCGCAGTGTCACGTGGAGGCGAGGGGACATGGTGACACGGCTCCTTTGCTGCAGGCCTCGGTGCCCAAAGCTTTGGTGCCAGGATCTGAACCCCAGCTGCAGCGTGACCCTGGGCAAGGCCACCATGTCCTGCAGCACCAACGCGGCCGTGTCCCCTTGTGCCACCAGGCTGCCAGCACCCCGGCAGGCCAGAACAGCGTCACCCAGTCCGAGGGCACTGGGTGCCCCCGGAGCTGTGACAAGACGCTGTCCCCAGGTGTGGTGGCAGAGGGGTGGCCCACGTGTCCCACCCAATGCTTGGCACCAGCTCCAGCACCGGCAGCCGTGTCCCTGGGCAGAGCGGGGTCCTGTGACGGAGATGGGGGGCCCCTGGTGTCAGCCCCTGGCTTCAGCCCCCTGGTACTGCTCACCCCCGGTGCAGGACCCCCCGGTACTGACCCCCCCCCCCAAGGTGCAATCCCCCTGGTACCGACCCCCTCTGGTACCAAACCCCCTCAGTATCCGCCCCCCGGTACCGAACCCCCCCGTACGGAACCCCGCCGGTACCGCCCCCCCTCGGTGCAATCCCGTCGGTACCGCCCCCCTCCGGTGCCACCCCCTCGCTACCGAACCCCCTCGGTGCAGACCTTCCCAATGCAGAATCCCCCCGCTGCCGACCCCCTCCCCTTCCCC
>CM021757.1:546682-589996 GCA_011075105.1 Heteronetta atricapilla | reverse complement strand
CATCCCCATCCCCATCCCCATCCCCATCCCCATCCCCATCCCATCCTATCCCCATCCCATCCCGTCCCACCCCACCCCATCCCCTCGTTGCCCCGCAGCGTGCACACACCACACGGAGATGGGCGCAGAGCCCCCCGTCCCCCCCGGTGCCCCCACCTCGGTGCACCACGGCCGGTCCCCTCGCAGGGCTGACGGAGGACGAGGACATCCAGCTGATGCTGCGGGGCTCGCTGCTGCGCAAGATCAAGTCGCGGCGGGCGAAGGAGCGGCTGTACCGCCTGCAGGAGGACGGCATGACCGTCTGGTTCGAGCGGCGCTTCAGGCGCGCCCCCTCCAAGCAGATCTGTAGGTGCTGGCACTGGGGGACCGTCCCCAGGGGCTGGGGACCCTGGGCTGGGTCCTGCCGGCCCCGAATTGCGGGGAGAGGTGGGGAGGGGGGCAGAGCCCCAGTCCACGTGGGGTGCGGGTGGGAGCCGGGACCTGGACCCCAACTCAGCCACGGCCCCCCCTCCTTGAGTTTGCTCTGCCCCCCCGCCATGGACCAGTGCCTCCCAGTACATCCCATTCCACCCAGTGCATCCCAGTGCCTTCCAGTGCACTCAGTGCATTCCTGTGTGTCCCAGTGCACCCAGTGTCTCCCATTGCCTCACAGTGTACCCATTGCCTCCCAGTGCATCCCATTACATCCCAGTGCCTCCCAGTTCCTCCCAGTGCACCCAGTGTATCCCAGCGCACCCCATTGTGACCCAGTGCACCCGGTGTATCCCATTGCCTCTCAGTGTATCCCATCACATCCCAGTGCAGCTGGTTTCTTCCACTGCCCCCAGTGTCTCCCAGTGCCCCCAGCTGAGCCCCCAGAGCCCACTCCCTTTGCTCTCCCCCTCGGGACCGGCACAGGGACCCGGCTCCATCCCGGCCAGACTCTGTCCCCACTCCCCGGCGTCACCCAGCTCTCTCCACGCTCTCTGGGACGCCTGCCCAGTGCTGGCACTGCTGCGAGACGGCGCCATCCCCCCGCTGGCGTCACCACCCCCATCCCCGCAGGGGACAGTGGCCTGGACCCGCTGGGCTCCGTCTCGCCTGGGATTAGTGGCTTTAGCACTGCCACAGTGTCACCCGCACTGAGAGCGCCCGCTCCCTGCCCATGGCACCCTGTGGAGCGGAGGGGACACCCAGCGCCACCATGGGGACACAGGGGGTGGCCGCCAGCAGGGTGCTGTGGCACGCTGGGGGCGATCCTACGGCCGTGCGGAGCCATCGGCCCGGCTGGGGACCAGTGGCCGCCTCTGCACGGGGTGGGGACCGTCACCACACGTGTCCCCGCAGTCTCCGTGATGCACATCGAGGGCGTGCGCCAGGGCCACCAGTCAGAGGGGCTGCGCAAGTACGGCGGCTCCTTCCCCGCACGGCACTGCTTCACCATCGTCTTCAAGGGCAAGCGCAAGAACCTCGACCTGGCGGCGCGGGGCGAGGAGGACGCCCAGCACTGGGTGCAGGGGCTCACCAAGCTGATGGCGCGGCTGCAGGCCATGAACCAGCGGGAGAAGCTCGACCAGTATCCTTTGTGGGACAGCACGGCACGGCGCGGGGACAGCTTGGGGACAGCCCGGGGCTGTGGCCGGGGCGCTTTCCTTAGCGCGGCGCAGCTGGATCCACGGCATCCTGCAGCGAGCCGACAAGAACAAGGACAACAAGATGTGCTTCCAGGAGGTGAAGAGCATGCTGCGGATGATCAACATCGACATGAACGACATCTACGCCTACAAGCTCTTCAAGGTACCCGCCCTGCGCCCCGTCACCCGCTGTCACCTGGCAGAGGGCACGCTGGCTCCTTCCCTGCCCTCCCCTGCCAAACGCAGAGGACTGTCAAACTCATGGCCCCCTGGGCGCTGCCAGTGTCCGGGCCCTCTTGTGACGGGAGCTGCCCCCACACCGTCCCCACGTGGCTCCGTTGATCCCCAGGGGGTGACACCTTCCCAGGTGGCTCTTTGGGGACAGCAGCACCTCCCCAGGGCCCTTTACCCCTAGGGAAACAGGCACGGCGCTCTGCTCAGGTCCATCCTGAGCCTGGGGGACAGAGGGACTGGGGGGGACACAGGGGGGTTGTGTCCCGTGTACTCCAGGTGACAGAGGGCTGGGGGGGACACAGAAGGGACACCCCCCATGCAGCCCCAAGCCCCCCAGCAGGTAGCCGAGCCCCCCCAGACTCATCACACAGACTCCCAGCCTGGGTGGGTCCAGCCGAGGGGACTGTCCCCGAGGCCAAGGGGACGGTCCCCGAGGCTGGGCTGCGGTCCCATCAGGAGTGCGACCACTCGGGCGACGAGCGGCTGGAGGGCCGGGAGCTGGAGGAGTTCTGCCGGAGGCTGCTGCGGCGGCCGGAGCTGGAGGAGCTCTTCGGGCACTACTCGGGCGAGGACTGCGTGCTGTCGGCCGAGGAGCTGCGCGAGTTCCTGCGTGACCAGGGCGAGGAGGCCACCCTGCGCCAGGCCCGCGCCATCATCCACGCCCATGAGCTCAACGAGAAGGGTAGGGACGGGGATGTCCCATGATGAGGATGGCGAGCTCGGCTGATGGCTTGGCTGTGGAGCAAAGGGGGTGGCAGCTCAAGGGTGCCCTGGGGACATGGTGGTGTCCCCCAGGTGGGCACGGGACTCTCCAGGGCTGGGGTGAATGGCTGTGTCCCTCTGGTTCTGCCCTGGTGGTGGCACTGGGGGGCAGTGTCAACACAGCGGACGTAAGGGTGGAGGTGGACACCAAAGGGACCTCCACGTCCTTAGGGTGCCGTAGTGCTGGTCCCATGGAGCATGTGGCACAGCCTGGGGGCACGGGACAGCAGGGCAGGGACAATTGCTTCCATGTCACCAGCAGGATGTGGGACATCTGAGTGGAGGTGGGACACCAGGGAGACCTCCAAGTCCCCTGGTTTATTATGCCATGTGGTCACGGTGCTATCAGGACGGGACATCCAGGTGGAGATGGGACCTCCATTTCCCATGGGAGCTGTGATGCCAGCCCCAGGGTGGATGTGGCACTGCCAGGGGTATTGGGCAGCAATGGGACACCAAGGGGACATTAGTGTCCTCTGGGTACTGCAGTACGAGGCCTGGGGGTGCTATCAAAATGGGGGACATTAGGGTGGGGACAGGGAACCTCCAAATCTTGTGGGTGCCACCACACCAGGTCGAGGGCAGTCGAGGCAGAGGTGGATGGAGGACATCAGGGTAGACATGGCCCACCCAAAGGGACTTGCATGTTCCCTGGGTGCCACAGCACCAGGCCTGGGGTGAACATGGCACTGCCAGGAGACAGGGGACACTCACGTGGGGACAATCCAAGGGGTGCCACCCTGCCGGCTGCATGCCAGCCACCCCTCCTCCATGTCCCTCAGCCAGGCAGCAGGACCTGATGATGCTGGACGGCTTCATGATGTACCTGCTCTCAGCCGCCGGTGACATCCTCAACCAGGAGCACACCAAGGTGCACCAGGACATGAGCCAGCCCCTGTGCCACTACTTCATCTCCTCCTCCCACAACACCTACCTGACCCACAACCAGATCGGCGGCACCAGCAGCACCGAAGCCTACGTCAGGTGGGTGCTACGAGGTGCCCGTGGGCACGGCGGGGTGCCCCGGGTGGCGCGGGGACTTACCCGGCGGCGGCGCGGTGGCAGGGCGCTGATGACGGGCTGCCGCTGCGTGGAGCTGGACTGCTGGGAAGGTGCCGACGGGGAGCCCGTCATCTACCACGGCCACACGCTCACCTCCAAAATCCTCTTCCGCGATGTCATCGAGAGCATCCGCGATTATGCCTTCAAGGTGAGGCCGGCGCTGGCTGCCCTGGGGCGGGTGCTGGGTGCCGGGTGCTCAGCGCTGCCTGTCCCCATCCCCGTCCCCAGCAATCGCCCTACCCCGTCATCCTTTCGCTGGAGAACCACTGTGGGCTGGAGCAGCAGGCCACCATGGCCCGGCACATGAAGGCCATCCTCGGGGACATGCTGCTGACACAGCCACTGGATGGGCAGGACCCTGACAACCTCCCGTCCCCAGAGGTGAGGCCACCCCCCCTGCCACGGTGTCCCTGTGTCCCCAGCCCGCCCTGAGCTTGGCCCTTCGTCTTGCAGCAGCTGAAGGGGAAGGTCCTGGTGAAGGGCAAGAAGCTGCCAGAGCCATGGGGTGAGCCCCGGGGTGTCACTGCCACCCCCGACCCTGAGGAAGAGGAGGAGAAGAAAGAAGAGGAGGAGGAGGAGGAGGCAGTTCAGGAAGAAGAGGAGGAGGAGAGGCTGCAGGAGAGAAGCAGCCAGCGGGTAAGAGGCTGTCCTGGGGCTGTGGTGCCAGGGGACCGCGGTGTCCCGGCGGTGCTGGAGAGCGGGGCAGGCAAGCACTGCCACGTCCCCTAGCACAGCTTCGCTCTCTCCTCTTCCAGTCACTGCAGGAGATCCAACCGCTGCAGGTGGGTCGGGTGGTGGAGGTGGGTGGGGGCCATGGAGGGTGAGCAGCTGTCACTGCCCAGCTTTGGGAACTCTTGGTGGTGCCTCTCTTGCCCTTTGGGGTCTGATGCGCCATTTCTGGGATGTTCTTGGGAACACCATGGGCTTGGGTCTCCATCACTTTGGGGCCTCCATCACCTCTCAGTCTCCATTGCCTTGGGGAGGGTTCTCCATCACCTTGGTTTTCCATCACCTTGTGGTCTCCATTACCTCAAGTTCCCCATTGCCTTGGGCTGTCCATGACCTCAGGTTCTCCATCTCCTTGGGGTCTCTGACACCTTGGCTTGTCCACCGCTTTGGGGTCTCCATCACCTTGGAGGTCTCTGTTGCCTCAGGTTCTCCAGCACTTTGGTAGCCTCCATAGCCTTGTAGGTCTCAGCACCAGCGGTATGGGGGCTCTGCGGACCCTCAGGTGGCTGCTGGTGGTCCTGATGCCGCGGTGGCTCCTGCAGGCCAAGGATGCTTTGCAGGTGGCCCCAGAGCTGTCGGCGGTGGTGGTGTACTGCCAGGCCGTGCCCTTCCCTGGCCTGGACCAGGCCCTGCAACACCCCCAGCCCTGCGAGATGTCCTCCTTCAGCGAGAGGAAGGCCCGGAGGCTCATCAAGGAGGCGGGTGAGGGCAGCGGGGCAGGGACGGGGATGGGGACAGGGACAGGGATGGGGACAGAGCCACGCCAGGACTGGACCAGGTGGGGATTCTCTGGGCCCTGTCACTGAGGTGGCTCCGTGGACTGGGGACACGTCGGCCACAGCCAGCTCAGGACTGGTGTGGCTGGGGGCTCTGGTTTGAAGGTCAGGGCTTGGGATGTGGCATCTGGGGCCAGAGCCTGGGCTTTGGGGCCAAGGTCTGGGCTTTGGGCTCAGGCTCAGGGCCTGGGGTCTACAGCCAAGGTCCAGGGTCGGGATCCATGTTCAAGGTCTGAGGTTGGGGTCTGGTTTTGGGGTCCAGGCCAAGACTTGAGGTCTGGGCCCAGCTGGCTGGGCAGGGTCTGCAAGCATCCCCTGGCACAGGGGTGTGGGCAGGATGTGCTGCAGCCCCTGCCCTGCTCAGCTGGTGCCCCCCAGGCCCGGCATTCGTGCGCTACAACGCCCGGCAGCTCAGCCGCATCTACCCTCTGGGGCTGAAGATGAACTCCTCCAACTACAACCCCCAGGAGATGTGGAACGCCGGCTGCCAGCTGGGTGAGCCCCAGCCCCATGGGCACCCCCAAACCGGCACCCCCGGGCCCAGCACCCACCGTGATGCCCCTGTCCCCGTCCTTGTCCCTGTCCCTGCAGTGGCCCTCAACTTCCAGACGCCGGGCTACGAGATGGACCTGAATGCCGGGCGCTTCCTGGGCAATGGGTGCTGTGGCTACGTGCTGAAGCCCCCCTTCCTGCGCAGCCCCCATGTCGAGGGCCCCCGCTGCCTCGTGCTGCACATCAGGGTGAGGGTCCCCCCCTCCTGCCAGCGTGGGTGCCACCTGCATCCCCGCTGCGTGACACCAACGCCAACCCCATGCCCAGCCAGGTGCCACCTGCTCCCCTTATGGGTGACACCAACCCCATGCTCGGGCAGCTGCCACCCACCTCTCTTCTGGGGACACTGGTCCCGTCCTTGCTTCTCTCTGAGAACCACCCACGTCCCTGCCCCTGGGTGACACTGCCCCCATCCCAATGGCTGCCCATTTCCTGGGGACACCGACCCTGTCCCCACTCCCAGCCATGTGCCACCCTTTCTCCAACCCGAGGCCCGCCGTGCCGCCAGCCCCCTGCACCCTCTGGCCCGCAGGTCATCACGGCCCAGCAGCTGCCCAAGCTGAACCAGGAGAAGCGCAGCTCCATCGTGGACCCCTTCGTGCGGGTGGAGATCCACGGCGTGCCGGCCGACTGCAGCAAGCAGCAAACCGGCTACAGGAGCAACAACGGTGAGCGCCGCCGGGCCCCGGGGCACCCAGTCCCTGGGGGTTGAGGGTCCTCTGGGCACCCCAGGTTGAGCTGGTACCCAGGGCATCCCAGTCCTCCCAGTGCTGCTTCCTCCTCCTGTCCAGTATACCCCAGTCTGGTCCCAGTGCCAGTCCCATTTCCATCAGCACTGCCTTGCTGGTCTCCCGTCTCACCCCCATCCCTCCCAGTACAGCTCAGCCTGCTCCCAGTATGGCCTCCCCTTCCTGCCAGTATACCCCAGCCTATCCCCCTTGTCACCGACATTCCCCCAGTATACCTCAGCCTGCTCCCAGTGTCACCATCATTCCCCCAGTATACCCCAGCCTTCTCCCATTGTGATCCCATTCCTCCCAGTACATCTTAGCCTGGTCCCAGTATGATCCCTAATTCCTTCCAGTATACCCCAGCCTGGTCCCAGTGTCACCCTCATTCCCTCCATTATACCCCAGCCTTCTCCCATTGTGACCCTATTCCCACCAGTACATCCCAGCCTGGTCCCAGTATGAACCCCATTCCTTCCAGTATGCCCCAGTATGAACACCATTCCTTCCAGTGTGCCCCAGCAAACCAACCCCAGTGCCACCCTCATTCCCCCACGCCCCCCACACCCCACCTTGGGGTGGCACTTGAGCCACCAAAGACCCAAACTCAATTGGGGCAAGCGCAGCAGCAGTGTGACGAGCCGGTCCTGTGCCCGGGGTGGCCGGTGGCCGTGGTGGTCACGTTGGCTGTGCCCACCCTGGCACGGTGCCGCAGGCTTCAACCCACGCTGGGAGGAGACGCTGACCTTCCAGCTGCAGGCGCCCGAGCTGGCGCTGGTGCGCTTCGTGGTGGAGGACCACGACAGCACCTCCTGCAACGACTTCGTGGGGCAGTTCACCCTGCCCCTGGCCAGCATGAGGGAAGGTGGGTGGGCGCCCGCGCCCCGCTGCCGGGGTCTGGGGGGAACGGCCCCGCGCCCCCCGCTCAGCCCGGCTCTGTCCCCAGGGTATCGCCACATCCACCTGCTCTCCAAGGACGGGGCGTCCCTGTCCCCCGCCACGCTCTTCGTGCACGTTAAATGTAAGCGCCTGTGAGGTCCCCGTGGCTGTGGTGGGGGGGACGCCGTGTCCCCGGGCCGTGACACACGTGGGGTCGACGCGCTCCTGCGTGGGGCTGGGCACCCGCCCGCACCGTGGATGCCCCACTGCCTGCACGGGGCGCAGGGACGGGCTGGGGACACCGCTCGCTCGTGTGGGGGACAGGGTGCCAGCTGGCCAGGGTGACAGCAGGGCGGGCTGGGGTCCCTGTGGGATTAGGGGACCCTGTCTGTGTCCCACGGTGCCACCCCGCTCTTCCCCTCTTTGGCTGTGACCACATGGGGACAGGGACACTGTGACAGCCAGGACAGGGTGGCCAGGCCACCACCAGCCCAGCACAGCTCTGGGGGCACGATGAGTGACAGCAGCCCCCCCGCAAACATCACCAGCCCCAGCCACGCCTGATCCTGCCCCCCTTGGGCTGTGGGGGTGGTGCCTGCACCACAAGGTCCCCAAGGGCCCCCCAAGGGGACCCTGCCACTGCCACCAATGCCGTGGTATCGAACCTCCACTTGGCTCAGCACCGAACGCAGGGCCGGCCGCGTTTGCACCTGTGCTCAAGTACTGGCGATGGTCAAAGCTCTACACCCGGCTGTCAAGCGAGTCAAATAAAGGTTTATTTTAACAGAGCCTGCCCGGCGTCCTTGTCACCTGCTGGCATCTGCAAGGGTGGCTTTGGTGGCCATGGGGAGCAGGAGGAGATGGTGGGAGCCCCCTTTCCTGATATCCTCCCCCACGCTGGGAGCTGGTTGGAGCCAGGTTCTGCTCGCCCCATGGCCCCACAGCCCCAAAAAGCCCCATGGCTCCTGGCTCCGCTGCCCTCATGGTTGGTGTCCCCCTGTCACCACCGCGGGGTGGCCCCCAGCTCCGTGGGGAGCAGGAGGGGACTCAGAGGTGCTTGCATAGGCAACAGGACCCTGGGCACGGGGCTGCAGCAGAGCTGGCAGCAGGGACGTGATGGCTCCTGGTCCACCACCGAAGCCAAACCGGCCCAGGCTGGGGTGGGCAAACAGATGCCCACAGGGCAGGGACGTGTCATGGGGCACAACAGCCACAGCGCGCAGGGGGACAAGGACACTGGGAGTGCATAGGTGGGCGTTGGCTTTGCGTGCAGCTTTGGAAACCTTTGGCGTGGAGATCCAGAGCATCTCGGAGCGATGGAAACAGGCGGGCTGACGGTACCGGGGAGCAGAGACAAACCACAGGGCTGCACCATCGTGCTGTGGTGGCAGTGCAGCCACCGCTGGCCACCAGCAGCGTGGGGACGGGCAGCCTGCCCTGCTCCTTCCCCACTCCGAGTCCCAGCATTTCCTGGGAGAGGCACCGCTGAGCTTTGCAGCAGGGCTGGGGTTTGCAGCAAGCTTCTCGGGCGTTGGTTTTCAAAGATATCTTCTGGGTTAGAGGGTTTCCGTGGAAGAAAACATTCCCTTCACCTCTGAGGCTCCCGCAGCACACGGTGATGAGCTCGGTGGAAGAGGCACTGGGGTGGTTGGAGAGGCTGACCCCCCAGGGAATGCTGATGGCACGTCACAGGGCAACCAGTGGCATGCGCCATGCATTTCAGCGATTCAGAAAACCAGCGTGGACAGCTCAGCAGCCCAGCGGGGCACCTTGAGGTGCAGCAGGGAAGATGCAGCAGGCACCGTGCAGCCCTGGTGCCACCTGGGGCGGCAGAGGGGGAGCACCCCAGAGTTCGAGCAGAGCTGGGTGTACAGGACATGCTCCAACAGTGGCAAGTATCCGGGTCCCCCAGGTCTCTGGGAGTTGCTGCTTCTGCGTTCAGCGCTTGCGCCGTTGAGCAGGGAGGTTTTGAGTCTCCAAGGCTGGGGAGGAGAAGGGACAAGGCATTGCTTGCACAAATAGCCCTTAAAAACAAATATCGAGGTGCTCCCAGGACTGCAGGGAGGGACGGCACCATCTACCCTGTCCATGCACTTGCGGCAGAGCTGGGACCGAGTTTAACAGGAGGGAGCGGATGGAAACAGCCGAGCACGGGGACAGAGCTGCAGGAGAGCGCTCCAGCCCTGCCACGGCACCGCGCCGCTCCCGGCCCGGTGCTCCGCCGTGTTGGTGCCGAAGCAGTGGGTGTGCTTCAGGAGGAACCGCCTCGCTCATCTGCTGGGGCGGGATACGCGCAGCTCTGCGCAAGGAAAAGCCCGGCACGCCAAGCATCTACCTCCATCAGCCCGGCTTCTCCTCGAGAAAAGTCACGGTCCAGCGACCAGGTGGTGGTGACCTTCGGCAGATGAATGCGCTCGTGTCAGTTTGGAACAGGAAAGATTTAAAATATATATAATATATACTTTTATTATTCACCCGTTAACTCCATTATATGCCAATTATGAGCTAGTTTCAGCAGTTACATTCCCTTGATCACGTCTTTACGAGGATGCAATTAAATCAAAACAAAGGAGACCACTGCCGGCACTGGGGGAGCCGTGGCCGGCACCGTGTGATACAGTCGTTAAAATCAGCCGGTGTCTGCTCACTTCCACCGCTCCACACGCGGCTCCGGTTTTGGCAGAAGCAGCGAGGGCAGCCCCTCTGCTGGGCCAGGCTCCTCTGTGGCGCTGTGCTCTCCTCGTCGGGTTCGCTTACTGCAACACCAGTCCGACCTGGGGAGCCAACGGAGGAGATGCAGGTCAGGAAGCGCCCGAGCACGAGTGGCTTCAGCCCCAGACCCGGCTCCGGACGGATGCAGCTCCCTCGCCACGCCTGCTGGGAGGGCTCTGCTCCGTTCACTACCGGTGCTAGGATATTTGCCTCTAGGATCTATCACGCCTGTGTGACAAGCCCGGGCGGTTTGCGAGAGCGAGGACAGCACAGAGCTGTACAAAGCACAGAGCTCCAGGGCTCCAGCAGCCGGGGTGATTTGGTTTGCCAGTCAAGGTTATCTCTAAGCTAATAACAACAGATTTGGGAGAAGCTGCTTCCTGACAGGTCCCTCTGCAGGCAGCTGGCCCGCTGGGCGCTCCCTGGCCGCCGCAGGATGGACGCGCTGGGGGCTGTCCCAGCGATGTGCCTGCAGCACCGGGACGGGCTCAGCCCCAGGCTCCAAACCCATCAGTGCTCTCGGAGAGGGGAGGAGTTGCTTAAGCCTCCCAGCAGCCTCCCAGAGCTCTTCAGAAGGCTCAGTGACAGAGTAAAGCTGCTTTGAAGAGCGTGAATTTGTAACCTGCGGGTGCTGCGTGACTCAGAACCGCTGGGGCAGCAACCCAGACACCTCAGCTTTGCACCGGACAGCAGCTGGCCTGGGAGCAGGCGCGTGTGAGGGCAAACCCTTGTGCTCGCATGGCGGGGACATGGCAGCCCGCGGGCGGGATCCCAAGGGTCCCTGCAAGGCGAAGAGGCAGCGCCCAGCACTGGCAGCCCGTTCATCTCCCTGGGGGCTGCCTGGGGACGAGACCCCATCCCACACGCTGGCTGGACCCCCCAAGGCACTCACCTTCTCTGGTGCCATGCTGGGACACTTCCAATTGTACAGGTAATACTGCAGGTTCCCGTCCCCGATCCCAAACTTCAGCTTCTCCAGGAAGGTTTTGTTTTCCATGAGATCCAGTGCATTGAAAACGTCGAATCCTTTCTGCAGAGGCAAGACAAGGCCATCAGCCCCGCCTGCTTACACGCTGGGCAGCATTCCTCCTCCGTGCTGCCTGCCCCCTCTCTGGCCCAGCTCTGCACCCCCAGAAGGAAGGAGTGAGGGTGCTGGGGATGAACGTGGTGCTGTATGCCAGGTTCTATCTGTATATATTGCCCCAGAGCTGTAGATACTGTACGTATCTGTAGATATATGGCAATATTGTTTGCTGTAAGAACTGAGTGGGCACCCTGAGCTCAGCTCAGCACCAGCTGTGCGCCCTAACCTGGCAGGCTCAGGCTATTTGGGTTGCAGACCCTGCAGGATTTGGCTTTGCACAGCCATGGGGAGGACGTTCAAGCCCTACCCCACTGCCAGCCCTCTCCACAAACCCAGGAGCAGCCAGGTGAGAGGAGGTGCTTGTGGGGAGCTGCCCGGTGCCCCACAGCCCCGTTCCCAACCTGCCTGGCCCCGCCACGCTGCTCCGCCAGCGCTCACCGACTTGGCGAGGATGAGAGCATCGCTCATGAGGTCAATGAGAGGCGTCTTGGTGTGAACGTTGTAGAAGGAGTAAGCAGCTTTCAGACTCTTGTGAGTTGGGTGGTTCATGATGGTGGAGGGCAGCGTGTAGAAGCTCAGGAAGTCTGTCACCTCCCCTTGGGCGCTCTAAAAACAAGAAGTGACACCTCTGTGACACCGCAGCACGTCAGAGACACATTAAAGCCTGCTTAGAGCCTCTGAGGGGCTTTGCCGGTGTCATTGTGCACATGCCAGCGCCACCGAGAGCTCCCTGCGAGCAGGCTCAGGGCAGCCCAGGATGGAAAGGCACCACCCTGCAGCAGCTCCCACCTCCCACTCTCCTCCCAAGGGAGCAGCCCAGGAAACCCCCCCGGTCTTGTTCCTGCTCCCTCACCTCTACCACAAAGGTGTCGATGATGTTCTCCTGAGGTAAGAACCAGTGCTCCACCTCCTCTCGGCTCATGATGGGTGTCAGGTGGAAATGCTTCAGGTACTCAGTCAACAGCTTGTGCACTGCGGAGATATCTTTGTGCTCCATTGGCCGCAAGCCGGGAGTCTTGGGAGTCTGCGAGAAGCGGGACAAATCATTTGCACTGCTTGTAAGGTGGCTTTCCCCTCCCCAGGACTCTCAGGTGCCTCAGACAAGCAGCACGGAGATGCTCTGCGCTGAGATCAGCCCACCTGCAGTCCCACAGCCCCTGCCGAGCCCTCTCCCTCTGGCACTTATGACACAAGATCTCGGCTTCCCTCCAGGTCTCTGCTCCCGAGCACAGAGGGGACAAGCTGGAGAGAGGTGCCCCAGGCATGGCAGGGTGCTGCAGGGAGCTGGTGTTATTTCCCGTTTGACTCAATTCCTGCTCTAGGGATGGGATTGCTCAGCAAAGCCCAACCGAAGCAGCACGGGCTGCTTCTGGGTCTGGGGTTCTGCACAACAAGCAGCCACAAACCAGCAGCTGCTGCCTTTGCTGACACGGGAGGCAGCAGCCAGGAGCCGTGTGCTGCCCAGCACTAAACCAGCGTTCTCCAAATGAGGCGAGCAGCTCTGACCGACAAGGAAGCAAACAAGGTCAGGGAAGGTGGTGGCAATTTTCATGCTTTGTTTTTCTTTTCTCCCATATCCAGCTGGGGAACTTCCCCAGCAGGACAACTGCAGTGACAGAACTGATCTGTTTGACTGAAGAATGAGGGACTAACCCAATTCAAGGTCACTCCGAGGCTGTGTTTGGACAGATGAAGGCTGTCATATCTGCATTCTTGTTTTACTAGGACGACAGGACCTGACTCACCACGAAATAAAAGATCACAGATAAATAGATCCTCTAGTTGCAAGAATTTGCCCTTAAAATGCAGGTACCCAGGCAAGATAAATACAAAATAAATAAAGCCCAATGGCTCGACAAAGCCATTTACTACAAGGAAGAAACCCCAGTTCTCCAGGAAGAGGGCTGAACCTCAGCTGAGGTGGTTGTGTGCCTGATTCAGAGCCTCATCCCTTGCTCAGCAAGGAGAAACTCCCGAGCTCTGCCTCCGCAGCTGGCACCCACCTCGGGCAACCGGTAAAGCTTCATGGTACGTTGCATAGTCATGTTCCTGCTCAGGTGGGAGAATTTGACCTCGATGAGTTTCCGAGGATTCAGGGAGCGGTGCCAGTACCTGCAGAAACACACTCGCTGTGGGAGACTTGTTCTTGGACAGCGGCAGGCTGCAAGAGCACCAGGTTCTCGTAGCTGCCATCAGAGGGCAAGCGAGAACGTTGCGACAGCTCACCAAGGGGCTCTCGCAGGCCAGCAGCTCCTGCAGAGCAAAACAAGGGCGGCCTGAAGAGCATGTGCTACAGACTGCTGCCTTGTGATAAATGAGCAGCTTAAGCAAAGCTGCTGGACTTAATCCCTGAAGGACATCACGGGGAGGAGAAACCTGGGCTGGAGTTGATCTGTCCTGCCCTGGGGAATCCCACACCTGTAAGCGCAGCCGTCCCGGCGCTCTGCAACATGCCACAGAGGGATCCCAGCACGGGAAGGCCTGCAGAGGTTTGCACTAGCCCTAAATCCTTTTGTGGAACTGGAGACACTCACCTGCAAGTCCCCACAGGCTTCGGCAGCACCACTCCCGCAGTGTAAACAGCCTGAAATATTCCCTCCAGATGAACCCGCCGCGTGATCTCCCGGATCAGAACCGGAGCCACTCGTTTTGAGCGCAACTTTTTGTGGACGCACAGGAAGTTTATCTCCACCATCTTCTTCTCTCTTGGGACAGAAACAACACGTAGCATGAAACCCAACTGTCCTGACCTGGGAGGATCAGTCCAATGCCTTGGGCAATTTACTTCCAGCCTCTTCAGGGCACAGAGGACTCAAAGCCCGAGGAAGGCCAAGGGGCAAGGTCTGGCTTTGGAGAACTCTCCTTTAAGCTATTACCCATGATTTTCCCAGGAAATACAGTCTCCAGCCACAGAGGATTTCTGTAAGCCAGAGCTCTAAGCTGACCTCACTCGCTGGTGAGCCAATATCCCCCTTCGTGGCTCTCAGCTCCAAGACATCCTTGCACAGAACTTTGCTGCCCATCTTAAACATTCCCCACCTTCTCCTCCAAGCAGCAAAGCATCTCCACGGCTGAACAGCGTAGAGCCAGCTCAGTCAGACCTCCTGGGCACTCCTGGGAATGTCATCAAGGGCGGGGATGAGAAATTCAACTGAGCAGCACTTACGTGTCATAGATGTGAATTGTGGCTGGAATTGCGCTGATAAATCCAACCAGCTTCTTGCTGGAGACAACTCTGACACCACAGTGCCACTGGGGCAACCAGCCTGGGGGACGCAGGGCCCTGGAAAAGAGGCGGAGGTCACGTCCCACCCGACGGCCCCCGTGCACCTCCTTATGCTTCCCGCCTCCCTGCCCTATCCTGGGACGCTCTGAGTCCTGCTCCAGGCCACCGAGAGCCGTGGGTGCGCAGGCAGGAGGATGAGAGGTGACCACAGTGTCTCAGGGCAGGACGGCTGGGATCCAGGGACATTCCTGCACTCTGCGGCCAAGGCCAGTTCTCACTGGCGACATGGGAGCAAATCTGTGTTCCTCGATTCATGAACGCCCTGAGGAAACAGCAGCTCAGCTGTAACAGGTCTCCAAGTGTTACTGCTGGCAGCATTACTTGGCAGTCACCTTCATCCTACAGCTCTGGGTCACCGGGAAGCTGCTCAGCTACCAGAAGTTTTGCAGCGCACGAGGGATGAAAACAAAGAGCAAAAAAAACAAAACCAGTTTTGGGCTCCTGTATCTCAAAGAAGCCAGAAGCAGGCAGGACTGGGTGAAATCCCTCTCGCAGGGTACCTGGGACGCAGCTCCCAGACAGATGTGTGTGGTGACAGATGGGAAAAGATTTTGGAAGGAGGTGAGAAGGGATGAGCAAAGGCAGCTGCACTGCTATCAGCGGGATCAAGCTCGCTAGCATCCAACACCCTCTGCTGCACGGTGGCAGTGCCACTCACCACAGCAGGAACTCGGGAGAGTAGTCGAAGCGGAACATGTTGTCGTCGTCTTCCACGTAGTTCTCGTTGAGAAGCGTGTACAGCTCTTTCAGCTAGAGCAGGAGAGATTGAGCAGGTCAGGCGAGTCAGGCACCCATCGCACCCCCCAGCTGCCCTAAATGGGACCCAAACACTTTTTGTGCAGCTGCAGAAATGGAGTTCTCGTTCTTCCCCATGAAGAAACCAGGCAAACTTGGCCAGTGTGGGATGAGAGCTAAGGGCACACGGGGGGGAAGTCAAACCCAGCCAGCTCTAAGGAGATGTTGAGCTGGAGAGCTGCTTGGGGTGGTGAAAGGCATGTTCCAGTCCCCAAGATCACCTCCAGCAGTCCAAGCACGGAACTGCTCACCATGCTCCAGAGACGCCCATCCAGCGAGCGTGTGAGGGCATCTTATCAAGGTTTACAAATACCTGAAGTGGGGGAGATGGAGGGCTTTGGCCAACCTCTTTTCAGTGGTTTGTGGGGACAGGACAAGGGGCAATGGCCACAAAATGGAGCACAGGAAGCTCTGCACCAATATGAGAAAGAACTTACGGTGAGGGTGACGGAGCACTGGGACAGGCTGCCCGGGGAGGTTGTGGAGTCTCCTTCCCTGGAGATATTCATGGCCTGTCTGGACGCCTACCTGGGCAGCCTGCTCTAGGGAACCTGCTTTGGCAGGGGGATTGGACCCGATGATCTCTTGAGGTCCCTTCCAACCCCTCCAATTCTGTGATTCTGTGTGCCGAGCTGCCTCTACTCACCACGCCTCTATCCCCAAGGTCCAGGGCGTCCCAGGTGAAGCCCTGGGGCAAGGTGTATGGCTCCTGACGGATGTTGTCTTTGTCTGGTTCAACGGGACCGTGGGTGTTCACCACTTCTCCTGCGAGAGAGAGCAGGGACACATGAAGACACTCTCTGCTCTTTGAGGTCAAGTCTCCATGACACTCATCCACCTAACAAGCCTTGCTTCCACAGCCTGGTGTCTCACCCTCGCTGCCAATATTTCACCCGTCTGTTTTGGGACGTGCCACGTGTTCAGCACAAGGTGGGCAGAGAATCCAACCTGCGCTTTCAAGGGCGATGGCAGCGCAAAGCAGGCAGCAGAGAGGAAGCGACCAACCTGATCAGAGCTTTGAGGCCACAACAACATCGGCCGTGCCCACAAGCGAAGCCGGGGTGCTCCTACCCGCCGGCCTTCTCACCTTGCAGCACAGGAGCTCTACGCAGAGCCGTAAACACCCTGCACATGCTCTGAGGTTCCCACAGGCTTGCTCATCGCAGCCTGAGCCAGCCCAGCCTTTCTTAGCCGAGCAGAACTTCAGCCTTCAGGCAGGCAAAGCAACAAGAGCACGGCCTTCCCCATCTCCAAGCCCCAGCAGCAGCCAGCAGTTTCCCAGGATCTGCTCCACCTTCCCCGCAGCCTCGGAGGTGGCTCTCTCCCTGCCAGCTCTGGCCCCTGCCATCTGGCAAGCATCAGGGCTTCCTTCCCACTGCGCTTAAGGGAGAGCTGCCGCAAACAGGACACCTTTTGTTCCAAAACACTGACTCCTGAAGCGCTCGATTCAGCCAAGAGGTGTTGGTTAGAGCAGCGGCTTTTTCAGAGATGTCAACACAGCTCTGCAAACGGCAGCATCACTTGAGTGCTGCCAAGAGAAGCACACCCCACCGATTAGGAATTCCCTTAAAAAGGGATTTGAAAAGGTTTCCAGGCAATGGGGAAGCAAACAAAACCCAGAGCAAGAACTGCCCCCATCACAGCCGAAACAGGACAGGCTCCTGAAATGTTCACATGGCAGTGCCCTCTGTTTTGAATAGGTGCTGAAAGACTCTGAAATCTGGCCCCAGAAATGCTGCAGCACTTTTGCTACCAGACCCTAAATAGCCTCCTGCACGTAACGCTGCGTGCCAAAGCGCTCCTGACCAAGTGCCAAGAGACACGGTGTGACCGCCAGCCAGAGCGCGGCCAGCAACGTGGTGCACTGTGGCTGTGTTGTGCCTCTTCTTCTCCACCTGTTTCAATAAACCAAATGTTTGAAATTTCCACCTACCAGGGTTTACTGAGGCAGACATGATGTTTGCCACGTCAGGATCCTCTGGTGAAAGGGGCAAACACAAGACCAGACCTTGCTGCCTCAGTAACCCCGTGCCCGGGTATCTCACCATGGTTTTCCCAGCACGAGCACAAAGAGGGACCGAAGCCGAGTGTCACTTCCAGCAAACGGCCCTCTGAGAGCAAACAAAGCCTCAGGCTGGTGCTGGCAACACGAAAAGGGAATCGGTCGTGGTGTTTACAGCAAGAGGGGCCGGACACAACCGTGTGAAGTTTGTACAGCTACTTGCAGCCACAATAAGCTTCGGGGAAATCTGGACACCGCGGGCTTGGACCTGTTCTCTAGTTCTCTGGAGCTCTGCATGGATTTTGCTGGGGGATGCAGGGGTGGAGAGAGCAAGCAAAGCAATCTCAGGAGCCACAGGAGCGCTGCAGGTTTGCTCCAATTAGCTCGGGATGGAGCTTTCCAGCAAGGCAGCTCTGCAGCAGCCCGCCCCTCTCTGAGCATCTCTTCTTTGCAGGTCTGCTCAGCTGCTGAGCGCTCCTGCATGCCGACAAACACCTCGCTACCCACGGCAAATCACTCTGACACACGCTGGCAGAACCAAGAGCGGACAGGAGAAAGGGCTGGAGCAAGTACTAGAGGCGGGAGGTGCAGTCTGGCAGGGGGAGGAGGGGGCAGGAGGTGGGATTCCCCAGCCTGGGACGCGCACCGCAGCTTGGAGGTGCTGGTGCTCGCGTGTCTGTCCCTCCTCTCCCAGCCTGGGACTTGGTAAGAGGAAGACTGGCAACACTTTGCGTGAGACTCAGCCACAAAGGGCTCGCAAGGTCCATTTTAAGGCTAAAGAATGAGATTGAGGGATCCCACATAGAGGAGGCACCAAACCAGACGTCCCAGGTGGCTGCTTGTCTTCCCGTCCCGCCAGCCGTGCGCGCAGCCCTCCCGCAGCAGGGTCTGCAGGCGGGGGATCGGTGCTGATAATGCTTTCGGAGCCCAGATCCAGCAGTGAGGGGCCATCCACGGACTCGCTGGCTGGCCACAAACCCTCACGGCTCCCATGAGGGCTTCTTCGGACAGCCTGGGGACCGCGAGGCTGGAGCACGGGGCACAGCAGGGCAAGGGGCTGCACGTACCTAGCTTGGGCACCGGCTGTGTGTCCCAGAACTGGTAGCTGCGCTTGCTGGCTTCCTCCATGGTTTTGGCAGGGCCCTGGCCTACAGAGAAGAGCTCGATGGCTTTTTGAATCTCCTGGATCCTCTCAGCAGGCAAAGAGTTGACCTGAGGGTAGAAAAGGGAGATGAAAGGACAAAATGAGTATGCTGAGCCAGCAGGTCTGTGATTCAGCTCCTCACATGGGGAAACCGGGGCTGACCCTGCCTTGGTGCGCTGCCAGGAAGGGGAGATGAGAATCCCTTTCCAGCCTACGTCGTCTCATAACCCCCTGCCAGACGGACAAACCCTTCTAGGAGCCACCTGAACACACCCAAACCTAGCTTCTAGGTGCCCCTGGGGCAAAGGGGATAAAAGATTAACCGCCTTAAAATGTGTGATGCTTGAGGAAGGTGTTGCGAGCACACAGAGCTAACAGCCTCACAGCCACGCAGACACCCTGGCTCAACCCACACGCGGCGTTTGGGCTTTCTGCGCTGTCTCTTCTCTCACTGCTTCAGCCCGTGACTTCCAGGTGTCACTGGGCACTGCGGGCCAGGACAGCACACGGTGAGGCTGCGAGGCCCGGTGCGGATGAAGGACGCGCTCCTCTTCCTCTTCCCCACCCGGACCTTCAGCAGCTCTGCGCTGAAGTCCCGACCCCAGCTCCTCGCTGATTCCCCGGGAACAAAGTCAGAAACCCTCAGAAAGCCCAAAGTAACGCTCTGCACAGGCAGACAGACAAAATATTAGAAATATTTGGCCTGAAGGGGCTGACTTCCAGCGCTGGGGGTGCCGCCACGGCGGGGACAAACGGCACATGCCCCAAGCTGCCTCCTGAGGCACTGAGACCAGGGCACAGCCAAGAGGAGCAAGCCAGCCCCTGCTCTGCCCCCGCTGCTGTTCTTATGGTAATTAAGCAAAAATCAACAACATCAGCAGTCGTCCAAGGAGGAGGAAAATGCGCTCGTTGTGCCGGCCGCGGGCAGGAGAGGAAGCTGGCAGGCGGCGGCCGGGCTCGGTGGCACAGAGCGGCGGTTCCCGGCAGTCCCCGGCTCGTCTGGGGAAGGAACAAGTCGGAGGCGCCGCTCTGACCCCTTCGCTGCGCCCGGCTTTGACAGGCACTGAAGGCCTGCATTCACCCCGCCGCCCTCCCCAAACACCTCCCGCGGCGCTGGGAATTCCCGTGCGCCAAGCCAGGCCGGGGAATTAAGTCTTAGGTTTTTGGAACAGGCAAGTGGCTGAGTACAACGGGCAGTGTCAGCTCTGGGAGGCTCCTTCCTCGCCCTAAGCCACGTGGGAGAGGGTTGGGATGCTCTCGGCCGCCGGGAAGGGGTCAGTCACCTTCACTGGCTGGTCCTGAGCCTGCTCAGGTTGGTCTCCTCCTTTCTCTTTCTTCCGTTTTGGTTTCTTTTTCTTCTTTTTGGCTCCACTGTCATTTGCTGGACTCAAGCCACTAGGGAACAAAAGAAACATCATTGCAGCCTTTTGCGTTTAGTTTTAAAGGACACTTACACGGTCTCTGAAGCTCTGTAAAGAAAACAAAAGCTCCCTGTTCTGAATCCAAGCAAGTTGCCAGCAGAGGAGGACCCCGTGCACGAGAGGTGCAGCCGCATGCACCGTGCCCAGGATCCCTCGAGCCCAGCTCTTGCTCGACGAGCTCCCGTATCGGGACGAGCAGGAACATCTCCCAGCCCGCGGGTTTGCCCGGCTGCCCGGCTCCGTGTGGGTCCTGCAGCAGGTCCAGCCCCGGGGTCAGGCACCGCGACGGGTCCTGGCTGAGCCCCACGGAGGGACCGCGGCCAAGGAGGCTGCAGCAAACTTCACCCCACGATGAGCTACGGAGATGGGTGGTGGTTAAATTGGGAAATCACCTTATTGTTAGACTGGGGCTGGAAAAACGAGCCAGGGCAACAAATTCTCTGTGGGAGCAGGGGGTGGGAAGCGCTCAGGCCAGGGCACTGTGGCTCTCTCCAGGGATTTAGGGCAGTCCCCTGCCACGCAGCCAGCGACCACCCCAAAGCCCCAGGTGTGAGCCCCTGCCCTGTGCGGGGCGCGGAGCCGGGCTCCTCGTGCCCGCAGCCGGGCCGGCAGCGACCCGACGTTGTGTCGGGACAAAGCACGGGGGAGGCGCCTGTCCCCAGCACGGCGTACGTGAGCTCCAGCTCAGGAACACGCCCTTCGGGTCATCCCCGCAGCCAGCAGCGGCTCTTCCACCGCTCTCCCCTGCCGCCCTCTTTAAGAACCGCGGGGTTGAGCAAGCGAGTTGCAACAAGCGGAGCTGAGGGGGAGGCGGGCGAGAGGGCAGGGAGGCGGCTCGGCAGCGCTCGGGGCAGTCGTGGATTTCACCGAAGCCTTCGCGTCCTCGGCTGCACGGACGAGCTGCGGAGGGGTGGTTTCAGGTGGCTCCTGCCCGACGGCAGCGGGACGCTGCCAGCTACCTGCGGACGGCGTGCGGTGCCAGCGAGGATGGGCAGCGCTGGTGCCCCCCTGCCAGGGGTCCCCAAACCAAGGCTGCAGCCTTGGGCAGGGCCACGGCTCAGGTGGGAATTCACCGGTTGAAATGGCTGCAGAGGGACCAAGCTGAAGCCACGTCGCCCGCAGAAGACCTGAGCCGACAGCCTCGGGGGCACCGGCACCCAGTGGGCTCCGGTGATCCACGTGCCCCGGGTCTGCCCCGTCTCCCCTGGCCTCACTGAGTTTTCTGGCTAAGAAGCGACCGTCCCTTGCCTTTTCCATTTTCACACAGGACACCAAACCCCTGGAGCAGAGCTGGAAAACCAACCCACATGGAAAATCCTCGCTGAGAGCCGCGGAGGCTTCCTGGAGAGTCTCAGCCCGCTCATGTGCCCTGGGGCTCCTGCCTCCCCGCCATCCTCCAGCAGGTCTCTGGGCCACGCTCCTGTCCCCACCTGCCTGGGGACGCCCTGCCTGCACCCGTGCACGTCGTGGGCTTCGGTTTGTGGCCAACCTGGAGGCATCAACGGTCAAGACCAAGCAGAAGAGTCTGGGACTCGATCCCCGTGCTCGCCCAGCTTGGTGCAGGCAGCAGCAGGGAAGGAACTGGAATTTCTCCTCCCTTCCCTTGTCCTACGGCTGCAGGACCGCAGCCTGGCTGAGGCTGGCTCTGGGTCCCCGTGAGCCAAGCCCTGCCCCAGCACGGCCACCCAGAGCGCGGTGCCCAGCACCTGGCCTGCTGGTGACAGGCTCCGGCAGCTTCCACGCCAGGAGAAACCCCACAGCCGATGCCCAGAGATCTCATCCTCGGTGGGAGAACGCCCAGCTGCCCCTTTAGCATCTCCCCCAGGTACAAAGCACCATCTCGTGGCACGGATCATCACAAGGGGCGCACGGCGGCCTTCACCACGCTGCCCTGCCCTCAGGGAGCTTCGGTGTCCCTCAAAGCACGCCTCAGCCGACCCGCTCCTCCTTCCTCTTCTCCCCGCAGCTCTTCGTGCAGGTCTCCAGGGACCCAACCCGGCACCTTTCTCACTCCACAAACCAGAGGCTGCCTCTTCCTCGGAGCCCCAGCACGACCGCAGCGCTGACCTGGCCTGGTGGCGGATGGAGAACTTCCGGACACGTGGAAACCCCCTCGGCGCGGCTCCTCCCGGGGGCTCCTTAACGACTTCACCAGGCAGCAGACAGCGGTGGCCAGGGTGCAGCAGAGACAGGAAGGATGAAACAGGCCGGGAGGCACGCTGGGGCAGCATCCAAGTCTTTCTTTCAGAAAGGCCAGGAACAAGAGAACCAGGAGGGGGAATAAGGCTTAAAGAAATCCCTGGATGTCGCAGCAGGGGAGTTTTGAAACCAGGGGAAAGGGGAGCGAGAGCTCTGGTTTTGCGGTGAAACAGCCGGAGCCGGGCGCAGAGCTGCCTGCTGGCAGCGAGGCTGCTCGTGGTGAGCGCCGCAGCACCCGGCGTGGCGTGGAGCCATCGCCCCGGCGAGGCAGCGACTTGTGGCTCGAGGACGTCTCCGCGCCGCCCAGCAGCGACCGGGGCCGGGCTTCCTTCACGCGACTGCAGCCGGCATTTCCCTGGGGGACGATTCCTGCCCCCCGGCAGCACGCGGATCCTCCGCGCCCGGCCTGCTCCACGTTCCCCTGACGCCGCAGCGCCCAGCGGGTCTACGGGCGCGCGCAGCCACCGGTGGTCGCAGCGGGCCGCTCGCTCGGCGAGCTCTCTGGCAGCTCGCTCAGCGCCGCATCCTCCACAGGAGCGTTTCCAATGCTTGCTCCGGCAGCTGATGAGAACAAACCGGCTCTCCTCTCTGCGGGGATGGGCGGTCGGGGGCTGTGTGCAGCGGCCCCCGCAGGGTACGCCTCACCTCTGCTCCCGGCTCTGCCTTCGCCCCGGGAAGCGGAGGAACGTGGCCAGAACATGACAGCAAAAGTAATTACAGCAAAGCGGCCCCGACACGGCTATTGATTGCGGGGACAGACGCGTGACGGGTTTGTTACCTCCCTGCACAGACCCCGGCGGGGCCGGGAGGTGCTGGCGGAGGGGAAGGACGGCGCCTGGGGCGGCTGCACCTGGCTCCTGAGCTGGAGAGCGAGCGAAACCGACCTCCACCCCCCCTGAGGTGCAATAAATACATTCAGGGACTTCTTACCCATTTTGATAGCCCAAGCAGCAAAAGGGGGGTGCGAGCACATCCCCGTGACAAGGGGCCGGATGCGTGTCCCCAGGGGAGCGGTGGTGCCTCGCTGATCCCTCCCGTCGGGGCGCTCCGGCTGTCGGAGGCGACAAAGGAAACCCCCCGGCCTTCTCCGGCCCCACCTGCCCGTCCCTGCGCACGCAGCCGGCGTCGCCTCGCTTCATAGATCAGGGCTGCCAAGTCCAAACTTCCTTGCTAATGAGCTGAGCCCGAGCGCTATCGCTTCACCGACGCGTCGGGCTTCCAGGTAACAGCGGGGAGAAAATCCTCCCTGATTTATGAGCAAAGCTGCCGTGAGCGGGAAGAAGTCGGGGCGGACTGAAGCCCTGCCAGCTCACCCTCAGCGACGCTCGGAGGGAATTTCTATTTTGAAGTCCACTTAGCAAACCCAATGCCCTCCTCCCTACCCCCCAGGGGTCCCCACCCCCTTCTGGGGCTCCCTGGAGGCGCTGCGGTGCCCTGCGGCAGCGCCCGCTGCAGGTGCCCGGGGCCGGCCCCAAATCCCCGCTAACGGGGCCACGCGAGGCGCTGAGCAGTGGGTACGGACGCCGTCCTCCCCTCCCAGCTGCCGAGGAGCAGATCACTGGCAGCCCCGAGGAGCAGATCACTGGCAGCCCCGAGGAGCAGATCACTGTCGGCCCCAGACAGCTCTGCACGAAGCCCAGCGCGCTCCCAGCTGCCTTTCTCCTCTCCTGTCTCCTTGTTGACCCGAGCTGCTTTGCCAGATAAAGCGGGCGGAGGAGGGCAGGCCGGCTGCGTTAGGAGCTATCTACCTCGCCCAGACTTGCCAAGCACCTGCGGGATCTCTTCTGGGGGTTTCTGTGCTCCGGGGGTGGTGGAACCCGGTCGTTCGGTGCCCTGGGCAAGGCGCCTCCGATGCCACTTCCATCGCCTTTTCCTGCGCCCCCCTTCCCCCAAGGGATGGCTCCCCCGGGCAGAGGAGAAGGAGCCCAACTCATTTTCTGCGCGGCGGCTGAGGCTCACAGCCCGAGCTCTCTCCCACATCGGCCCTCGGAAGCCCCTCACTAAACTTCACCCGGCTCAGGGCCGCCGTCCTGCGCTGGAAGCCGGGTGCACCAGGGGCACCAGGAAGGCGCTCCCGCTGTTTCCGCACCTGAAAGCTTTATTTTGTCACGCAGCAGGAGGGAAGCCCGAGGGGGAAGAGCTGAGCGCTCAGCCAAGCCTCCTGACCGTGCTCGGGCTGCTGCTGGCTGCCCGCAGCCCCCTCGGCTCCCAAAGCCCAGCAGAAGCTGAGTCACGAGGGGGGCTTCAAGACCGGGGCCGGGCGTTGTTTGCGCTTCTTTCCTTACACAGACCGAGACGTCGTGGCCGTGCTCCCAGCCTGCTTCACACCTCGCCTAAGAGGACGAAGGGGCCCCAGCTCTGCTGCTCGTTCCTCAGGAACCAAGCTGGGAATGGCAGCTTTGCTGGCCCTAAGTCTGCAATCCCTCCCAGGCGCGGCCTCGCTTCGCAGCCAGAAAGGCGTCGGGCGAGGAACGGCGTCTGTCCCGCATTTAGATGCTGGCAAATCCTCCTGGCAAAACCTCATGGGGCGCAGACGTAGGCAGGTAAGCTCATTAGGCTGCGGGCAGAGGCGAGGCTCGAGCAGGAGGGAGGCCACCCAGACGGCGGGGACGTCACGAAGCGGGGCGCGAGGGCAGCGGGGGCATCGCGCGGACACGCAGAGCGCCGCACCCCCACCTCGCTTCTGCGTATCAGCCCCGGGGAGGCCGCCTGGGAAACGTCCTCCCGTGGGGCGAGCTGTCAGCCCAGGGCTGCTGATCCTCCTCCTCCCCTGGGGAAAGCAGGGGCAGCGAGTGCGAAACCAGGGAACTGCCCCCGGGCTCTCCGGGGCCATTCATCCACCGGCAGAGCGATGGCCCCGCGGCCGTGAGGCAGCCGGGACCGCCGAGACGTCCGCGGCACGGCGCCGCGGGGTGGGCTGTGCCGAGAAGCGACCGACACGCTGCCTCCGTGCGACGGGAAGGCAGAAACGAAGCTGAGGCTTCAGATCTGGAGCAGCCGCGCACGCAACGCCCCTGTCGCGCGCAGGAAATGAGGACGGATGCGAAAAGTGCGAGTCTGCACTGGGAAATAAACCCGGTCGGCTTCGCCAGAGCCGGGCAGCCACTTCCCAGCGCTGACACGGGCCCAGGGCGGAGGAAACTCAATTCCTCTCTCCTGTCCTTAAAAGGAAAGGAAGTATCGCTATTGCTCTGCAATATTTTCGTGTTTTTAAGTCCCAGAGCCAAGGTCTGGTGACTCTCAGCACCAACTGGGCACAGGCAGGGGCAGGACTCCAAGCGGCGCTCTGCAAACCCGCCCGGGAAATTCCGGCTGAAATCAGAGCTCCCCGTCCCCTGCTGTCCCCGTGGGCCGGGCGCAGCGCTCGCCCTGTACCAGCAACACTTCCACAGCTCAGCGCCGCGGGGCGATAGGAAATCCACAGGACTGATACGCGTGAAGAAAGCAACCCGCGGCCTCTCCCGCTTGGCCTTTTCTCCCCCGCGCAGCTCCGCGGCCCGAAGCCTCGGTGGGGGACACGCTTGCTCGAGAGCACGGAGCCCTTCCTGGCTATCGCTAGCCCCGCCACTTTAAGGGTATTTCCCAAGCTATCCGAGCTGGGAACCCCCCGGGCGTGTTTGTTCCAGGGCTGTCAGCTTGGGGTGCTCCAGCCCAGCCCCAGCAAGCTGCGTTTAACTCCCCGGGGGGGCGGGGGGGGCGATGCCCGCAGCGGGGCACGACGAGCACACCTCTTCCTGGCAAAGAGCAGCCTGAAGAGCTGGACAGGGAAATAACGGCGAGCAAGCCCGTCCAGTAACAGTGATTAAGCACCGCGTCTCCTCTCCGCTTGGATCTGCTTTCCGCAAACCTAATCATGTCAGGGGGAAGGAAAAGAAAAATCTTCCCGAGCATGGCTAAACCTATTAAAGCGAGACACGGTGCCACACCCGGGAGGCAAATAAAATACAAATGCACATCTGTGCTGTCATAAAGAAGGCCCCCGTAATATTTCTTGGGTGACCTTTTATTAACTTGGGTTACCGGACGGACGACGTCAGCCGCTGACGGGGAGAGAAAAGCTCCTGGGCCCGCGGGGCCGGGCGAGCGGCAGGAGCGGGGCAGGGGCACAAAACCCTCTGGAAGCGTGCGGCGAAGCTTCGGGGCGGCGCCGTGCCCGCTGCCCACGGGGCAGGCACGGGGACGAGGCCTCTCCCGTAAGCCACGAGCACCACGGGGCACCGCGGGCCTCACGTACGGGGCTCACAGCTCCCCAGCTCCTGGCTGCGACAGCCCCTCACCGCTGGGTCCAGCCCTGGCCAGCTGCCGGCGGCTGCCCCCATGCCCCAGCCACTGGGCAAAGCCCTGGGTTGTGGCACTGCCCCGGGGACACGGGGGACAAGTGGGTGACGAAGGGCACGGAATGGCCCAGGGCCGGCAGCACAACGCCATGGGATGGCGGTGGCACCGCCGCAGGGCGACAACCTGCAGGCCCCGGGTGACACAGCGAGGGTGACAACCTGCAGACACTGGGTGACACAGCGAGGCTGGGGGGGCGGGGGGGGCTGCGGTGGGGGCAGGGGACGCGGGGTGGCATCGCCCCGAGAGCGGCACTCGGCTGAAGGCGGCCCCGAAGCTCCGCAGCCCCGTCCCGCCTCCCATCCACGCCACGGACGCGGCCGGACCCGCTTAGCTTCGGGACACGCTCCCGCAAAGGGAGTGAATGGGAGCCAGACGGCCCGCCCCCCCTCGGCGCGATCGACAGGCAGCTCGGCCAATCGCAGCTCGCGGTGCTATCCGCTGGCAAATCAGCGCGCCCGCGGGGCGGGGCACCGCTCACTTCCCGGCCGCAGCCCGCCTCAATGGGCCCGGCAATCGCCGCGGCGGGCGGCCCGGCCGCCGCTCACCCCCGGTTCGAGCCGCGCTCCGCCTCGTTCTCGCAGTCGCTGCAGTGCTCGCGGTCGTTCTCCTCCGCCGGCGGCCGCTGAGGCCTCGCCGGCGGCCGCCTCGCTGCTGTCTCACTGTCGTCCGCCATCTTGAAACGGGGCCTCGGCGGCTGCCGCGCCCCCGCAACAACGCGCGCCGCGATTGGGCGGCGCGCCGCGGGGTATGCCGGGACCTGTAGTCCGCGCGGGCAGGCGGGGACTGGGCCAAGCGGAGGCTGGAACTACAACTCCCGTCAGCCTCCGCGTGGCCCCAGGGCGGGGCTGTCGGGGGCGGGCAGGCACGGCGGCGGCGAAGGCCACCCGCTGCCCGCCCGGTGCCCGCGGCTGCGGGGAGCCGCCTCCTCCGTCCCCACCGCCGCTCGTCCCCCGGGAGGGGCTGCCCACCCGCTTCCTGCCCGACGGGGCGGCCCGAGTCCAATAAGCGCGGCGCCGATTGGCTGAGAGAAGGACGGCGCTGCGGGACAGCCAATGGGCGTGCGGGACACTGCGCAGCGAGTGAAGCCGGGCAGGGGGGCAGCGGGTGAGGGAACGGGGGGCTCGGGGCTGGGAGCGGGGCCTGCAGGAGGGGCCGGGCGGGGCCGGGGCCTGCAAGGGCCCGGGGGCTCCGCCGGGGCTGAGGGCACGGCTCGGCACGGCTCGGCCGGGCTGCTGCGGCCCTTGGGGGCAGAGGCAGCGGCCGCCGCCCCGCCGAGCACGCGGAGCCCGGGGACCTGTCCCGTGTGGGCCCTGCCCCGCTCCCAGCCCGGCTGCGGGGGGGGGGGGTTCGGGCACCTCCCGGCCCCCGGGGCGCTGAGGCGTTCCCTCACGGCACGGTCCTCGCAAAGCCTCGCCCCCCGTGCTCGGTTCTCATCTCCCCGCTGCTGATCTCTTGCCCTGCCTCCCGTTCGGGTCGCTTGGCGCAGGCCCGGAGCGTCCCCAACCGGGGAACCCTGGGGGGGGGGGGGGCGGTCGTGAAACGTCCCCGCTTTACGCCGCGGGGCTGAGATCCGCGCCGCCGCCGCCGCCGCGTGTTTCCAGGCCCCGCCTGGCTGCGTGTTGCCGGTCACCCCCCGGGGCTGTCACCCCTCAGGAACCCCTGGGGCAGGGGTTCCTCCGGTTCCTCCGGTTCCTCCGGTCCAAACCTCCGCTCCCCGGCGGAGGTTTGGACCGGAGGGGCAGGGACGGCGGTGGCCCCGGCACCGAGCCCCAGCTGCGGCCGGAGCGTGGGGGT
Source organism: Heteronetta atricapilla (assembly GCA_011075105.1). Lineage (NCBI taxonomy): Eukaryota > Metazoa > Chordata > Aves > Anseriformes > Anatidae > Heteronetta > Heteronetta atricapilla. Next base: position 561,886 of record CM021757.1, on the reverse strand, counting down.
TGCCGCGCGTACACGGTGCGTGGCCGCGGGCAGGAGAGTTCCGTGGTTTTAAACGTGGGAGCGGAGCCCCTTCCCCTGCGAGGCCGCCCGCAGGCCTGCTCCTCGCCTCGTGCTGCGCCAGCCCCGCAGGCTGCCTCAGAGGGAGTACGAAACCTGCCAGAAGGGGCTGGACCTTAACCCGCTGCGGTGCAGGGGCGGTGAGGATCCGACCCTCGGTCGCGGCGTGCCCGCTGCGGCATAGGGAGGGCTCCCCATGGGGACTGGGTCCTCGCTTGGCAACAAAGCCTGGGATTTACGTCAGCCTCTCGCAAGGCACTGCTGTTTATCGTAAATGCCCTTTCTGATTCCCTTTGAATTCCCCCTTGTTGTTGCTGGAGTTAACCCCATCTGTTTGCCTGGGTTCTTGGAAGGGAAAGGAGCACGTGGTGCTGGTGTGCACTGGCGTCGGCTCCCAGCAGCCGCGGAGCGAAGCCGCTTTGCGACGCTGCTGGCAGGTGCTGCTGCCTTCCTCGCTTTGCTCCGAGGTTTTTCCCTCTGCAGAATCGCCTCCAGCTGCCGCAGAACACATCCAGCCCCTCTGGTGGACCTGGGCCCTCTTTGTAGGACCAGGTCACGACAAAGGTGTCTTTTTCTAGCAGCAAGGAAGCAGTGCTGCATTTTGGGGATGATCCACCCATCGTCAGCAGTCCCGCACAGCCACGTTCCTGCCTTTGGCATGGTCCCAACAGCCTTTCGTGGGGGCCCACGTGGGCAGTAGGTACCTGGTAGCTGCGTGCTGAGTTTTTGGAGCTGGTGCTGAGGTGTATGGAGAGAGGAGCCAGGTCAGGCAGAACAGGGGCTGCCGTCAGGGTTGGGGCAGGTGGCTCTCCAGGAGGGGTGGTGGGAGCTGCATTGCCTTCGTCTGGCCAAGAGGAGGCTGAGGGGTGTCCAAAGGCAGCCGGTGACTCCGGGAAGGGCACTGCCGAAGACATGGAGCCAATTCCTGCTCAGCAGCACCAGCAAGACGCAGCCACCGCTGGGGCTTGGGAGGCTCTGGCTGGGCACGAGAGCTCTTGGCCCATGGGCAAGGTGCTGTGAGGCTGGGGGCTGTGTCCCTGGGGGCTTGCAGGACTCGGCTGCACCAATGAGAGCTGCTCCGGGTGGCCGCAGGGTCCCCCCCAGCCTCGAGGCTGTCGGCAAGCACAGGCTGCGTGTTCAGCGCCGCCGCGGTGAGCTGACAGACGCGAGCCCGATGCACGGAGCCGTGCCGCCTTGCATCCGTCGTGCTGCCCATGCAGTGCGTGCTGCCGAAGGCGGTGCTGGCTTCCGGGTAACGGGATGGGATTTACTCACTGGCTGCCGCGCTTTGCGTCCCCGTTATGTCAGGGGTAGCTCATCTCTTCCACCCCATCTGTTGAGGTCAAGCAGTGCTCTCGCTATCAGCCCTCGTGTCTGTGGGCTGAGACGTTGGGTAAGTTCTTCCCGTTTGTCACTGGTTCTGGGTCCCCCTCGGCAGCCCCGCCGGAGCTCTCAGTGTCCTGCGATTCGGGGTGCTGGAGGCGAGGCTGTGGCTTGATGCGCGGGGGCTAAGTGGGAGCAAGCCCAGCGAGTCACGGGGAGCTGCAGGTAACCCGGCTGCAGGAGCTTACAGCTGGCTCAAAGCACACAGCCAGGATTCGCAGGGCCTGGGGAAGCCTCGTTTAACCCGGCTGTTGGGCCCCTGAAGCAGGGGCACCCAGCGCAGAGGGGTGCCAGGCGTGTAACAAGGTCTCGGTGCCTCCCTGGGAGCTCTGAATGCAGTCGCCTGTTTGCTGTGAGCGTTTGATGCGCGCAGCGTGAACAAAGCAGCCCTGTCCTGGCGGCTTCTCAGCTCTCTCTTTCCGTTTCAGAGCACGATGTTCCTGGTCGGACTCTCGGGTGGAATCGCGTCGGGGAAGAGCACGGTCGTGGCCGTACTCCGGGAACTGGGCTGTGCTGTGATTGATGCCGATGTTATTGCCAGAGAGGGTTAGTTGTGCTTTGCTCTTTCTCCCCGAGGTTCCCCGGCTGACTGGGATCGATGTGCGGTGGAGCGCAGGCAGCAGAGGGTGCTCTGGGTCCGTTAGATACCCGTCTCCCTCCGATTCCCCGGTCGATGAGGATGTGCGGAGCTGTCTCGGGGGATTGGAACTGGGATATATTTCTAATCCAAAAAAAAAAATCAGATCATGTCCTAATAACAAATGCCCTGGGGACATCTTGCCCTGAGTTTCCCTCTCCTGGAGTGCAGTGCAGGCTGTGCCTGCTGCCTTTGAAAGCCGGCTCCTGGCGAAAGCAACGCGCTTCTTAGAGCGGCTTCCCTCGGCTGATCCGACTTCCTCAGCCCCAGGACGCCCGTCCCAAACCTCGCTTATGTCAGGTGGGATCGCTGATGCTGGAAGAGAATTTCCCTCAGGGGTGGGCGTCGCTTTCTTCTTAATACAAAGATCAACCCACGGAATTATTTGGGCCTTAACGCGCTCAGAAAAAGCGGCTACAAATAACTCAGATCAGAGGGGATTCGGTCTGTGCTTCTGCCCGGCACATCTGCATCTTGCTGCTCTCTTCGCCTTGCTACAGCGAAGTCCCAGAAGTGCAGATCTGCTGCTCCGAGGGGCCTGCCGCAGACCCTGCCCTCCCCAGGTGTGACCTGGGGCGAGATCTCGGGGCCCCCGAGGCACCGGGGAGAGCGGCGCTCGCTTGCGCAAGGCCCGCTGGTTGTGTATGCGCGAGGTCTCGGGTCTGCAGCGGAGGAGCGGTGCAGGTTGTGTCAGGGAAATGCCTGCGCCCTGCTGTTTGCCGAGGAGCTTACCTTGCAGCCGCTCAGAGCTGTGATGCTCCTACATCTTACCGCACCCTAACTCCCCTCGAGGTGTGGAAAATTTGCTGGAGGTGCTAAAAGCCCTCAGAGACCATAGGAAAACACCACCCGGTGTCTGTTTTCTGCCAATCACTCCGTTTTCCTCCAATTCCCTTTTTGGGTGTCTGTTTACTACACGAATTTCACCCATACCGGAACTGCCTCACTGGGAAATGCCAGCGGAGAGAGGGATCGGTCCTGAAGCCTTTGATGAGGGTGCCCTGAGGTTCCAGCCTGTGGCAACGTTCCTGCGTGTTTGAGAGAACATCACGTGCAGGCTGTCGTGCTCTGTGGACAGCCCCAGCTTGATCTTAATTACCTTTTTATTATTTCATCCTTTTCGTCGGTGATTTTGATGGCTCTAAAATCCTGCGTTTGTGTAACGTCAGGGTCCCTGCAAATACCTGTTGGGAACGGATCTCTAGGAGGTTTCTGTTCGTGCTCACAAAGAATTTGGTGTCTGAGGCTAACGACAGCGGGGAAAAAAAACCCTTAGTAACAGCCAGAGCCAACCACCAGCGCGCAGCCAGGCTGCGTTCACCTCGTGTGAAGTTTCAGCTGAAGGAAACCAATCTCTTTAAGATGCCCCCGCTCAAATCCTCGCCCTGCCCGCAGCGGGGCCAGGCTCGGTCCCCTCCCTGCTGTGACAGCAAGTCCCTCGGCCGGCCTGCTGACTCCTAACCCGCACGTACGAGGCGGGTCGTGGCGCTGAATTAATGCCTGCAGGACGCTTCGATCCCTCGGGTGGCAGAGCTCGGAGGCACCTCGGGCTGGGAGTTGTGCGGGCAGGGTTCGTGCAGCCCCGCTGCCAGGTGGCTGCGAGGCCGCGGCGCTGAGCCGGGCTGGGCTCGGCGTGCGCTGGCAGCCAGATGCGCGCTCTGCCGAGGAGAACGAGCACGGTTATTTAATGAGCAAAGCCCATTTGAGGCCGGTCGCTGATGCGAGCGCCGGCTGTGCCGTAGAATTGTCTCTAACCTCCGGCTGTTTCATGTTATCAGTGGTGCAGCCCCGCATGAAGGCCTATCAGCAGATAGTGCGTTACTTCGGCACCGACGTGCTCTTGGAGAGCGGCGAGATAAATCGCGAGGCTCTAGGAACCATTATCTTCTCCCAGCCGGAGAAACGGCAGCTGCTGAACGCCATCACCCACCCCGAGATCCAGAAGGAGATGCTGAAGCAGGTCCTGAAGTACTTTGTGCTAGGTAAGCGACCGGGCCGCGCGGCGGCCGGCCCCGCTCACGCTGGCTTCGGTGTTCAAGCGGGGAGAGGGATGGGGAAGGAGAAGGGAGCCGGCGCTGAGTGACGGCCTTTGTGCTCTGCCGCCCGTGGCCTTTAGCGCCGGCGCTTGGAGGATTCGTTCCTGCCCTTCCTGCCTTTCATGGCTGCCCTTCACGTTCTTCTTCTGTGGTGTAAAGTACGTCTGGAGGGCCTGAGAGAAGCATTGTGAGGCCTCTTCCGAGATTACGTGCTGGATAATGTCAGACCTTCCGAAATGGCCAAATATTATCCCCCGCTCCCAGCCTCGCTGGGCTTCGATGAAAGCTGCGAAGCGCTTTTAGTCCCGATAAGGTGAGAAATGGGCTGACAGCTGTGCTTTCCAAGGTCCCGCTTTTTCCCCTGATAAATATAACAAATACAGCTGTCAAACTCGGTCTAATCAAATGCCAGATAAGATCACCAGCTGTTTTGGAGGTCTCCGTGTAGACAGAAGGATGTCTTAATAGAGTCAGGCTGGTTCTGCGGAGCTCGTCAAAGCTGAGCCGTGTGACAGCCGAATGGGCCCGCGCCGGGGCACCGCGGGCGCTGCTCCCCTGGGCTGAGGAGGAGGAAGGGAGGGGAGCCCCGGGCAGGGAAGCTGGGAGCTAAACATTGCTGGAGGTTCCAACCCAGGCCGCGGACGCAGAAGGAAGACACTGTCCTGCCCCTTGGCGAGAGCGCTGTGTGTTCAGCAGGCTGCTTTGTCCTCATTAGTCAGGCTTTAATGATTTGGGATAGCTGGATGCTGTCTCTAAGGATTGCTTTGTAAGGAAAGTGCTATTGATCAAGCCATAGGGCAGCAAGAAGTCTCTCTGTCTGGAGACGCTGGTAAAATGGTGGTTTGCTGGATGATTACGCCTTCGTCAAGGCTTTCGTTGCCACGGGCAGGTCGGTTTGGGAGCGCTGGCTTGGTTTGTGAAGCCGAGACCCCGGCGAAGCTGGAGATGTCCCCGTGTTCGGCTGCGTCCAAGCAAACGACCCGGGGAAGCGAGGGCCCCGGCACGTGGCTTTCCCAGGCCCTCCCCAGCTCGCCCAGGCTGTGCAGCACTGCCCCGACCGCCCCCAAAGCTGCTGTAGGAGCTGGGGTTCCTGCAGGAGGAGGAGCGGAGGCACGTGGAGAGGTTGGGGTTGGCTGCAGGGCCCCGGAGGACGAAGGCTCACGGTGACAGACTCCTCCACCAGCTGCTCCTCGCGGCCACAGGGCCAGTGATGGAGGGGAGGGGATTTCAAGTTTGCCTGCTGCATCCAGCCCCAAGGCAGGCTCAGCTCTCCCCTGCCCACGCTGTCCCTGCTGTCCCCGGCCGTCCCCATGGCTCTGTGCAGAGCCCGGCGCTTGGTGCCTCTGGCACTTTTCACGCCCGGCCCTGTCCCGGGGTGCAGCCAGGAGGGGTCTGGGGGCTGCACGCCTGCTTTGGGGGTGTTTTAGAGAACCTTGGCCGTGTTCGCTCTGATATTTGAGAGCCTGGCAAAGGGCATGCCACCGGCATCAGAGGGATCCTGGTGAGTTCTCCGGCCCCGGGGCTGTACCTGGAGGCACGCGCGCGTTTCAGCTGCGAGATGCTTGCAAGGATTTCCTCGCTGCCCTTGGGAACAGCGGCACTGCGTAGCTAAAGCTTTCCTGAAGGGAAGAAAATGAAATTGAGAAATGAACTGGGAAGCCGCGGCTTAAATGACTGTAGCAGAGACTTGGACAGCCGAAAGAGAGAGGAGCAAATTGTGCCGTGGGCACTGCTCCCCGGGAGAGGCCAGCGAAGGCGCTGAGGCTGCCGCTCTCGCCAGCAATGCACAGGCGCTTTCATTTGAGCTCCTTGTTTCAGCTCCTCATTATATTTCTGCAGCTTCACCTTTGGTCTGAGATCATCCAGGTTAGGGTTGTTGGTTTTTTTTTTTTGTCTTTTTTTTTTTCCTGTGGAAGCTTGGAATTGAACCATTTCCTCCCTCCGAGAGGGAGGAGGGCAGGCTCTGCTCTTCCCTCCGGAGCAGCTGTAAAGCTCGAGCAGCTGTGGCTGCGCCGCACGTGCGGAGCGAGGGGTCTGGGAACGCGAGTGATGCTGTTCCTTTTGGCGGGGGCTGTCATTTCTGCAGGCTACCGCTATGTGATCCTCGACATCCCCCTGCTCTTCGAGACCAGCAGCCTGGCGAAGTTTATGAAACACACGGTCTTGGTTTACTGGTAAGTGCCACGCGACCCACGAGAGGCCCCGGACGCTGCCACCTCTCTCGGAGGCTGGGGGGGGGCTGTCCCTTCCCTCCCCTGCCCTACGGAGAGGATTTGGCTGCAGCCCTGGCGTGAAGCCGTGCAATACGCCGCCTCTGCTCCGTAAGCACCAGAAGCAGTGCCGCCGTCCTTCATCCTCGCGGAGCAGTGCCAAACCCTACCCAGGTTTCTCTGCAACCTGGCACCGGCGTAATGGCAGTGGCTGTCCCTGCACCTCGCACAAGCTGTGCTCCGGCTGGGGCAGGCTTTTGGGCACCACCTCCCTGCTCTTACGGGCCAGGGGAGTGCCAGAACCATGCAGCGCAGCACGCCCGGGCAGCAGGGTGGCAGTTGCCGCCTTCTGTCCGTGATGAAGCAGGGCACATCTCTTCCCCTGGCCATTTCCCCTCGTGCCCAAGACAGGCAAACCCCATCAGTGCGCGGGGCTGGCCGCGGACCCCTTTTCCCTCCCGTGCCCCTGCCTCAGCGCCGCCTTCCTGTCCCGGCAGCGACCCGCAGACTCAGCTGTCGCGGCTGATGAAGAGGAACGGGCTGTGCCAGGCCGAGGCCGAAGCACGCATCGCCTCCCAGCTGCCGCTGGACGAGAAGCGCAAACTGGCGAGCCACGTCATCGACAACTCCGGGGACCGCGAGAGCACGCGCCGGCAGGTCCTGAGGCTGCACGCCCGGCTGGAGGATTCCCTGGACTTCCTCTGGGCACGGCTGGTGGTGGGAGCGGCTGTGGCTGGGCTTGGAGGGCTGGTGTACCTCCTCCTCCGGCACTTCACCTCCTAAGTCACCTGTTTTAGGGGCGTTTTTTTTGTCTTTGAAGGGCCTGGATTTCCAGGTTTGAAAAGGGCAGCGAAAGGCCGCCTGTTTTAATGAGCTTTGCCAGCTGAATGCAGACGGGGGGGGGGGGGGGGGTGAGGCGTCTCCTTGCAGCCTTCCCAAGGTGAATACGAGTCTTCTTCCAGCACCGTCTCCCATCTCCTTTCCTTAGGTTCCTGCTCAGGTAGTTGCCCACCAGCTGTCCGTGGGGCGGGGTGGCTGCCCCTGGAGGGGACGAGGCCCTTGTTTTCCCCCTCGTGGATCAGGTTGGTCCCCTCCTAGTGCACAGCCCCAGCTGATTGGAATTCAGGTGTGGGATTTCCCCTTAGTTTGTGTTAAACGTGTCCACGTACACGGAATCGCTGTTCAGCTGGCTGCTCACGGTCCCTCCCGCCCTGTATTTCTGCAGCATTAATAATCCTGTGGTCGTTACCTGTGGGTCACCCCTGCTGAAGGGGTGATGCTGGGGGTCTGATGCACCCCCACGGGGGGCTGAGACCTGGGACCTGCCTCGGGAAACGCAATGGCTGCCGGTGGAGTTCGCCTTCAGCGGCTCCTGGGGGGGAAAGCACGAGTGTGGGCAAAGCGGGCGCTGGTTCTTGGCGTTTGTTTTAATAAAGCACCGAACAGCAGACGGTTCCCCGTGGCTCTGAAATCTCTGGGCTGCGAGCGCTGCTCTTTCCTGGCCAGCTCCCAGGTTGTTCCAATGCCGGGGCACGGCTGCGCTCTGTAAAGTTCACCGCGTGCAAGCAAAGCTTATGAGTGCGCTTGTGCTTTCGTGATGCTGAGCCCGGTTCTGGTCCCTGGGAGCTCCGCGGGCATCAGCCGCAGCGTCAGCTTCCTCGCCAGGCTCGGGGCTCAGCCCCAGGTCTGAGCTCTGCAGCTCGGCTCTGGGCTCCGGGCCATGGCTTGGTGTTGGCTCGGGGACTTGGGGTGGTTCCCTGAGGCTGAGGTCGGCGCTTTACCCCCGGGGAAGTCGTGTCCTGCTGCCATCAGCACGCCTGGGTGTTTTGGGGAAAGGTGGGTGCTGAAGGGCCGGGCACTCGAGGCTCTTGCCTGCCCCTGCCTGTGCGTGGTGGTCTTTGGGCTCGCCCCAAAACCCTGCAGGGTGCTTGGGCTCTGATCCACCGATCAGCTTGGGGACACAGCGCAGCAAGGCGCCGTGCCTCGCTGTCCCCAGCGCCAGCCTCGGGCACAGGCACCTTTCCCAGCATGGCCCAGAAGTGCCCAACCTGTGTGTGCCCCCGTTCCCCTGTCCCCAACCAAGCACCTCGACTGCCTGACCCCAAGCCCTGTGGGGTGCCCGGGGGCCTGGCTTCTTTGTGGGGCTCTGCTGGTCCCCGAGCCACAGCCCTGGCACCTACGGCTGTGGGAGAGCGTCCCCAGGCTGGGGCACCTGGCCGGGGCACCCAGGCTCATCAGGCAGCGCTGCGAGGAGCCGGTCACAAGCAATAACCCTGCGACATCCCCCACCCTGCACCCAGCCCCTTGCCTCCTTTTTTAATGTGCCTTTAATTGCAGCGGTAACGTCGGGGCTGGGAGTCCCTCCCAGCGAGCCATAAATCAGGGCTGGAGGAGGACGGTCCGAGCCAGAGATAAGCACTGATTGCGCTCCTCCCTCCCGGCTCTCTGCCTCCGCGATAAATGGGGCTGCGATGAGGCCGGGGGGAGCGAGACCAGCACAGTAATCACATTTGGCGCTTCGTTCCTGCCCTGCTGACGTTTTCCCAGCCGCTAATGAGTTTAGCAGGGCCGAGGGAGGGGGGATTTTCAGGGGGACTGCGAGGTGCAGCGCTCCCCCGGCGCGGGCTGGTGGGAAGGGGCCGGAGGCGGCCGTGGTGCTGCGGGGGCTGAGCTGGAGTTGGACTTGGAGCCCCCTCTTGGTGTGTAATGAGGGCGTTTGGGACCCCTGGGGAGGGCACCGAGCCCGGCGCCTGGCCTCAGCAGCAGCCCACCCGGTGGGCACCCAGCTGCTGCACCCCCTGTGGGTGCCCACCCGTGGTTCCCCCTGCTGTGGGTGCCCCAGGACAGACCCGGCCTCCCCCAGGTCCCACGTCCCTTCCTGCAGCCCCTGAGCTGCCCCGCCCGGGGGACAAGCCGTGAGGACTCCCCCTGTCCCCATCCCTGTCCCTTTAGGGGACAGCCGTCCCACTGCGCTCGGCGGTGGCCGCGCGGCTCAGCCCGCAGCCGGTGATGGTGACGCATGGCTCCGCTCTGCGTGCTGGCAGCGCTGCTCCGTGTCATCGACAGCTCAATCGATGGCCCTGGAGGGGGCCTGAAGGGCAGCGCGCATCCAGCCTGGGGACACGGTGCGGGCACGCGGGGCCTGCCCGAGCCCTTGTGCCCGTCATGCCGGTGGGTCACCCCGGGGACCTGCGTCCACGCGGGCTCCCGTCACCCGTGGGGTCACCCCGGGGTGCTGCGGATGGGCGGGAGCCTCTACGACGGGGTGGGCAGGAGGTGGCCACAGGAGCCGGTGGTGGCCCAAAGGCACTGTGCCGTGTCCCTGGTGTCCTCCAGCCCGTGTGCTGAGGCTGGCCCAGCTCGCCGCACCTCACGCCATCAGTCGGGCAGAGTCTGAGCAGCCGCTCGCCCCTGCCCCCTGCCCGCCCGTCTCCTCTCGTCGGGCTCTGTTTGAGCAGGGAGCCCAGTGGGCTCGGCACGCAAGCCAAATATTTGGCTGCTGCTAATTGGCACCTGGATCAATCACGCTGCGGCTGGCGGGGGCCGGGGGCCACCCCGTCCCAGTGCGTCCCTTCCTGGGGCACCACGAGCCGTGCTGGGGGTCCCTGCCTGGGCGAGGGGCTTCGACTGTGCCCTGGGAGGGTTGGTCCTGCTGCTGCCATGCCATGGGGACACGGCGGTGTCCCCCGGTGGGGACAGTCCCCAAGTGTGGCCTTGGTCTTGGCCCCAACACCCAAGGGAGCAGCCCTCAGGGACAGGTGGAGGAGGCTCGGTGGTGGCACTTGGTGGCACCAGTGTCAGGAGTGTCACTATCACTGCGTGGCCCCCAGTGTCACACGGCGTCACTGCGTGGCTGCCGGGGTATGGCGTGGTGTCTCTGTCACTGCGTGGCCCCCACGGTGTCACGCGTTGTCACCGTCACTGCACGGTCCCGCACGCGCTGGGTCCCGCACAGCCCCGAGGCACCGCGCAGCGTCACTGTGCCTCCCTGCTCCGTGGGGTGTCACACGGCGTCACTGTCACCGTGCGGTGCTCAGGGTGTCACTGTCACGGCGTGGCCACGGGGTGCCACACAGTGTCACTGCAGCTCCCATGGGTTGTCACATGCAGTCACCGTCAGTGCCTGGCGCAGGGGATGTCACACCACGCTATGTCACCGCATGGCCCACGGGTGTCACGCAGCGTCACCGTCACTGCCGTCCCGCAGTGTATCACACAGCGTCGCTGTCACTGCATGGCCCACGGGTGTCACCCAGTGTTGCTGTCACTGCATGGCCCACGGGGTGTCACAGTGTCACTGCGCAGCGCAGGATATCCCCCACAGCCACTCCCCTGCACATCCCGTGGGCTGTCACCAGTGGCTCTGCACGCCCCTGGGGTGCGCTATGTCCCATCCCCATCCCTGCCAGCCCTGGGGACAGCCTGGGGACAGGACAGCGTCCCGTGACCGGCCGCCCAAGGGCACAGAGGGAGGAAGGTCCCCAGCAAATACCGGTCACTGCGTGACATCAGTCCCTGTGCCATGGGATGACAAGTCACCCTGGGGACACCGTGTCCACGTGCCCAGGGGACAGCGCTGCGGTGGCCAAGAGCTGCGAAGCTCCGGGCTCAAACCAGCCCCGACCCCGCTGTTCCCAGCCCCACAGGGGGACACGTCCCCGTGGTCCCCGAGCCTGTCCCCTCCGCCCACCCCATCCTGTCCCCCGCTGCCAGGCAAGCAGTGATTTTCCATCAGTCACCGGCTGTCCCAATCAACCAGGCTCTAATTAAGTGCTGGTGTTGGCAGCCCTTAATTGCCAAGCAGTGGGAGGGTGGCGGCCCCGCTGTGCCCGCAGCCTCCGTAACGAGAGGCGGCGCGACGTGGCCGGGCTGGGGGCTGTGAGGGGGGGACGCGGTGCCCCCGCCTCGCCCCCCCCAGCCACAACGGGGTCACCCGGCAGGACCAGGGACCGTGCTGGGCACAGGGCTGGGTGTGCTGCCACGGCCCCGCACCAGGGCTAAGCGAGCTGGACAGCTAGCCCCTCAGCCAGCCAGCTAGCTGCCTAAGTCAACCAAGCAGCCTGCTGGCCAACTGATGAGCCAGCTAGCCAACCAGGCTGTCGGACAACCGGCCAGCTAGCCAACCTGCCTGCCAACCAGCCTGTGGGTCATTTGGCCAGCTAGCCAACCTGCCAGCCCACTGACCAGCTAGCCAACCTGCCAGCCCACTGGCCAGCCGGCCAAGCAGCTAGCCGACCCACATCTGGCCAGCCAGCCACCCGCCTACCCATCTACCAAGCAGCCGACCAGTTAGATGGCCAGCCAGCTAGCCACTTGCCAGCTGGCCAGTGAGCTACCAACCAGGCAGCCAAGCAGCCCCCTAGCCGTGTGGCTAGCAGGACAGCTGACTGGCCAGCTCTCTAGCAGAGCGTGCAACAAGCCAGCCAAAGAGCCATCCGTGCATCCAACTAGCCAGCTAGCCACCTGGCCACCAGCCATCTGCCCAGAGAGCCAGCCAGCAGTCAGCCAACCTCTGGGTCGCCAGGCAGACAGGCAGCGCTGCCTGTGCAGTCGTGGCCCTGCCTCGTGTCTCAGTTTCCCTTGTTTCATCACCCCAGAGCTCCATTGCAGTGCCCAGGCTCCGTGCTGTGTCTTCCCAGGCATCGCTGGGCTGGAAAAACTCATTAATGCCCTCGTTTAATCACCTCTTGCCTCCTCACAAGGCTGTCATGGGCCCTTGGTGCAAGGGACGTGGTGTGACTGTGGGAGATGGCGCCCAGCGTGGGTGATGCACGCGCTCACCCGCGTTTACATGGGCGCACGCACCCAGCCATGGGCACACGGCTCTGCTTGCACAAGTGCACCCTAAACACACGCACACACCTGTACGCACACACCTGTACGCACACACTCACACAGCTCCTCTCCCCCGCGTGCACCATGCTCCTCTCTGCAGCACCGCCACGGTCCCTGGGCTCCGCGGCACCCCATGGAGATGGGGCTGGGGGCTGGGGGCTGGGTGCCCCCCCCCGTGCCACCCCACATCCACAGCACATCCCCACCGCATCCAGCACGCCAGGTCAGCTCCTGAACCCGCTCGGCCGCCACGGGAGGGGAAACTGAGGCACGGAGCAGCTCTGACCCCACCACGCGACCCCGGCACCGCCTGCCCTCTCCCTTCCCCAAATCCCCCCTAATGAGCTCCCGAGCGAGCAGCGGGGCCGTGGCCTCCCACCGCCACCCCGCACCCCCTGAGCATCGATCGGGCCCCCCGCCGCCGTCGGCCCCTCTGCGCCCCCCGGCCGCCCACCTCCGCCTCATTATGCAGAGCAAACAGCCGTGGGCTCGGCTGCGCATCGATTCTGCGGGAGCTGCTGTTTGCTTAACCTTTGCAGAGAGCGGCGGCTGCTCGCGTCGAGCGGAGCCGCAGCCGCTGCCTCTCGGCTTTGTCCTTCTCCATCCTGCGCCTGCCAGCGGGGCCCTGCGAGGCTGGCTCCCGGCGCGCTCCTCCGAGGGGCCGCGGTGGCTGCGTGTAGGGGATGGGGACAGGGACACGCTGGGGGCTCCGTCATGGGTCACCTGGGACGTTGTCCCCACCTGCACAGCTCTGCGGGCACAGGGCGGTGCTCCCCATGCTGGATCTGCAGGGACGTGGTGGCTGGGTTGGGGCAGTGCCATGGGGATGTGGTGGCCGGGGTGGGGGCAGTGCCATGGGGACCTTGTGGTCCTGGGTGGGGATGTGGCCATGGTTGTGTTGTGGGGACGTGGTGGCCCAGGGTGGTGGCAGCGCCGTGGGGACCTTGTGATCCGGGGTGGGGGCATGGCTGTGGTTGTGCTGTGGGGACATCATGGTGGTCCAGGGTGGCGAGGAGTGGTGGGGTGGTGGCCGTGCCATGGGGACACGGTGGCCTGCATTGTTGAGGTGTCTCGGGGTGGTGAAGTTGCCCAGGGTGGTGGCCGCGGTGTGGGGACGTGATGCCCCAGGGCTGTGCCCCCACCACGGGCACACAGCGGGCAGGGACAGCGATGTCCCTTGTCCCTCGTCCCTCAGCATTAGATGCGTGCCCTGATACGAGCGGGGGTGCCCCACCGGGACCCCACCGTGGCCACCCCATCCCTGTCCCCGTCCCAATGCAGAGCCCCGGGCCCACCCGCGGGAGCGCCGTGCTGGAGGGTGACTCACGTCGCCGTGGCCTCGCCGAGGCGTATTTTTAGGAGCTCATTAAAAAACAAAAAGAAAAGGGGGGGGGGGGGAGAAGGAGAAAAGAAAGGGGGAAGCGGCAGCAGAGCAGGACTCGTCCTTCCCCCGGTGACAGCTCGGAGGGGACGCGGAGCCAGCGCGGCGGGCAGCACCCCCGCACCAAAATACCTGCAAACCCCGAAAAGCCCCCAGACCAGCGCCTTGTTAGGGCAGCAGGAATCGCTGCCTCCTCCTCGGGAGCTTCTTACGAAACATGAGCTGTTTTCTTTCGGGGCATCTCCATCCTGCTCTCCGGCGAGCGGCGGCGTGGGTCGGAGCTGGCTAATTGATTCATGCTCGCTGATTAAATTGGAGGCCCTTTGCGGGAGCGGCGGGGGGACGCGGGCACCGCTCTGGAGATCGATGGGCTGCCAAAGCCCCCATGGCCCCGCGTGGGGACGGTCCCCGCGTCCCTGGGTTCATTAGGGGTTGGGCGTTATTTTTGTCCCCACTGTGTCCCCACGGAAAGGGGACGGGCACGGGCGCCCCCCGCTGTTCCTCCCGTGGGTGCCCCCACCTGTGGGTGCCACCGGGGCTGATGCCACCGCTGCGCTGCCACCCGCGGCGAGCTGCCCCAGGCCACCGAGGTGCCCGAGCCCCGCGCGTCCCGGGGCTGCGGTGTCACTCGGGCGGGTGTCACCGGCAGCAGCTCCGGGGGCTGCTCTGCTGCCATGGTCCCCGCGTCCTCGTCCCGCTCCCCGCCGCTGCGGTTGGGCCCCGGTGCCGGAGGCGGCTGTCACTTCCCATCGCGTCGCCGGCCGCTGCGGCCGCCCAAGATGCCAAGCGATGACGAGCGGGCTCGCGGCCCCCAGCCCCCGGGTCCTCAGCACGAACACGGGGTGACAAGCGGCAGAGCAGGGCCACCGAGCCCCGGGGCGCAGAGCGAGCTCTGCCACGGGGCTTTGTCCCCGCTGTCACCGCTGTGGCCATGTGCATGCATGTGCCCGCTCCCCCAGCAGTGTTCCGGTGCCATCTGGGGGGGGACGGCACCCCTGTGGCACGGCCGGGTTGGGGACACCGTGCTTGGCCCTGCTGCCACCAGCGGTGACATCCCACCGCACAGCCCCACGTGGATCTCTGTGCGGGGACGCAGCGGGGCTCCAGCTGAGGGGCATGCATGGGGCTGGGGGCGGATTTGGGGGTGATGGGGACGTGGCAGCGGGACAGCGAGGACCAAGGCACTGCCGGAGCCCTGCCGAGGCAGGATGGGGAGGGACAACCGAGGGGCCACTGGGCACCCGCCCACCTCGCCCCCCTCCAGCCCGGTGTCACAGTGTGGGGACGTGGGGACATGGCCACCAGTGGGGATTGGGTTGGGGCTCGGGGCGCTCAGAGCAGCGAGGCTGTCCCCAAGGTCCCTGCCAGGACAGGCACCCAAGGGACAGGCAGTGTGGCACTGCCGGGGTGCTGGGGCACCTGAGGCCTGCGCCCCCCTTCCCGGCTGCTCCTTCCCCAGCTGCCTCTGTCCCTGCTGGGGACACCTCGGGTGGCCCTGGGGACATCCCCAGGTTTGGCCCCAGGGGCGGGGGCGGCGTCCCCAGGGTGTCCCCGGGCCGTGGGTGCGGGTGTCCTGCGGGGGGACAGCTCCGGACCCGGCGGGGCCACACCGGGTGGCAGGAGGGGACGTGGGGTGACACAGGTGACCCCGGTGGGGGAGCTGTG
>CM021757.1:441976-546282 GCA_011075105.1 Heteronetta atricapilla | reverse complement strand
GGCACCATTCCCCCCGGCGGGCGGCAGCGCGCCCCGGCCGGGCGGCGGCTCAGCCTCGGCCGGCAGACTGTGCTGGCGGCCGCGGCGGGGGTGGTGATGGTGCTGGTGCTGGTGGTGCTCATCCCGGTGCTGGTCAGCTCGGCGGGCGCCGACGGCCGCTACGAGATGCTGGGCACCTGCCGCATGGTCTGCGAGCCCTACGGCACCGCCGGGCCGCTGGGCGAGCGGGGCCCCCTCCCGCCGCCCTCCACCTTGGTGCAGGGTCCCCAGGGCAAACCGGGCCGGCCGGGCAAGCCGGGCCCGCCGGGACCCCCCGGGGAACCGGGGCCGCCGGGGGCCGCTGGGCCGCCGGGGGCGCGGGGCGAGGCGGGGCGGCCGGGACCCCCCGGGCTACCTGGGCCGGGGGCCACGGGGGCTGTGAGCACGGCCACGTACAGCACGGTGCCGCGCGTCGCCTTCTACGCCGGCCTCAAGAACCCGCACGAGGGCTACGAGATCCTCAAGTTTGACGACGTGGTCACCAACCTGGGCAACAGCTATGACGCCGCCTCGGGCAAGTTCACCTGCGCCATCCCCGGCACCTACTTCTTCACCTACCACGTCCTCATGCGCGGCGGCGACGGCACCAGCATGTGGGCCGACCTCTGCAAGAACGGCCAGGTAAGGGCTGGCCGCCGTGCTGGGCTGCGCGCTGCAGGGACCGGAGCTGCTGCCGCCTCCCTCACCCCGCAGAAGGGCTCTGGGGCCTCCCCGGGCTGCCCTGAGCTTTCCCCGACCCTTGAGGTGCGCCCTGGGAGTGCCCTGCCTGCCTCCTGCCAGCTGCACCGCGCTCCGGGTGCACCCTCAGGGTGCCCTGCCCTTCTCCCAGCCGCGGGGACGTGCTCTGCGTCCCCCCCCGGGGTGCCCTCTCCTCCTCCCAGCTCCAGGAGATGTGATCCAGGAGCACCCCCGGGTGCCCTGTCCTCCTCTCCCACCCGGAGATGTGTGTGGGTGCCCCCCCGGGGTGCTCTCTCCTCCTCCCAGCCCCACAAACACGGCTCCGGATGCCCCATCGGTTTCGCAGCGCTGGAGATGTGCTCTGCCCGTGCACCCAGGGGGCCCCGATGTGTTCCCAGGGGTCCTCTCGGTCCTTTTCTTGGCCCTGCAGATGTGCCCTGCCATGCCTACGGGGTGTCCTCATGGTCCCCTGCCATGTCCCTGAGGTCCCTTGTCCTCCCTGGCCATGCCAGCATCCCCATGGACCATGCAGGCTGCCCCTCAGGGACACCTTCTGTGGTGGCCTCGAGGGGGGCACCGGGGGGGCTGCGCAGCCCCTGCCCTGCATCCTGGGCCCTGCAGCCCTGGATCCGGGTCTGCAGTGCCTGGCACCTGTTTTGGGAGAGATGTCCCCATCCACGGCCGGCTGCGCAGCCACGCACCCGTGGGACATCCCGCCTGCCCCGGGCACAGCCCCTGGGGCACCCTCGCGACCCAAGGATGGGACTGGCTCCCCGCTGCTGGTGGCCCCCCCAATGCTGGAGGGCAGCTCGGGGCCGTGGTGGTCCCTGCGTCACCCTTGAAGGACATCTGCGCAATGGGGGGGGGGCAGAGGCTGGCCCTGTCCCTGCCACCCCTGCCGTCCAGCAGCCCCCCCAGCCCTCTCCATCCCCAAATCCCCCCAAATCCCAAGCCGCCCCCGAGCACCATCCCTGAGATTTTTGGGTGATGCCCGAAACGGCGCCTCTTCCCCCCGCCGTCCCCCCCACCCGCGACTCGAGGCACAGATCCTCAGCCTTCGCTGGAGCCTTGGCTGTCACACTCGAAATGTCACCCGAGCTGAATTTCCTCCGGTGTCACCGTGGTGGCTGCGGCGCGGTCGTGCTGCCGCGGCCGGGATCCATCCCCGGGGAAGGAAGGGCAGGGAATCGCGGCAGCGCTGCCGCTCCCCCCAGCTCCTGCCCGCCGTTGCTTTTGCCGTTTTATCTTCCCCCCGCGCGAAGCCCCGCTCCTGGCACCCCCATGCACTTCAGCACGCACCCGAGTTTAAGCCTCTAGGCTGCCAGATTAAGCCAGGAGTGAGTTATGAACCCAAAATCATCCTCGGGCTGTGATCGCAGGGGAGCCGAGCACCCCCGGCACCGCCGCTGCGCTCCAGCGCTTCGCTCCGAGAAGCTTCGGGCTCAGCAGGGCAGGAGCCCCCAGCATCTTAACCGGGGCCACCGTGACCGAACTGTTGGATTTTTCTTTTAGTTGTGTTTTTTTTTTTTCTCCCTCCCTTTGCTTGCACCTGCTTTTCGCAGCCCCGAACTGGGGGGATCGCGGCGATGCCTGAGCGCACCGGCTGCTTTTCCCCGCGGCGACGACTCAGAGCATCACCTGCGTGGCGTCCCCTGCTCGCGGGGTGAGCGTCTCCCACGGCAGCGGGATGGCTTCTGCCTTCCCCAAGAAGCCCACGCAGTGATTCAGGAACCCGACCCCCACCAGAACCGAGCTGGAAGGGGGGGAGGGGGCACGACCACCCCGTCCCTTTCTGCATCCTCACCGTTCAAAGCTTGGGTCGCCGGGGCGAGCGCGAGCCTCCGGTGAACCGCAGGGCCCACGCGCCGTGGGCTTGTGCCGGCGCGGCGAGGCGCTAACAGATGCGTTTCCAGAAGCTACAAAGCCCCTGTCAAGAGTAAATAAAATCAGTCGGGCGTGCGCCTGCAATACAGCTTAATCATCGTAACGGCGGTCCTCGTCGGGCGCCTGAATCGCAGCCATCTCCACGCGCCGGGTACTAATTACCAACAAGATATCACCGCTCAAATATTTATAAATAAGCAGCTCGGGAGGTGGCTGAGTGCTTTGGGCGGGAGGGAGGGCTGGCACGGGGCTGGAGCGGAGGGAGTTTAAAAAGGTACAGAAAAAAAACGTATAAAAAAGGAGAGGAATTGGGCTTTCTGCTCTGGAAACAGCCCTGTGAGAGCGAGGTGATGCTCGGCCAGCCCGGGGTGCGCTGCCGTGAGGGGGCTGCACCCCGGGGGGTGCGGGGGGCACCCGCTGAGCACCCCTGGGCGCAGGGGCCGGGGGCACCGCGGCGCCTTTTGGGCTTTTGTTGCTGCCAGGGCTGCGCGGGGCGAGCCGGCGCCGGCAGCGTCCCCGCGGGAGGGCTGCAGATCACCAGATCACCCTTGGACTTCTCTGCAGTCCTCGTGCCCGGCTCGGTGACCTGCTCCTCGCAGGGGTGACGCCCCGGGGGACGCGGTTGGCTTCCCCGTGAATAAATGTCGCTCCCGGCATCGGCCGAGCCCCCAGCCCCAGCGGCAGCCCCCGCGTTATTTTTACGCAGGAATAAGCTGCGGGGCTGGAGGATGCTGCGGTTTGGTGCAGCCCCGGCCCCTCCGGCCCCGTCCGTCCCGGGGGGCACGCGCCATGCCCCCCCGGGCCCTGCTCCGCTCCCACGTCAGCCCCGGCCCCGGGGGGCGCGAGGTCCCGCAGCGAGGTCCCGCAGCCCATCGCCCCCGCACCGCCGCCCCGGTGCTCGAGTTAATGAGAGCCAGGGGAGCCCCGGCGCCGGGAGGGAGCAGCTCCTGATGATTAATTAGCATTAATTATTCTTATTTGTATTAGCTTGTAGCCGTTCCGGTGAGCGGCGAGGAGAGAGCGGGGCGATGAGTTGGTCTTTGGGAGGAAGGCGGACGGACGGGGCTGCTCGGTTGGGTTGGAGCTGGGTGGTGGGGGGAGCGCGGCCCCGCTGCAGGGGGTGCCACCGCCACCTTGTCCCAGCCCGTCCCGTCCCCACGGGGGGTCTGGAGGCGCCACCAGCGTGCGGGCGCAGATGTCACCACGGTGTCACTGTCACAGGGTGAGGGCCAGCCTCATTTTGTAGGCTGTGCCACGTCCCGTGGGGTCACAGCAGGTTTGGGGTGGGATTGGGGACCCCGGTCCCTTGTGACTGGCAGTGGGCTGGCAGTGTGACCGGCACCGTCCCCAGCGCTGTCTCTGGCAACCGGGCTGTGCTGGAGCTGACGGCAGTGAGGGCAGGGTGCAGGTGACCCCGCGGGCACCACGGGGACAGCACGGGGACTGTCCCCAAGGTGGGACCGAGGGAGATGTGTCTGTGGGTCTGCAGGGATGTGGGCAGTCGCTGCGCTCTGGGGAGCCCAGATGTGCCCAAGGGCAGCGTGTTTGGCCCCAGGCACGTGCCGGAGGGACCGGTGTCCCCAAACACCCTGTGAATTCCTTCTGTGATGGGGGACGGGGACGTGGGGCTGCGATGGCTGCAGTGGCTGGGGTCTGTGGGGCAAGGGGCTGCCTGCAGCCCTTGGGTGCAGCCTGCCACCGGGGGGACAATTCCCAGCCTTAGGGTCACCTGGGTTGGTGACAGCAGCCAGCCATGGTTGCCACGTACCCATTTTGAGCTGCTTCTCCCTTCCCACCCCTTCTCTAGGGGCTGCGCTCTTCCCCATGGCAGTGCTGTGGGGAAACTGAGGCACGAAGCAGCGCTTGGCCGCCTGTGTCACCCCGGTGTGCCCCGCTCCCTGTGTCCCCGGTGGTCCTGGGGACGAGGCCATTGGGACGACGTGGTGGCACCCCCACCTCCCCTGCCGCCGCGGAGCCGGGAGCTGCTCAGCCCGGCCCCGGCGCTGCCATTTATCTTCCCTGGTTAGCGAGGAGGGCTGGCGGGCGCGCGGTGACGAGGCGGCTCCTTAACGAGGGAAGACGGATGGCACCGCGCGGCTCCCGCTGCAGCGGGGACAGGGCTGGGGAGGGGGGCGGTGGCAGAGCCAAGTGGCTCTTCCTGCTTCCCCTTTCCCTCTGCTGCTTCCCACCCTCCTCTTCCTCACCGCAGCCCGCAGGGGCAGCGTGCCTCCAGCCGCCAGCCCGGTGACATCCCCCGGGGAGCGGGGTGCTGCACCCGAGAGTCAACCCCCGGGACGGGGGTGCTTGTAAGCTGCACGGTGCCACGAGGTGGGGTGGAAACAGGGTGACTTTTAGCGTGGTGCCGGTGCTCGTGATGGCACGAGGGGCATCTGCGTGGGTGAGAGCGATCCCCGTGGGACGGTGCTGGGCCATCAGTAGGTCCCAGAATGAACAGCTCCTGACTGGAGGGGTTCTTCGCTCCCGCAGGCTGGGGAGACGCCGCTGGCTTGGCTGTGCTGCCTTCACCCCTGAAGGCTTTTGGGGGTGGTCTTGCTCCTTCCCCAGGGGTGGCCACGACCCTTGGCTGTGGGTGCCGTGGGTGCCGCGGGTGCCTCCCTCCTCCTGCCGCCGGTTTGGGGCCCCGCAGCTGCTCAGCGGAGCCTCCCCGACCAGCGCCAGCCAATTTAGAGCCCATTCTTGTCAGTTATAATTAGGAGCCACTTCTCCCTGGCGCATCGCTTTGTATTTCACACGGGATTTTACCTGCCGTCTTGTCACTGTCACCCGGCGCTGTGAGATCTCGCTGCAAGGCTCCGGCGCCGGCTTAGATTTGATTACCCAAAGATTTCTGTACCAGCAGCAGGCTCCAGCCGCAGCGCTGCTTCTCCAGGAGGTTTTGTGTCTGCTGGGCAGGCGCGGGCTGTGCCGGGTCCTCGCTCAGGGGCAGCTGTGGGTGTGAGCAACCCCTCCTGCCCCACACCCGAGCTGTGGCCCCGTGTCTGAGCTTGCCAGGCTGGGAGAGGGTCAGGGTGCTGCTGGGTGCTACAGTGGTGGCAGAGCCCTGCCAATGTCCCCATGCCGGCACTGTCTACTCGGTCTGGGTCCCGGTCACCCGTGGGTGTGGGTCCCAGGCAGCCTGGAGGGAGTGGGAACTGTGCCCCCGGGCACCCATGGGTGTCCCACGGGCAGATGAGCAGCAGCAGCACAGAAGCTGCTGTTCTGCGTCCCCCGCAGCCGGGGCTGAGGCAGGGACATCAGGACGCGGGGCTGACGCCGGGGCTGGGTGCCCCTCGGGGTGGCAGAACGTGGGGTCAAGACGGGGACATGGGGACCCGCGGGTGAGGCAGGGATGCGGGATGCGGCCGGGCTAACGCCATGTCCCCTGCGCAGGTGCGGGCCAGCGCCATCGCGCAGGACGCGGACCAGAACTACGACTACGCCAGCAACAGCGTCATCCTGCACCTGGACGCGGGTGACGAGGTCTTCATCAAGCTGGACGGGGGCAAAGCCCACGGCGGCAACAACAACAAGTACAGCACCTTCTCGGGCTTCATCATCTACTCGGACTGAGCCTGGACCCGCGGCACCGCCCCGCGGCCGTCCAGCCCCACGGCATCTCCCCACGGCACCCCCCGACGCCCACCCAGCCCCACAGCATCCCTCTGCCATGGTTCGGACCCATGGGATCCCCGTCCTCCGTCCAGCCCCACAGCATCCCCCCAGCTGCTGTGCGGCCCCGTGGCCACCCCCTGCTGCTGTCCAGCCCCACGGCGTCCCCCTGCTGCCGTCCAGCCCTGCGGTGTCCCCCCGCTGAGGTCCAGGACGTCCACCCCGGCTGGCTGTGGGGCCCCAAAACCCCGCTTCCCCACCACCCGCTCACCCCGCTGCTGCTAATTCGGGGCTGGGGGAGCAGAGGGGCAGCGGGCAGGCAGGAGCTGGGGGAAGCCCTGCGCTGCCCCTTCCCACCCCGTGTCCCCTGGCTGTGACCTGCTTGGCCCCACGGTCCCCGCTGCGGGCGCTGCGGCTGTAAATATGTACAGGAGTCCGACGGGTGCCCCCACCCCGCACGGGGGCTGTGCCAGGGGGTGGCCACCGCTGCCCGGTCCCGGGCGACTCCATGGTAAAGCAGAGCTGTGACCTCTCCCGTGTGCTGTCTTTGTCCCTGCGTCGGGCACGGCCGGTGTCCCCAGCCCTGGGGACGGTGTCCCAAGGCCTCGTGGCCTTCCTGGGCACGTCCCGAAGAACCCAGCAGAGGGAAACGGGGGCACCAGGAGGGGCCCACGTCCCCTTTGGGTGGCTGCTGCCTGTCCCCAGGTGCCGGTGTCCCCATCGGAGCCGGGGTGGGGGTGACGCGGCGATGCCACCAAGGTGTCCCCAGAGGGTTCTGCCCAAAGGCAGGGTTCGGCCTGACCCCTCAGGGGCTCGCTGTCCCTGTGGTGGGGTCCCACAGGAGTGCTGGGACGTGGTGACAGGACGCGGTGACAGGACGCGGTGACACCTCTCGAGAGGTGGCACTGGGCGTGGGGACATCGCCTGGTGGCCCTGGGGGATGTTTGGTGGCCGTGGGAATGGGCTGGGAACCCCCATGCAACTTTCTCAGCCCCAGTGAGCCGGAAGGGGAGGCGGGGAGCGGCGACCCGGGGCTGCCGGCTGGGGAAGGGGAGGTTGGGACGAGCACCCGCCGCCCCCGGCCCCGGCCGCGCCCCCGGGACCCCGACATGGCGGCGGCCCGCGCCGGCCGGGACGGAGCACGGCGGGACTACAGATCCCGTGAGGCCCCGCGCGGGAGGGAAGGGGCACGTGGGGCGGGAGAGCCAATGGGAGGCGGCGGAGCGAGCGGCCAATCAAGAGGGCGGGCGGCGGTTGCCGGGTTGTTTGAACGCGGAGGGACGGAAGCGGCGGGTGAGGGGGCCGGGGCCGGAGCGGGGCCGGGCTGGGGCGTTGGGCCCGAAAGGGTCGGCAGAGAGCTCAAAGAAGGTCTGTGGGGTCCCAAGGGCTCGGTATAAGGCACAAAGGGGCCGGTGTAGGGCCCCAAGGAGGGGCTGTAGGACACCGAAGGTGGTCGTTGTAGGGCGCGGAGGGGCCCCAGGGCCCCAGAGGGGTCGGAATAGGGCACGGAAAGGAGCCATAAGGCCTAAAGGCGCGTTTATAACTCCGAAAAGGGTAAGTATGGGGCCCCAGGGGTTGGTATTGCGCCAGAAGAGGTCAGATTGGAGCTCAAAGGGGGGCTGTAGGACCCTGAGGGATTGGCATAGGGCCCGGTGAGGGGCTGTAGGGCCACACAGGAGGCCCCATATACACATATTTGTATTCAGGCCCTATATGTAGGGCCTGAAGGGATCGGTATAGGGCCCAAAGCAGGGGGCTAGAGGTTTGGGGGTCATAGGGCCCACGGGGGGGGTTCGGTAGGGCCCTGGAGGGAGGGAACAGGGCACAGGAGGGGCAGGTCCCATAGCGCCCTCGGGGGGCTTAGGCCCCGGCTGTGTGAATGGGGGCACCGGGGGGTGGCATTGATGGGGAGGGAGCTGGGGAGGTGGGAGCTGGGGCTCGCGTGTGGCGGTCCCGCTGCTTTGTCTCGGCGCCGGGGCTGACCCGTTTCCCCCACAGTGCGTTGCCCCTGGGCCGTATCCTGCTGAGCCCCATGGCGCTGGGACTCCCGCCCGAGGAGGGCACCGTGGCCGTCATGGTGCGCGTGCGACCCCCCACCGCCTGCGAGCGGGAAGGGGCTGCGCGCTCCGTGCTGCACGTCGTCGACCAGCACATCCTTGTCTTCGACCCCGAGGAGCCCAGCGGCCCCCCTGGCGCCGTGCTGCCCGGCCGCGGGGCCAAGCAACGGGGCAAGGACCTCAAGTTCGTCTTCGACCGGGTTTTCGGGGAGGAGGCCACGCAGGAGGAGGTGTTCCAGCACACCACGCGGGAGGTGTTGGACAGCGTCCTCAATGGCTACAACTGCTCCGGTAAGGCCCGGCCAGTGCCTCCGCCCCATCTGCTGCCGCCTGAGTGGGCTCAGCAGAGTCAGGATGCGGCCCTCGTGCTGCCGGTCACCACACGGGGACGTCCCCAAGGGGGCAGGTGGCTGCTGCTCTCTTCTCGCACCTTGATTTTTGGTGCTCGTGGGATACCCCAAGCAGTCAGGGAGGGATTGGGTTGTATGGCAGCGGTGCAGGAGCAAATAGCCATAAAATCACAAGTGGCGCTGAGCTGGGGGTTGGTTGCGGGTGGGGACTGGGGTGTTCCTGGCACGAACGTGTTACTGAGCTCCTCAGGTCAATGAGGAGAAATGAAATTTGAGGTGTAGTTGGAGATAGTTTGTGGAGCAGGGGGTTGGGCGCTGCTGATGGCTGGAGCAAGCTGCGGACACAAGCCACGTGCTTCCTGGGTGACCGGAGTCGTGTGCGACCGAGGCACGACTGTCCTGCTCTCGGGGGCAGCAGCTGGGACTCTGGTCCCTTTTGGGGCCACAGCCAGCAGGGCCGTGAAGGCCACGATGGTGCTCGGTGCTTTGGAAGATGCAGTGTGCTGGGGGAAAATGGGCACTGCTAGAGGGAATGAGAGCAGGCGGGCGTTTTCCAGGCCTTTGTGGCATTTTGGGGGAAGACAACCTGTGCTGGGGCTGGAACTGCAGCAGGAGCTGGAGTGGATTCACGGTGCCAAGGCCGCTTTGGTTTTGCCATTGTTTCCCATCCCAAATGTCTGCGATGGGCAGAGCCGTTCCCCCCCCCAGCAGTGCTCGGGGGGACGCGCTGAGCGTCGCAGCAGGAGGCCGGGGGAGGCGCACGCGACTCGGGGCGCCCCGGGGGCCGCTGTGCCCCTCGCACGTCTCCCAGGCTGGCAGCACATAGAGACCGGGTCTGCAGGCTCCTGGCCCGACGCTGCAGATCCCCGTGCCGTTTGCGGGCTGTCAGAGGAGCGGCGTAACGAGCATGTCACTGCCGCGAGGCAGGCGCCGAGCGGGAGACGACCGCTCTCCTGTCTCATCATGCGCCGGGCTGGGCACTGGGACCGGAGGATGCTATTCCTGGCTCCCCGGCGTGCTCGGCGAGCCGCTGAAGGCTGCCTCTGTCACCGTGCCCACCTGGCAGGCATGTCTTGAGTCTCTATCTGCATAAAATAAAGCCCGGATCCTCAAATGAGACATTCGCAAAGCACAAAGTGTCGCTAATGGGGAGAAGGGCTGAGGCTCTCTAGATTAGTGTGCCCTGCTCTGATGTTAATGCTTCAGAAACGGTGTTGAAAGACTGGGGTTAAAAATGAGATGAATTGCAAGGTCTGGAAAAAGAAACACCTTCCAGTGAGAGACGGGGAGCTGGGGCTGCTCGGCTTGTTAAAGGGAGGGTGAAAGGGTGACTCGAGTATGGCCTCAAAGTGTCTAAATGGGTGATGGTTTGGGGACTCGTTCTGTCTTTATCTGCTAAATTAGAGATGCTGACAGCTGAAACTAGAAAGAAATTGCACTAGAGGATAGTGCAGACAGTGCTGAGGATAATTAACTATTGAACCGCTCTGCCTGGTCTCTACGAAGGCAGGGAGTGACCCCAGCCCTGCTGCAGGGGCTGCTGCAGGGACGTTGCGCGGCTCCCGGTAATGACAGCTTCAAACGTCCGCCCTTCCCCTTCCCAGTGTTCGCTTACGGTGCGACGGGAGCAGGGAAAACCTACACCATGCTGGGCTCGGAGCAGAGCCCCGGCATCATGTACCTCACCATGGTGGAGCTGTACAAGAGGATCGAGGCCAGAAAGGACGAGAAGAGCTGTGAGGTGCTCGTCTCCTACCAGGAGGTACGCCGGGCCCCAGCCGCGTCCCCTCCTGCCCCCGAGGCTCCCCTGCTTCCAGTCAGGGCTGTTGCAGCCCCCCGCGGGCCACGCCAAGTGCCCCCGGTGCCCCGAGAGCTGCGCCCCAGCTGGACCCAGGCCCACCTGAGCAGCTGGGTGAACCGGTGCTGCTGCTTCCTCCCTGCCTCTCCCCCATCTGGAGTCCGGGAAGTTTCTCTTGCTTGCTGACACGCGGCGGTGCCTGCGGTCTGCATAGCAATCTGCTCCTCCCGGCTCAGAGGGCCGCAGGGGAGCGGTGGCACGGTGACTTGCAAGCAAAGCCCTCGAGAGCCGTCCTCTGCATTTAGAGCACCCTCGGCTGCTCCGTGTCACGCCTGGGAAGCGGCCTGCAGGGCGTCGCGGTGGGGGGGCGCGTCTGCTCGGGCCGGGCGCGATCCCGATGCACGGAGCTTCTCTCTGCTCGCTGCGGGGGAAGCGGACCTCGGCCTTACTGCGGGCTCCCTGCCGCAGGTCTACAACGAGCAGATTCATGACCTGCTGGAGCCCAAGGGCCCCTTGGCCATCCGGGAGGATCCAGAGAAAGGAGTCGTGGTCCAGGGCCTCTCCTTCCATCAGGTGGGTATAAAAGATGGGCTCGGGTTCTGAGCAGCGCCGCAGCTAAACCAATTTCTGAAAACAAACGTACGGGAAGGCAGGGGTTGTGCTTGCTGTGCAGCTCCTAGCAGCACGCATGACCCCGAGCTGAAGCGAGCCCCGTGGAGCAGCGGGTTGCCTTTCATCTGAGCTGTTGCCGTCGCTTGATGTCAGGTTGTCTCGGTGCCTGTGTGGGGGGCGCCCAGCCTGCTGACCCCTGCCTCTGTATGTTCTCCTCCAGCCCAAATCTGCAGAGCAGCTCCTGGAGATGTTGGCCAACGGCAACAAAAACCGGACGCAGCACCCCACAGATGCCAACGCCACCTCCTCCCGCTCACACGCCGTCTTCCAGGTGAGGGCTGCTGGCTGCCGTGTTGCTCAGGCTTTGTGCTGAGCAGGAGATAGGAAGCAAGCCCACGCTGGGCCTGGCATGGCAGGGTCAGTATCGCTGCTCCTGGTGAATTGCAGGGAAAATCAAGGTGGCTGTGGCTCCGAAAAGAGAAGACAGAGGGCTGGGCAGGCCTCACAGCCTGCTCCGCACTGGGACAGAGTGTGCTGGTCATGCTGGTCGCTGCGTCCCCTAGCCAGTGTTCCCAGCAGGTCCAGCCTGGTGTTACACTCCCCAAGGGCTGAAAATCCACTTGATGCTTTCAGCTATTGCAGGCTGAGTGTGTGAGCTGTAGGGAGATGTACCCAGATCTGACCTAGAGCGAAGGGGACCTGCTTCGGGGCTGTGCCTCCCTGCAGGGACCTGGGGGCAGGCGTATTGTCTGCCCTGTCATCCCCCTCGGCTCTGAGCCAGGAGGTACGTCCCCTGCTCTGTAAGTTTTGCTCCTGGTTCCTCGGTGCTCTCCCGCACAAACCTGCCGCTTGATTTCAATTCCAGCCAGGCCCTCCCCTGAATTAGCAGGGCCGTCACGGCCGCGTGGGGAGACTGAGGACTCTGACTGTAATTTCAGTGTGAACCTGGTGCCTTGCCCGTGGCTGCTTGCAGGGGAAGTCCAGGTGTCTGGATGGCTTCCCAGCCGGCTCCCCAGCTGGGCACGGCGGTGGGCGCTGGACTCCTGCCTGCTGCGAATCCATTAGCGGCGCTGGAAGCCTGCCCTCCTGCTGCCAGCTCTGCCTCCCGGCAGCCGGAGCAGGGCTGCAGAGGAGCTGGGCTCTGCGTGAGGACGCACGACTGGTTGCCATCAGTGGCATCTCCAGCGTGGACGTCTCTTGGCCCGTGGCAGGCAGCTGGGCAGGGGGACGAGCAGCGTGCTGAGGACATTATGGGGTGCTGGGAGAGGTGTCTGCTTCTCCTGGGGGATCTCTAGGCCTGCGGAAGGTGAAGCTGTGGAGCAGTGCTGCAGGGTCTCAGTGGCAGAGTCCCGCCTTGCCCACGTAACCCAGGAACTGGGCTCAGCTCTGAGAACCCTGCCTGAATGCTCCCAGGGATTGCAGGGCTGTGTCTGGGGGCTTGCAGCCCCTTTCAGGTTTGGGTTTCCCAGCATATGCCGTGGTGATCATCTTCCAGCATCCTTCCGGAGGCAAAATCCACAGTCAGATTTGGGGCTGGGGCTGAGATGCTGCGAGCGTTTCCCGGGTGGCACCAAGGCTCCCCGTTGGCTTTGCCCTTTGGGGACCCAACCAGCCGTATGCTGCTCCCGCACAGGGATCAGCTCCTGCTGATCATTTTCCATAGCTCTATCGGTTCCTGTTTGATCCCTTCTGTGGCTTTGCTACCCGTGCCATCAGAGAGTCTTGGCTTGTCTTCTCGGTGTGCTGGGATCCTCTTAGAACTCTACACCAGCCCCTGGCCTTCGTAATCCATTTCACCATCCTTTTATACATACTGACACCTTGTCCTACAGGTGGAGCTGCCTCCAGCCGGTAACTTCACGTGTCTTGTTGAGCTGCAGCCTCATGGTTCTTCTTCACAGATCTACGTGAAGCAGCAGGACCGTGTTGTCGGCCTCTCCCAGGACCTGCAGGTAGCCAAGATGAGCCTGATCGACCTCGCAGGCTCGGAGCGAGCATCGGTCACCAACACCCGGGGAGAACGGCTCCGGGAAGGTGCCAATATCAACCGCTCGCTGCTGGCCCTCATCAACGTCATCAACGCGCTGGCTGACGCGAAGGTAAGGAAGGCTGTTCCCTGCGTGGCCCCCCCAGGCTGCGGCTCTGCAGGGTGGGTGAATGGGAGGGGTGTCCTTGAGTGCTAAGGCTGATGGTTCTGCTGCCGTGGTGGGGCTGGCGGGCTGGGCTGGGCTGTGAAAGGTGCCGTGGGATGAGCATGGCCATGCCCCTGTGATGCAGGACTTGGGGCTGAGTGCCCAGGTCCCTAAAGCTGAGCAGCCCCTTGATCTCTCGGTGCAGAGCAAGAAGACCCACATCCCCTATCGGGACAGCAAGCTCACACGCTTGCTGAAGGACTCCATCGGAGGGAACTGCCGCACCATCATGATCGCTGCCGTGAGTCCCTCCGCGCTGGCCTACGAGGACACCTACAACACGCTCAAGTACGCCAACAGGGCCAAGGAGATCAAGCTGTCGGTGAGGACCTCGTGACCTGCTGTGGTTTGGGGAGCTGCTGGGGATGGGTGGGAAGGAGCTGGGTTTTGCAACGTGCCCTGGTACGTGGGGTAGGTTGGTAGGTTAGTAGCCTGAGTTATCCAGCCACGGGGGCAGCTCCAGGCAGGATGAAGCTGAGGGCGCTGAGTGCCTGGTCTTGTGCTTGGCCCCTCAGCCCAGAGCCCACAGGGGCTTGTGGCTGGGACAGCAGGTCCCTGGGTGCGGGTGGTGCCCCCTGCAGCCTCCCTGGAGCAGGCTTTGCCGCAGCTCTGACAGCTGTGCGCTGCCCAGTGCTTCTTTAACCTCCAGCTTGTCCCTGTCTCTGCAGCTGAAGAGCAACGTCCTCAGCCTCGACTGCCACATCAGTAAATACGCCGTGATCTGTGAGCAGCTGAAAGCAGAGGTGAGGTGCTGGCAAGGAGGGAGGGCGCTGTCTTCTGCCGTGGTTTGCTTGGGATGTGCGCCTCTGAGCTCCGTGGTCCTCTTTGAGCTGCGTGACAGTGCTGCCCACTGGGAGAGCAGCAGCAGCCTCCCGGGGAGCTCTGAGCTCCCCAGGGTCGCAGAGCCAGCTGTGAAGCAGCTGCTTCTTCCCCGCAGGTGGCAGATCTGCGGGCGAAGCTCCGTGCCTACGAGGACGCCGCCCAGTACGCAGAGAAGCAGCCACCAGCACCACTGGCTGCCCCTAGCTTGAGCCCAGCGGGGTTGCCCAGGTGAGGTTCTGGGGCTGGCAAGGAATGGGGGCAGAGCTGCTGTGTCCTCCTGGCATCCTGCAGCCCTGTGCCAAGTAGGGCTGCACAGCTTCAGAGCTGGTCAGAGCTTAGGTGTCAGCCCAGGAGCTTCTCCACCAGCGTGTCATCATCTTGACCACATTGAGGTGTAGTTATGGGCCTGAGAGACCGCAGCACGCAAGCCCTAAGGGAAGCTGGGCTGCAAAGGCCAAGTCTTGTCCTGGTTGATCCATGCCCAACCTTCTTAGTCAGATGTGATGGTTTTTGCAGTGGATCTTCTGTCTCAATGACTTTCTCTCTGACTGCTGTAGGTTGGAGGAAGCTGTCCCAAAGATGTGCTCAGCCCTGGGTGTTCACGGGATGAGTGATGGAGGGCAGCAGGAGCTGGGAGCTGGACAGGCTGCTCAGCCACAGCTGGAACTGGAGGAGGAGGTGAGAGAAGGGGCGAGCAGCACGGGAGGGCTTGGCACAACCAGCTGGGGGCTCAGATACACTCGGGGCACAGCTGGGCGTGCTAGGAGAAGGCAGGAGCTCAGCTGGTCTGCGGGGTCCTGGCTCAGCATGAGCTGCAAGTTGCTAGCAAAATCCCTTAACCTCCCAGATAACAGTTTGTGGGGGATCAAACTCAGTTCAAATATGAACTAATCTTGGGCTAGAAAAAGTTCTTATTTCTGGATGATTACTCCAGGCTCCAGAGGAAACTCCTCCCAGGAGTCCCAGAGCAACCCACCAGGCAGATCTCCAGCCGGGAACGAGGAAATCAAGCTGCCTTCTGCAGAGTTTGTCCAGCAGCCGGACAGAAACGTGAGTGTCCTCGTGCTGCCCCCACGTGCCCCTCCCCCTTGTCTGCCTGTGGGTGCTGGTTCCCATGCAGGATGTGTCGTCCACCCTCCTGCTGCATGCAGCCCTCCCAGGGACAGCCCACATGGATGCAGGAGCAGGTCTCTGCTTGCAGAGCCTGCCGTGTGTGAAAGAACAGATTTAGCTCCCGGGGATCTAATCCCATGGGATGATCTCCTGGAAATGCCATTTCCATGGACAGAGGGAGGTTTCCAGGCACAGCAGCTGCGGGAGCCTTAAGTGCAAATTGTCAGTCCTGAAATTACCTCGGCAAAGTCTTTCCTTCTGCCTTGGCTCCCCAAGGTCCTGCCCTGGCAGGGCTCCTGCGGCACCATCTGCTGATGTCTCTGCCCCAAGCATCTTGGCAGAGCAAACCTCTCTAGAAAGGTCTCCTGAGGGAGGCTGGCCTCAACGTGTGCCTGGATCTCTGTCTGCCTCTATCTGAGCTAACGAGTGCCCAGACTGGCAGAAAGTGCAGATGCTGTTGTGTTCTTGTAACCACCAGGTGAACACGCACCTTGTGGCTCAGGTCCTCTGGTAGACCTACAGATTCAGTACCTCACAGCCTCAAAGTTCGTCCATCTTTGCCCAAACCTGTACTAACGGACTCTGTCCCCCCTCGAGCAGGTCCCTGAGGTGATCCTGGTGGTGCTGAGCCTGTGGTCTGGGTGACGCTGACCCAAGCTCCCCTGTGAATTGGTTCTTGGGCCTGGATGCAGAGGGGCTGCCTTGGGCCGGGTCCTTTCATCTGACGCCATGTCCTGCTCTGTCCCAGGCTCGCGGCAGCTATCCTGAGCGTTGCCCGAAAGCAGTATTCCCTCCTGAAGGCTGCCAACCTCCTAACTCCTGACATGGTCTCTGAATTCGAGGAACTGGAGCGCCTGGTGCACCAGGAGGCTGGTGCAAGCCTGGAGCCAGCCCCGCTGCCGAAGGGACCCACAGATACCCACGGGGCCACCCCAGGCCGGAGGACGCAGCAGAGCTGTGACGGTGAGGATTTGGGACAGTTGGTGCTGTCCCCGATCCCGTTCCTTGGGGTGCAGCAGGTGCTGGAAGGGTGCTCTGGAGGAGATGCTTGTGGGAGGGCGCAGCTCCCAGCTGTGGGCACAGGCTGAGAGCTGAGTTTCCTCCTGACACGGTGCCTGGCGGGGAACTCCGAGAGCAGCTCCCAGCCCTGCTCTGTCGAGCGTTTCAGGCCAGCCAGCATCTCTGGCAGCCCGGGGCACAGTAGGAGCAGTGAGCAGCACTTGTCCTGGGGGGAGTTCAGCATGTGTGCACAAGTCAGCTTAAACGTGAGCGATATTTCTGGTCCACGAGACCAAAGCAGCAGCTCTGATTCTCAGCCTTTCTAGTCTTGTTTACTCCTTGGTGCGTTTGCCCAAGTCAGCCCAGCTGTAGTCTCCAAGCTGACAGCCTGTGTCTGAGCAGCGCTGAGCTCTTCCTCTACATCCTCAGTGCCGCGGCAGGAACCCAGCACGGAAGCTGTGGACTCTGCAGACCCCATTTTTCAGGGACAGATGGGGCACTGCCATGGGGCATTTGCCTTCGAACCAGGCCTGTAGGTTGATGAGACATCGGGCTTTACGCTGCCTGTCCCTCTGGGTTTCGTGAGAGTGTGGTTTGATGGCAAACTGCTGCTGTTGGGCTCATGGCTAGGGCAGGGCAGGCACCTCGGAGCTGTGCCGGGGGCAGAAAGAGGTGCCGGGGATGCCTGGACCCGCTGCGGGCAGGGCTGACTCTTGCTTCTCTCCTTTAGCCAGGGCAGCAGCCGCCATGCCCGCTGCTGAGCCCAGCGTCCCCGTGACCAGGGCAGCTCTGCGGCGTTTGCAGCAGCTTGCTCCGCTCTCCAGTCCCACGCTGGCAGCTCCTGGCCTGGCGAGGAAGAGGAGGAGGTCTGAGACAAACAGTGCTTCCAAATGGGAAACTCCCCACAGCCTCAAAATGCGGGCGAAGCGCCAGAGGAAATCCTCCCCCCTGGGCCTACGGAAGGGCTCCAGGGGAGAAGCGGAGGCTCCCGAGGCGATGCAGAGCCTGCGCACGCCCTGCTTCAAAGACGCCAAATCCTCCCAGCTGCTGTCGAGTTGCACCCCCAGAATCTGCCCACTGACAGTCACCAAAAGATGCATGCCCCTGAGGACGTCGGCTGCCCAGAACTGCTGCACCCCAACTGTCCTGACTGGCCATGACCTGAACTTGACTTTTGACCTCTCTGAGGACAGCGTTTCACCTGGTGTGGCCAAGCCAGACACCTTCAACCTGCCCGAATTCCCCGGCTGGGAGAACACCCAGTGCCTCTTAAACAAGCAGGGTGGCCCCTTCGTGCCCAGGTTAGTGCTGCTGCGCCCAGGCTTGTGGATGGCTGGGGATTTTCCTCCTCCCTGATCTTGCTTTTTGGGTGAGTTTCACCCACAGAACCTTTGTGGATCCCTGC
Organism: Heteronetta atricapilla; assembly: GCA_011075105.1. Lineage (NCBI taxonomy): Eukaryota > Metazoa > Chordata > Aves > Anseriformes > Anatidae > Heteronetta > Heteronetta atricapilla. Next base: position 528,724 of record CM021757.1, on the reverse strand, counting down.
AGCTGGGCTAGGAGGGGAGATAGGGCAGAAAGCAGCCTGCAAGCAGGGGGCTGAGCCTGTGCGTGAATTGCTTGCTCTGATAGAAATATTCCAAAGAATCTGTTCCTCCTTTTCCTTTTTCCCTTTGGACTCGGAGAAGTCTCCTTCAGGTGGCTTCTTGAGCCCCAAGTACTTGTTGGGAAGCAGGTGGGGCAGTGCCTCCCTAAGGAGAGGTTGGAGTGAGGAGCGGGGCTGTGCAGCGCTGTCTTTATTGCCAGTGCTTCTGCTGAACTAGGTGGCCTTCTGCAAAGAGGCTGTGATGCCCTAGGTAACGTGGGAGACCTGAGGGAACGTTTCCTGCAGAGGGCAGCTGGGGAAACTGAGGTGCAGGGCATGGTGCGACCATGGGTGGCTCGGGGAGCAGTGGGGGGGGGGGGACAGCTGCCTCCCCCTGTGCAGATCTCTTGAGGCTTTAACCACGTTTGAATCGCTTCCCCAACGAAGCCGGGCTGCTCTCATGGCTGCGAGTGGCTTCTGCTCCCTACCTCGCTTGCCTCCCAGCTTTGTGAGAGCAGGGGGTCAGGATCCAGCCTTGGCCTTCTGCAGCACCCCTGTGCTAACCCTCTCTTCCCTGCCTGCAGAGCCTCCGTCCCGGTGTTCGCCGTGAGGGGCTCCTCCATCCCCAGGCCCTCCTCTGTCTCCAAAGCAGCCGCACAGAAGCGGAAGCGAGCGGCGAGGTGAGAAAACAGACGGGGGCCAGGAGCGCTCGGCGAGGGCTGGTGGCTGCTCCCCTCGGGGGCTTGGAGCCCCCTCCTTGCCTGCTGACAGCTGGGGAGGACGGGGACCCTCCAGGCCTGCCCTGAGCCTGGGGTGTAAGATGGCCATCCCCGTGTCCCCTTTTTCTTTCACAGCACCACTTCGTGCTCGCTGGGCGGGCTCCAGAGCCGAATCGGCCAGCTCTCCAGCAGCAGCCAGAGGTCAGCACAGCCCCCAAGCATCCCAGGTGAGCCCCGCACCCAGCCAGGTGCCCCCTTGTGAAGTTCAGGCTGCTGAGGCCAAAGTACGTGGCAGGGGTACGTCTGGTGCTGGAGGAAGATGCTGTTTGGTGTGTGCTGCTTCCACGTGCTGGCCAGAGCCCCAGGGAAGGGCAGCGGGTGCTTGCAGAGGGATATCACGGGGGATGGAGCTGGCAGTGCTGGGATCTCCTTCAGGAAGGGGCCTGGCTTTCAGGTTTTGCCCCAGAGCTGCCTCATCCCCTCATCTCCTTTTTTCTCTCAGAGCATCCTCGGGGTGGTCTCGGCTGGAAGGGCAAGCACAGCACCAAGGAGCTGCCAGCGCACGGCACCGCCTCCGCTGCGCCCACCCTGCATGCCCCAAAACGCCTGTGCTGACAGCACCCAGCATGGCCCCGGCCTCTCCTGGGGGCCCAAACCCAGCTGCCAAACTTCTTCCTCTGGGCCCCGTCCTGTCCTTCCCTGCCACCTGCAGTTGTTGTCTCCCCCCCCTTCCCTGCCTCCCTCCAGCTCCCCTCCTCAGGGTCTCCCAGCTGCCTCCTGTGTCCCATGTCCCGTCCCTCAGCGCCGTGTGTTTTTGTAGCAGATGGATTATTGCTGTTCCCTCTCAGCCCCTCTCTACTCCTCGCCGGGGTGTCGAGTGCTAACAGATGGGTGATGCTAAGAAATAGCACACTTTTAATAAATCTTTAAGCTTAAAACCAGAGGGGCGAGGGGAGAGGGGTGGCTGCTTCTTCTCGCCTCCGCCTTGCGCAGGGAGCAGTGGTTGGGTTTTGGCTCCCTCCAAAGCAGGCCTGGAAAAGGCTCTGGCTCCTAGGGGCAGGCGTCCCGTGGCTTCCCCCTTTTGGCCCTGTGGCTTCAGCCCCATCTCCCATCCCTGCAGGGGATGTGCCAGGGGGTGGCAGGCCCCTGATGTGGGTACAAGGGCAGGTGCCAGCTGCTTGTCCCCCGCCTCCTGTCACTTTGAGCGATCTTGGGCCATTTCTGCCCCATCTTCCCCCTGCTGAAACTCCAGCCCTGGGTCCTGCTGGGTCCCTCGCTCCTGCTGCCTGCAAGAAGACCCCAGCTGTGGGGCAGAGCTGGGAGCATCGCCCCTGCAGCTGTCCCCCTGTGCCCTGTCCCACTTCCCCCACCCTGCCATGGCACCGCTGGGCCCTGTGACGCACCCGGGTGCCTGCTCCAGCTCCTCGGGGCCACCAGCAGCAGTGAGGGCCCCGGCAGAGGTCACAGAAGCCGTGTGGGCTCTGGGCCAGGTGGCTGCGTTTAACCTGCGGCCCTTGGCCTGCTCTGGCAGCACCGTCCTGCGCAGGCTGCTCCCCGCGGGGACCGGGGTCACTGGCTCCTCCTGCCCTACTTTGCTCGCTGGCTGGCAGCCGCAGCTCTCGCCTTTGTCTTAGAGGCTGGAAGCTTCTAATTAAAACTTCCAGCCCGCTCTGAGTTCGTTCCTCTCATTAAGAGGGGAACGGGGAGGCGGGGGGGAGAGCCCAGATCTGCATCCCCGCAGCGCCGGGAGTGACAGCTTTCCGCGAGAGGCAGCAGTGCTTTGATCCCGGCTGCGTAGGAGCTGGGAGAAAATAAATCTCTGGGGAGCTGAGCGGGGGCCGGCCGGGCACCCTGTGCTCCCTGCGCTCTCCCAGCGGGTTTGGGAAAAGCTGCAGGGACACAGAGCCCCCCCTGGATGCGTGTCCCTGGGGGTGTCTCTGTTCCGGCTGGCTGGGGCCAGCAGGCAGCTCCTGGCACCTGTGGGGTGCGGACGTGCACCACCACGGTTCCGTGGGTATAAAACCCGTCCTGATACTGGCAGCACCGGGCTGGGAACGGGACCCAGGATCCCCAGTGTGGGACCAGCCTGGGGCTGGGAACGGGGAGCTGTGGGGCGTTAGGGGCGGTGGCACCACGAGGATGTCACTTAGCGTGCCGCCAGTGCCACCAGTGCATCTCCCCAGTCCGTCTGGGACATGGCCCAGCAGGACCTGGCACCGTCCCCACCCCTGGCGGGCCCAGAGCTTTCCCGGCCATTGGCTGCCACCTAGCTGCCAGCCGCCCGGGCCTGTCCCCAGCTCTGCAGTGTCCCCAGCCAGCGCCCCAGAGACCCGCTGCCTCCGGCCACCCTCAATGCCACCACGTGTCCCTTACGTCCCCAGGTCACCAAAACACCCTCCAGCCCATGCCTTGCTCTGCAGTCCCCACCAACAGTGGCTTGTCCCCAGGATGTCCCCAGTCCCTGTAACCCCACTTTATGGCCATGCTGCTGTGGCTTTCAAGGGCTGGGGTCGGCGGTGGCCCCGTGCCCGTCACCGCCGCCTCGAGCCCTGCATTTCCCGGCAGGGCCGTGCTCTCACAAAGCCCCCTCATTGCCATGCCGGGCCCGTGCCCGCCGGCACAGAGCCCCTTTCATGCAGCCCTGGCACCCGGCCGCGGGCACTGCTGCTGGGAGAAAGCCCCCCCTCGGCCTTGGCGCACGTGTGAGCACCCCGGCGAGGTCGGTGCGGGGGGTGGCAGCGGGGGACAAGGCCACGCACACGCGTGTGCACGCAGCCGTGTCCGCAGCAGGATCAGACCCGGGGCTGGGAGCAGGACGCGACGCCCTGAGCCCCAGCCAGGCCCCAGCGAGGGGCAGGCGCTGCCCAGCGCCCTTACAGCCCCACTGGGCTGGAACGGACTTGGGAGGCTTCCGATGGCTAATTAAAAGCATCTTTAATTAGCAGCCTACCTGTGCTGCCAGGCATCACGCGGGGTGCCTCAGCCGTGGGGAACGGGGCTGTGGCGCCTGGGTGCTCAGCCAGGGCTTGCAGCTCGTGTATCTGCGCACACTGTTGCACGCTCATGTGCGAGGGGAGTCATGCGTGTGTGTAGCTGCCTTGCACGCGGCGTGTGTGGATGTTTGGGGGGGTGAACGTGCGAGTGCCCCCCCATGCAGGTGTGTGCCTGGCCGTGGATAGACACGCGTGTGCGTATCTGTACGCGCACAAGCAGGGGGGTTGCGCGTGCATGCGGATGCCTTTTCATGGCCGTGTGCACATCAGTGTCCTGAAAAGGCTTTCACAGGTGTGCACACGTGGCTGCGTCTTTGTGGGTGTGCATGGACACGTGTGTGTACGAGGATGCAGGTGCAGGTGTGTGCGCGGCTGTGCAAAGCACACCTCAGCCCTCTGAGCACCTGGAGACACAGCTGGGGCCAGTGGCTGTGGGGACAGGACCCTGGGCACAGGGACACCCCGTGCCCTTGCAGTGGGCACCCTCTGAAATGGCACCCGGTCAGCGTCCACAGTGCCCCTGGCGTTGCTCCAAGCACCCACAGTGCCCCACAGCACCTCACCCAGCACCCACAGTGCCCCACGGATGGCCACGGGTCCCGCTCTGCCCCCTGCCCCAGGTGCTGGCAGTGCCCATGGGAGCGCAGGGTAAAGCCTGGGGCGGGGGGGTCCGGGCAGGGGGCCGGGGGCCTTGCCGTGATGCCCGGGCCGTCTGCCAGGGCTCATCCATCCCTGCCGGGCGCCACAAAGGCCGGCTTTTGTGCTCACCCTGTGGCTCCTTGGCCCACGGCCAGTGCCGGGGGCGGCTGGCAGGGGTGGGAGCCCCCACACTCCATAAAACCCCCAGGGCCGGGACACTTCGTGCCCAGCCCTCGGCATGGAGAGCCAGCGGCTGTCCTCCTACGGCCGCCGCTTTGGCTCGGCCGCCTCGGTGCGCCGGGGGCTCCCCGCCAGCCCCCCGGGCCGGCCCCGCATCCTCAGCGCCCAGCTGGGGCTCCGCTGGGCCGCCCGCCCCGGGCCGGGCAGGATGGACTTCTCGCTGGCCGAGGCGCTCAACTCGGAGTTCAGGGAGACGCGCACCAATGAGAAGGTGGAGATGATGGAGCTCAACGACCGCTTCGCCAGCTACATCGAGAAGGTTCGGCTCCTGGAGCAGCAGAACAAGATGCTGGTGCTGGAGCTGAACCAGGCGCGGGACCAGGAGCCCTCGCGCCTGGCCGACGTCTACCAGGAGGAGCTGCGCGACCTGCGGCGCCACGTGGAGCAGCTGGCCACCGCCAAGGCCCGCGTGGAGATCGAGAGGGACAACCTGGCTGAGGACCTCGGAAACCTTCGGCAAAAGTAAGGTGCTGCCCTGCTTGGGGTTGTCCTGGGGACCAGGGCAGTGACTGGGATCAAGGTGGCCACGAGGATCAGGGCGGTGATGGGGATCTGGGGGCAACCAGGACCACGGTGCCCACTGGGGCAAGTGTCAGGGTGGCCACCAGGACCAGGGTGGCTACTGGGATGGTGAGCAGAGTTGTCTGGGGGACCAGGATGGTAACTGGAACCGTGATGGTGACAAGGACCAGGGTGTCCCCAGGAGTCAGGGTGGCCACCAGGACCAGGGGCACTCTGGGGACCAGGCAGTGACGTGGGTGACCCCAGGAGGGGATCAGGCTGGTGACGGGGCTGAGAACAGTGACTCTGTGGGACACGGGCTGAGCTGGGGGCTGGCAGGGCTCTGGGCACAGGCGGTAGGGATGAGGGCACAGGGCACGTGCTGGGGGTGCAGGGCAGGATGGCTGCGTGCGGGGACAACGTGTGGCACAGGGGGAAACGTGAGGGACACGTGTGAGGTGTGGGGGACATGGGGACGGGGCAGGAGGATGGCGGGGTAGGTGCTGGCAGCACCACAGGGCTGCGTGGACCCAAAGGGGGGGTGCATCCATGGGGCTGAGCTGCGAGCAGCCACTGCGAGTAATGAGGAACAGTGCCCAAGGAGTAACGGTGCCCAATGAGTAACGGTGCCCAATGAGTAACGGTGCCCAAGGAGTAACGGTGCCTCTCTGCGATGCTGCAGGCTACAGGAGGAGGTGACCCTGCGGCTGGAGGCCGAGAGCACCCTGGCTGCGTACAGGCAGGTGAGGGTGGGGGCCGGACCCTGTCCACGTGCTGCCAGCCCCGGGGCATGAGCGGGGCCGGGCTCAGCACCCCCAGCACCACAGCTCCTGGTGGGACTGGGCAGGGCTGGGATGGGGACGAGTGGGGCTGAGGGGCGGGGGGCACAGCGCCCTGAGCCCACCTTGGGGATGTTCCCTCCTGTTCTGTTCCTTGTGGTGGCAGGACGTCGATGCCGCCGCCCTGGCTCGCCTCGACCTGGAGCGCCGTGTGGGGTCCCTGCAGGACGAGCTGGCCTTCCTCAGGAAGGTGCACGAGGAGGTAACGCCACTGACACCACTGACACACTGACACCACTGCTACACCGTGGGGGAACCGGGAATGGGAAGCGGGCTCTGACCCCCGGTGCCCCGCAGGAGCTGCGGGAGCTGCAGGAGCAGCTGGCCCGGCACCGGGTGCACGTCGAGGTGGACGCCAGCAAGCCGGACCTGACGGCCGCCCTGCGTGACATCCGCACCCAGTACGAGGCCATGGCCGCCAGCAACATGCAGGAGACCGAGGAGTGGTACAAGTCCAAGGTGCGGGGTGGGACCTGGCTGCCGGGAGGGTGCCAACCTCCTCCCGGGATGTCACCTTCATGGGGAGGGGGTCAGCCTTTCCTGGAGCTGGGTGGCTCTGTGAGGTGGTGGCACCGGAGGGTTGGCATCCCTGCTGTCCCTGTTGGTGTCCCATGTCCTGGTTTGGGCCCCAGGGGAGCAGGGACATGTCCCTGTTGGTGAGTCGCAGTCCCTAGAGAGGTGTTCACAGTGAGGGGTCCCAGGGGCACTGTCTCATAGGAGCAGGGATGTGTCCCCAGTGACAGCCCCCCCCCATCCCTTCCTCCTGCAAGAGCAGGGACGTGTCCCCTGTAACACCTCCCATCAGGGATGCGTCCCACGTCCACCATCCCATCACCCCAACGGATCAGTGACATGCCTCCACGAGGTGCCATCAGGAGCGTGCCCAACACCCGCTGTCCCGTCATCCTGTGGTAGCAGGGAAATGTCCCCAGCGGCACATGGCATGGGGGACATGCCCCACGTGCACTGTCCCACCATCCTGCAGGAGCAGGGACATTGCCCTTTCTCCCGTGTCACTGTGGCCACGTCCCTCCTGTGGGAGCAGGGACAGGTCCCCTGGCACGTGCCACTGGGGCTGTGTCCCTCCCGTGGAGCAGAGCAGCATCGTGTCCCCGTGCCACAAGGACGCTGTCCCTGCCCCATGCCCCTGCCCCATGGCACGTCCCCCCCTAGTTCACAGACCTGACGGACGCGGCTGCCCGGCACGCGGAGGCCCTGCGCGCGGCCAAGCAGGAGGCCAACGAGTACCGGCGCCAGCTCCAGGCCCTCACCTGCGACCTGGAGGCCCTGCGGGGTTCGGTAGGTGCCAGCCGGGTGGGAGGGCACAAGGGGGGGACATGGCAGCGGGCAGGGGCCACCACCATGGGGATGCTTGAGGGCACTGCATCCCCTCGCGGCCCCCAGAACGAGTCCCTGGAGAGGCAGCTGCGGGAGCTGGAGGAGCGCTACGCGCTGGAGACCGCTGGCTACCAGGACACGGTGGTGCGGCTGGAGGAGGACATCCGCAGCCTCAAGGAGGAGATGGCGCGGCACCTGCAGGAGTACCAGGACCTGCTCAACGTCAAGCTGGCCCTCGACATCGAGATCGCTACGTACCGCAAGCTGCTGGAGGGCGAGGAGAGCAGGTGATGGCAGAGCGGGGACTCATCCTGCCCCAAACCATCCGCACGTCCTCCTGGTCCCTCTGGGGGTGGGGAGCAGCCCCCAGCTGCCCTGGGCAGAGCGGAGCTGCTGTGTGGGGTGGCGGGGACCTGGTGCTCTCCCCGACGCCCCCGTCACTCCCGCAGGATCACCATCCCCGTGCAGACCTTCTCCAACCTGCAGATCCGAGGTGGGCAGGATGGTGGTGCTGTGAGTGGGGTCTGAGGGCCCGGAGGGCCTGGGGGCTCCGGGGGAGGAGGTGTCATCCTGGCCAGCCCTGCCCCATCCAGGAGTGGGACGTTTTCCTCTGAATCTCAAGGAACGAGGACTCCAGGGTCCTGTCCCTGGCACCAACCTGCTGCCAGGTCCCTGTGCCATGGGGGTCCCCCAGGATGGAGGGGAGGAGTGTGCCATGGCTGCGTCCCCAAGGCCAACCATGTCCCCTATGCCAGCTGTACCCCCAGGGTCAACCCTGTCGCCAAGGCCAACCACATCCCAAAGCTATCCACATCCCAAAGCCCAAACATATTGCCAAGACCAATCCTGTCGCCAGTGCCAGCAGTGTCCCCAGGGCCAACCACATCCTGAAGCCAGTCACGTCCCCAGTGCCAACGATGTCCCCAGGGCCATCCGTGTCCCTGAGGCCCCTCATCCCCAGGCTGCTCACTGCAGTTTTCCAGCCCAACATGTTCCTTTTGGGCCCTTCCGCTTGTGCACGGGTGGAGGGGCCACACGTGGGACACTGGGTCACTGCCGTGTCCTGCCCATGTCCCCCAGAGACCAGCCTGGACACCAAATCCCTGTCAGAAGCTCACCTGAAGAGGACCATCGTGGTCAAAACTGTGGAGACCAGAGATGGAGAGGTGGGAAAGTCCTCATCCATGCCTCCCATGCTGCTTCCCCTCCATCCCCACCTGCCCGGAGGGTGTCCCCATAAGGGGGACACTCGTCATGCAGGTGGGGCCACCATCCCTCAGTCTCACAAGCAGCCTGGGCAGGGAGCCGGGCATCCCGGTGCCCTGCCAACATGGTGTAAGCTGGCTCCAGACCATGGTGGAGCTGAGCCTGGCAGCTCTTAGAGAAAACTGTGTCCCCGTCCCTGTCCCCATTCCCATCCCTGTCCCCAAGGTCGTTCAGAGCCCAGGAAAGCTCAGGAGGGGAGGAGGGCCCAAGCTGGGGTGACGGTCCCTCTCCCTCTGCCTCCAGGTGATCAAGGAGTCCAAGCAGGAGCACAAAGAGGTGGCGTAGGGCGGGCGAGCCGCAGCAGCCACGCTTGTAGCCGTAGCCCCGTAGGTGCCGTCCGATGCTGCGAGGGACCCTGGTGACCGTGCAGGAGCTGCGGGATGAGGTGGGGATGCTCCAGGGGGCACCTCCCTCCTGCCCACCCTCACCTCTCCCACTGCCCCGGGACCCCCTGGTTGGGGCCGGGCAATGTGGGGAGTGGATGGGAAACTCGGGGGGAGGCAAGCAGTACTGGGCAGAGCCCGTTCCCACAGCACAGCAGAGCTGGCGTTTTGGGGGCAATGCCAAGCGTGCACCCTGGGTCTCTGGCTCACCGATGTCTGTCAAAGAAGTCCATCCCATTTCGCTCTCTGCATGCCAGTTGGAAAAGGCAATGGTGCAAAGATCTCTCCCTGCATCCCACCCCACTGCCCACTCTCTGGTCCAGGAGGCCACCCTGAATCTGCCCCCTGTGTCCGGGCCCTGAGCATCCCACGGGGGCTGGAGGGAGCAAGGTACCGGCTGGCCAGGGGCGTTTCCCATCACTGGGCTTTGGGTGCGCTTAGCCAAGAGACACGGGCAGGAGGAAGAGGAGGAAGGAGCCGTGCAGGGAGGCAGGGTGCTGCTGGGATGGTATGAAGGGTGATGTGAGTGGGGATAACGAAGGGTGCCTGGGGGCATGGGGGGGTTGTGGGGCTGGAGCAGCGATGGGCACAGCAGGCTGGGTGGCCTCATTCGCTTTTCCAGGTCGCAGAGCCATCGGGCTGTCCCAGCCCCGAGTGGGTGCCCCCACCAAGGTGCCCCCATCACCACGGTGGAGGGAACAGTTCAGAGGGGCTCATGGCAAGAGGGGACCCATGGCCGTGTGCTTGGCCCCTTGCCTGGGGGATTCCCATGAAGGTGAAAGTGGAGAGAAGGGGAGTGAGGACAGAGGGAGGAGAAGTAAGAGGAAGAGAAGAAGGGGAGGAGGAGGGTGTTGGGACACCCATGGGTGCTCTTGGAGCAGGAGGTTCCTCCCGTGACCCAGGAGTGCTGGGGGAGGACAGGCAGCCCTCCCTGTCCTAGCCAGTTCGTGGTACGACTCCCACCAGTGCAGTTAGCCAGGGCTGCCCAGGTCAAGCCCTGTCCATGCAGGAGCCCGAGCCCAGCTCCTGCATGAGAGGGGCTTGGCAGAAATCCCCTGTCCCAGGGCTCCACGTGGCCTTGGCCCCACATGCATCCTCCCTTGCTTCCCCTGCCCAAACCAGCGCATGCCACCCAGTTGGGGCCGTCACCCAGCCCAGTGCTCACCCGCAGCCCCTGTCCCCAACCTTTGATTTAGCCGCTACCAGGAGCAAAACCTGCCCCACTGCCACCTAACATAGGAGCAACCATCCAGCAGCGCTTCTCGTACCCCATAAACCCGTAGGGATGAGCACATGGATGCCACTCAGTTGCCATCTCCCTCATCCCCTTTGTCCCTTGTGTCTCCCGGCTCTGTGAAAAATTAACGCCCTAATGTCTGTGGCAGCACGAGATGAGAAATAAAGCTTACACAAGTGCTACTTCGATGGTTGTGCCTGCAAGCTGCCTCTCCACGCCGGCCCCTGCCCCAGCCACAGGACGAGCTGCCAGTGCCATGGGTTATTTGGGATTAGCCAGGGCAGAGGGGCCCTTTGGGAGCCCAAACCCACTGCTGGCAGCTTCCTCGTGGGGAACAAAGGCTCAGTCCTGAACCCCAGGACATGGCCAACACATTTGGCCATTTGTGTGTGGTTTGAATACCCGCAAGGGCTTGTGGTGTGGTGCAGGAATAACCCCAAAGCCAGCAGTGTGGCAGGAGATCCCCTTCCCTAGAGGGAGGGAGGAGAAGCACGGACCTGTTCTGGGGGTCTGCAGCCCCAAACCCAGCCCCTTCCCTGCATGAAGGCTGCAGCTCCAGGGGAGCCCTGGGTGTCAGCTGCATCTCTCAAGATCAATGGTTAATTCCTAACGACCTCGTGAAAGGCCGGTGAGGATGGGTTGTGTTGGCAAGCAGCAGAAAAAGCTGTGGGTGAGTAGGGATCATAGGGGGCATTGGGAATTTGGGAGCCCCAGCCTGGCCCAGGGTGGAAGGACGTGGCCAGCGCATGTAGGTTGGATATTGCCACCGGAGAGGGTGCCACGAGACCCTGCACACCGGGAAAGCAGCCCAGGGACTGAGCACTGCGGACCCGCAGTGCTGCCTGGCCACCCGGACAGCTGGCTTCTCCAGGGACAGCTGAAGCCCCCAGGTCACCTCCTTGGGAAAAGGACCAGAGATGAGCCCAGCGGAGAAGTCATGCTCCACACTGAGGAGCAAAAAAGGGACCACCTAAACCCTGCAGAGATGCCATCCTCTTTGGAGGACATCTTTTACAACACATCAATAACAACTAATATAAAGCCAGATATCTCACAGATGCATGCTGAGCTGGGCAAATTCAAACACCAAAACACCACCACCGCCAAAACACAAACAGGGAAATTTCTAAAGATACCCACTGTTTTCATTTGGAGTCTTGTTTTTTCCTTCAAAAATACAAATGTTTCAACTCAAATATTTAAAGACAGGTTTGCTCCAGCTAAGGATCTCAAACAAACACTGGATGTTTTGAAATGTTGGCAGTCAAAGTTTTCAGCAATGAAAAGAACTAAAAAAAAAAAAAAAAAGAAAAAAGAAAAGCCAGAATTAATTGGAGTAAAACAGTTTGGTGGATTACAGTAGACTCTTAGAAAAACAGCCCTAATAAATCACTGACGTGGTCTGAGAACTCTGTAGTGCTTGGCGAGAAAATACAGCAACAACTCCAAGTATTTATTCAAAAAGGATTATATTGTGCTTAAAAGCCTACCACAAACCCACATAAGGGGCCAGGAACAGCCTGTGGTGGTGTGAAATCCCCTCTGTGCCACCGAGCCATACCGCCCAGCAGCTCAGGAACCTTTCCATCTCAGTCCTCACCGCTGCGCTCTTGACCCAAAAGGGAGGATGAGTGGGCGCTGGCAGCATTTCGATCCCAATTATTTCTAATGGTCAAAACATAATATATTTCTGATGAAATAATGGAAAAAGGTGTAGGAGTGACCTGTTGGGGCTGTGTGGGGACGCTACGTCCTCGTGGGACACCTGAACACCTGCCGGCAGCAGCGGCACACGTGGATGCCAACGAAGATGGCGCTGATGAGGACGTAGCTCATGCTGATGGCCTTGATGGCGTAGATCGTCTCGGGATCGTCGAGCGTCCGCCTGCGCTGGCGCTGGTGGCCCACGCTGAGCCGGAAGCCGGCCACCAGCTGGCCCTCCCGCCAGCAGAAGTAGGTGCCTCCGTCGCTGAACTGGACCCGCTGGATGTGCAGGTGGTTTCCATGGTCGATGAAGACCCGCATGCTCTGGTTGACACCCACGAGGAAGTGGGAGCGGTAGAGCCGGACAGAGTCCTTGTCCCAGGCCACGGCGTGCTCGGGCCGGGCTCCCGGGCAGGCGATGATCAGATTTCTTCCTACTGGATGCTTGTGGAACTGCGTGGGGACGTGGGGCAGCCAGGGCTTCTGGCCCAGCTTGTAAATTACGTTGGAGATGGCCTGCACCCCTTCCTGGGGGTCCTGCTCCTTCACGCAGGGGGCCAGGCAGCTTCTGATGGCCACCTCGGGCCTCCAGCGGCGGCCACGGCGCTGGAGCCGCGTGGAGACGGCCCTGGAGCCGCAGGAGGTGACGTTGGGCAGGGCGGTGCGGAAGCGGGGGTGCAGCTTAGGGCTCCGCATGTAGCAGAGTCCGATCCGCCGCTGCTCGCCCCTCACACCGCAGCGGTCACATTTGGTCCAGTCCCAGAAGGTGGTGAAGAGGCTGAAGAGCTTCCCCGTGTAGTCATCCTGGACGTGCTCACCTCTGTCCACAAAAGCCACCGTGATGTGCTTGGTTGGCTGCACGTCCACGTCGTAGCCATAGAAGAAGTCCCCTTTCTTAGTGCCGCACAGGTAGAGGCCCGAGTCCGTCACCTGGGCCCGGAAGACAATGAGACTGAACATTCGGATGCTGAAACGCTTCAGCACATTGCTGCCCACGTGGATATGGCCCGAGTCAACAACCACATTGCCAGCAAAGTCTGTCAGGACCGTGGTTTCCTTGCTTCCCATGGTCTTCTGGAAGTACCAGATGACGTTAGAGACCTCCTCGGGCTTGCAGTTGCAAGGGAGCTCAAAGGTCATGTCAGCCAAGTAAGCGGCGTTGTCAAACATCAGGAAAGCGGGACAAACCATTCGCTTGTAGATATCTTCTTTCTCCTCAATTGCAAAAGAGTGCAGCACATCTACCATGCAGAGGAGAAATACAGCTCTTGGCAGCCCGGTCTCCATCACGCCCAGCAGCCTTCTGCAGAGCGAACCCAGCCACCACGTCCTTGGTGTGGCGCGGGGCTGGTGGTGTCGGCACCAGGGCAGGGACCAGGGCACACACACACCAGTTCGCTCAGCAGGGATGGGGCTTGTAAGAGACTAGAAGGTGGACACCCAGCCTGTGGCTGACAGCAGGGATCCAATAGCAGTTGAAATCCCTCATCCCAGAATAACAGCTGCTGCATGCATCTGTTGTTGCAGCAAAGCACATTTGTCCTGCCCCGCGGCAGCCTGTCCCTGTCTGGGACGTGGCCTGTCCCTGTCCCCGCGTGTCCAGGATGTGCACTCTAGAATGTTTCCAGCTGCTCTAGAGCGCATCGTGCCACTGGGCAACGAGCAGAGATCGCTTGTGTAGCATGGCTGCAGAGACAAAATGCAGCCTGTGTGGTGGGAAGAAGGGAACTGCTGCTGTTTTCTTGAAAGAAGTAAACATTAAGGATTGTACCAACTCTTCTGAGTGCAGTGATCATGTGGAAGAACCTCCCCTGATGGCAGCTGACCTCTGTAGCCCAGAACCAGAGGTGACAAACACTGTATTTATCTGTATCTTCCCTGTTGGCTGTCCAAATGTGTGTGCTGAAGACCCACCACACAGGCAATGTTTGAGACTCCCCCTCTTGGAGTGATCGAGGGGGGCTTTTCATTCACATCCTCCTTGGCTGATGCTGGAACCAACCCTGGAGGCTTAAAAGCATCTCTCCTATGGTAAAAGTGAGTAATTTGCTCCCCACTGACTCTGGCCAGACCTTCAGCTCAGGTTCTGGCACTTCCTGATTGGATCGTGACTGCTTGGGAAACATTCCAGCCAGTCCAACAGCCCTTCCTTCCTCTTGCTGACATTCACACAATCACTCCTTCAAGGAGGAGCTCAGTGCTTGTGCCTGCATTTCATTTCTCCTGAGTCTTCTCACCAAACAACAGGGATTTTGCTTTTCCCCAAGTGGCGGGGGTGCAGCAGGCTGCTCCCATTCTTCACATAGATGTGAGTGCAAGCCCTGAGCCACAGGACTGCTGAAAGCACTGGGGTGTTCCCACCACAGCTGAAACTGCAGCTAGCGCAGGCTGTCGTACCGGGGCCATTCCTGAATCCTGCATCCTGACCACAGGATCCTCCAGGATCTTCCCATTTCATTTGAGATATCAGTGCTTGGCTTTCTGTTAGCCATCAGGTTTGCAAGTGTTGTGCAAAGGTAACAGGAATGGCACCAACGGCAGATTGCAAGGACACATGTCCCCATGGTTGATGCCACAAAGCCTGTTAGGAGCTTAGTGGTTTCTACAGAGAAGGTGGGAGAGGGTGAGTTGCAGTCAGCCAGGGGTGACTCTACCTTTTCCTCCTCTGCCTGGGTTTTCAAACAAAATGGACCTGGCAGTTTCTGAGCTGAATTCAAGGGAACCCGAGCAGTGTAACATGCACTGGGCTCCTCAGCGCCCCTGGGAGAAGCTTGAGGATCTTCCCAGACCAGCAATAAAAGAGAAGTTGATGGGTAGGTGCTGAGCTGTACAATATGAGAGTCTTCCTGAAGCCTGCAGCCTAAACAGAAAGGCCAGTCAGTTTGGACAATATTTGGCAGCACTGGAGAGTCTCTTTGTTGGACTGATGCTTGTCAGTTCCCTTTTAATTTAAATTTATGTAAATTTTAGGCAAACCATATAGCGTTCAAGATGATAGGACAATATCTTAGAGATTTCCTCATGGCCTACTTAAAATAGCTGTTGGATCAGCCCCAGATATAGCACCTCGCATAGTATTTCCATTCCCATCAGCCTAATTTCAGCGGCTGCATGGTTAAGCATGAAGTGCCACTGATTACATTTCTTAAATCCTGAGTGACAATGGACAGAGGCGGAAAAAGGAAGGAACTACTTGCATTTTGGCTTCTCCTTCATAAATGCCTGCTTAATTTTTCTTTCTCTTGTTTTTTTTCTCCCCATCTAAGAGATTCTCACAGAATTGTCCTGTGAGGACACTCTGCCCCAGAGATCACAAAGTACACAGAGTCCTCTCTGTAACTAACTTTTATTTGGCAGAACTATTGCTCTGGGTGGCTCCCAGGTACAGGGAAATGTACAGCAACACTCCAGAAGTATCTGAATTATCCTTAACTATCTCACACAGTATCTGATGCCAAAGCCAAGCTGTAAGCCTCTTTTCCACTCTGCTTCTGCATGACCCTGGTGCTTCTGCTCCTTCAGCTGACTTGGTAACATTTCATCAGCTCCATCATTATCCTTTCCTCGGCTTCCTTTTGCAAGCTGGTGTCTGTGAGGTGGGCTTCCCTCTCTGCTTTGCAGCTGGCTGGGCCACTAAGGTGGCCAGGGGTCCAATAATCCCTGCTCATGCTCTGCAGCTTCCTAAACAAATCCCTGGTGCTCTCCTTCTCCAACTCACTCAGAAGATCCACGTTTAACCCAAAGCGCTTGGTGCCAGAAAGGCTCTGTAAGATCTGAAGGACAGCTTCTCTGTCTTCATGACAGATGTTCTCTGCCAGCACAGCAAGGAATTCACCCAGGAGGCCAAAACCCAAGTCAGCCTGAAAGATTCTGCCCAAGGCCTTCCCTTCGAGTTTAAGCAAAAGCTGGTATTTTTCTTTTCTGCTTTTTAAGCATCTGCGCCAATCTCGGTAAAATTCGGCGGAGGTTCCAGGCAGTTGATCCAGCTCCTGAAGGAAAAAAATAATTGTCAAGTTCTTTCTGTTTTGTTCCCACTTGAAGATTTGAAGATTTTTATTCCCCCCTCATCAGTCTGTGGGTATGTCTAACAGATGCTTTTAATACAGGCTTTGATAGCACCAAGGGCTCCGTAAAGCTTGTGAGGTAGCAAAACATGCAGAAAGATGAAGAAAGATCAGGTTTATCAAGCCCAAAAGAAACCAGAGAACTTAAGAGGAAAATAAAGGACGAATAGGTGAGACCTGAAACACAGTGTAGATGAACACAGACCATCAGTGAGTAGTCCAAGCCCGAACCAGAACCAAACACACTAAACACTCTCCTAGAACTGCGATAGTTCAGCAAAAGCCTGTCTCCATCTCGAGCATCAAGAGGCAAATCAAACAGGTGAGCAGATAAAAGATAAGGGGCATAAAACCCATAAAATACAGTGATGACTCTAACATACTGTCTTGTAACATACTGCATCCTACAAGCAGTATGTTAGCGTGACTAGAAGAGAGCCAAGCTCAATGTGGCATCTCAGATAAAAGGAAATCCTGTTTTATACAACATGTAATTGAACTGCTGAACTCATCACTGCTGACTTAACTGACGCACAGACCGAAGAAGGATTAAAATGTTTAGGCTTTTATACAGATAGTGAGAACAAGGCACAGCAACATCAGGCTGTGTCTAAACACAAAATGCAGAAGCCCTGGAGATCTGAGCCCAAGCACTAATGGGATTAGGAACAGAGTTTGCTCTGGGGAGATCTCTGCTCACTCCAAGCAAATACAAAGCTGCCTAGAAGAGCTGCAAAAGGATGTCACAATAAACAGGCAAATGAAATTCACTGTCAAAAAATTCATGCGATGCTTGTGAGAAATATCTATGCAAAACATCTCTGGCTAGGGAAACGTCCAGTGACAGACTCCACTGTAGCTCCCATCAAGCAGGTGGGTCTCACTGTCATCGTGTCACTGGGCTAGCAGGAGTCACCACAGATATTCTTTTGAAGACATCAGCTCGTTCTCAGCAGCAGTCAAAATGGCAAAGCCAATATTGGGAGCTAATAGGAAAGCAACTGAAAATAAAACAGAATGGTTGTTTTATATCTCTATAAATCCAGTGGGTGCCTGAGCCTTGGATGCTGACTGCAGTTGGGCCCCTCTTATGCGTAAGAGATAACCCAGCACCAGAGAAGAGAAGGGAAACAAAGGCAATGGCAGTATAAAACGCCTTCCATACCAGAAGACATTCAACTGACCAGGACTCTCCAGCCTGGGAAAAGTCTGCTGCAGAGGGCAGGAAAGATGTCAGTCAGATCACAAATGGCCTGGATATAAAAGGTTTTGTCACCGCTTCCCACAACCGAAGAACTAAGGGGAGCACCCAATGAACTCATCAGGCAGCAGGTTTAGAACGAAATAGCACTTTTCTGTATCATGCATAATTAAACCGTGGGGCGAAAAAGAATTGGCTACATTCACAGAAGATGCGTTATCTGCATCTATTAAATGTGATGATCCAGATGCACAGCCTGGCTCTCGGCCTCTAAACTGCAGCCAGCTGGAGGAGTGCGGTCAAGGGAGGGCACTCTTCCCCAAGAATCTGTTACTGGCCACCGGCAGAGGCAGGGTGTTGGGAGCTGTGGTCCGACGCTCTGCAGCTGGCCCTAGATTCCCACAGGGTTGAAGCAGACTTTCTTTGAAGCAGCTGGTGCAAGCCCTTAGCAGCCACAAAGCAGGGGCCAAGACTGAGCCCTGCGGTTATCTAACTCAGTGTTCCTGGGGTTTTTGAGGGCTTGCTCACAAGCAGAAATAATTCTGAATAATTCTTGTGCTTTAAAATAATACTCAAATTATTTTGGAGTAAATTTTAGATGTGGATGGAGTCCCAGAAAGCGTCTCCCTTACCTGGGGTATCTCCACATCGCCGGCTTGCTGGTCCTTCGTGTGGCCTGCACAAGGGTTCCACAGCACGTTTCTCTTGTTCCCCATTTTGTCCTTTTTCTCCAGTGGCTTCAGGTGTGATGCCAGCACAATGTCCCTGCAGGCAACAGGAAGGGGACAGAAGACCAGAAACTTTGAGGCTGCACTCCTGCACAGTGCCTCCTGCGAGGCAGACCATTTCCGAGCTCGCGCCATACACAGCAAATGAGACTGGCGTTCACTTCAGACCATGAAGCATCAGAGAGGGATCAGAGGAAAATAAAAGACAGCACGTGGGACACTTGGCAGGCACATCCTCCTCACACGCTCCGTATTAACCCAGCCGTCAGGCCCCATGAGGCAGGAATTGCCCTGCAGGCTGGACTGCTGCTGAGCACCGTGGTTCCTGCCCGACACGGGCAGGGCGCTGCCAGTTCCACCCAGCAGCTCCTGCCAGAGCCAGGGCCCAGGAACTGGCAGGACACTCTTTTCTCCTGCTTTTTTCTTATGGTACTCTGAAGCTTTGTGACTTTGGGACCCCCACAGGAAAGACCCTACATTCTTAAAGGCCCTAAGGATTGTTTTGTAGCTTGGACAGGTACGTGTTTGTGGATTCATTTGAATTCAGCATCTTATTACACTGATGCCTACAACTACCTACAGCAGCCAGGACTCAGCAGCTCACTTCGTTGTTCTCATCCCATGGGATGAACATCTGAGCCCACAGCCCTGCCAGCAGCCAGCGGGAGATCTTTGAAGGGCTCCAGGTCCCTGCTGCTACACCGGCAGCCTTTGCTGGTGAAGATGCTGCACCCACAGCGAGGAGCTGCTCTGCCGCCTCCCTCGGATGGCTTCTAGCTGCAAACGCTACAGTTGCATTGCAGATTTTCTGTACAGAGCAGGAGTGTGATCTTTGATCATGCTCTAGCAGCTACACTGACAAAACTGCAGCAGGGAATCCTTTTACAGGGACTGGGGAGAGAGCAATAGGAGAAAATGCCATAAATGCCATTTTAAACTCTTTCCCTTTCACAGATCCGATAGCGTGACCAAATTCCGGCAGGATGAGGCCGTGAATGCAATTTGCTCCACTCCTGGATAAGCCTGGTCAGAGCCCTGGATCTGGCTGCGGATCTTTCTGCGTATATCAAGGAATGGGGACTTGTGCAAGGAGGGCATTAGGAGCACTGCTCCTCCAGGGAGCATCCCTGCCATCCCCGGATCATAAATCTGTTCCCAAACCACCTCAGACAAGGCGATGACGGGTTTGGGAGCAAGAACGCGCTGAGCTGGGTGCGTGGGGATGCGCGCACTGCCCTGTCCTTCCACACCGCCAGCACCGCCTGCGGCTGGAGGAGTGGGAGGGGAGGACAGAAGGTCAGGATGGGCTGCCAGGGGCTGCGCTGCACCAGGGAAAGCATCACAGCGGGGTAAACCCAATGCCTTGGGGTGGCTGGTTTTCCACAGGCTGAGGCCAGTGCCTTGGACTCAGCACAACACGCTGGTGACAGCGAGTCGGCAAGAGAGCTCCAGGTTGGGACAGCTGAGATCTTAGCAGGCAGAAGTTAAGCTGCCAATGTTTTCCGCCAACTTTAAACAAGACCAGTTCGGTCAGATCAGCGCTTTGTGTCACAGGGCCAGAGTTTTCAAGCACCCTGGGAACCCTGAAGACAGGTTTACTGCACCGTCAAGCCACGCTCATAGCCACCCAGGGCATAAAGCGCATACAGGGAGCTCGGGAGCGAAGGGTGCCTCTTGGAGCCTTTTGGAACAAGGTGTGAGCTCAGAAGCAGCTGGGTGATCCCATCAGCGTGTGGTGCATTTACATCTGTATTGCAAGAGGTCTAAAAATCCACCACCACCCCCAGGGGGCTGCGCCAGCACCGTGTCCAGAGCACCAGGCACCAAGCGGAGCCTCTGCGGTGCCGAGAGAGACGTGACACAACCCCCTCAGTGCCAAGGCCAGCGACTGCAGCCGACGGCACTAACTAATCTCCACAGGGTACAGAATGATTTGAACCCTCCCTCAAGGCGTCCTGGGGACGACAGTGCACAGGGCCAGCCCTCGGCCGGACCTGAACTCCTCGTAGGAGGCGACCCGCTGGCGCACGGCACGGAACTTGGCGCTGTCCTCCCTTGCGTGCTTCTCGTCGGCCGCCAGCGCTGCCCGCAGCTCCTCGTGCAGAGCGCCCAGGTCGAGGGCTCCGTCCGCCTCCATCGCCCTGTGGCTGCCAGCCCGGGGCTGTGTGGTAACGCGGCACCCAGAGGGGGCAGGGAGCTCCTGTCGCGACAGGCAGGACTGGACGGTCTCAGGACGGTCTCAGCACGCGGCCAGCTGTGGGGGCAATGGCTCCTGTTGCCGCAGCCTGGCCGAGCACCTCGATGGCAACAAAGATCCCTGTTACTATCGCAATAGCGCCCTGCCAGGCTCGTGGCTGGCCCCAGAGACCCCACTCCTATCACGACAGCCCCATGAGGCCGCACACACTGACAGCAACAGGGACCCCACTCCTGTTGCGACAACCATGCAGGGATGCACGCACAGCCACCCTCACTCCTGACTTGATAATCCTGCCAGGCTGCGCGCCCCAGCACCCTCACTCCTGTCGTGACAGCCTCGTTGGGCACTGCACACCACCACCCCTCCACCCTGCCACCCTCACTCCTGTCACGACAGTCCCGCTGGGCTGCGCACCCCAGCACCCTCACTCCTGTCGCGACAGCCTCGTTGGGCGCTACACCCCGCCACTCCGCCACCCTCACTCCTGTCGCGACAGCCTTGTCGGGCACTGCACCACGGCACCCTCACTCCTGTCGCGACAGCCCTGCCGCCCCGGCCGCGCTCGCTCCCGTTGCCATAGCGCCCGGCCGCGTGGCGCCAGGCCCCGGCGGGGCTGCCCGGGCCGCGCCTGACAGAACCGGGCCCGGCCGCCCCCCGGTACCCCCCGGTGCCCCCCGGTAACCCCGGCCTCGCCTCGCCCCGCGCGGCCCGGCGCTGCCCGCGGGACTCCCCCGGCTCCGGGCTCGGCTTGGGCCGGTCGCGGCAGGCGGCGTGGGCAGCCCGGGGCCTTCCGCGGGGCTGTCGGCGGCGCCAACGGCCTGAGCGGCGCGGCGGGGAGAGCCGGCGGGTACCGGGGGCACCGGGACAGGGCTGGGGGTACCGGGGGTACAGGGACGGGGACACCGGGGTACTGGGAGTACAGAGAGTACAGAGCCGGGGGTACCGGGGTACCAGGACGGGGGCACCGGGGGTACAGGGCCCGGGTTACAGGACCGGGGTTGCCGGGGGGCACCGGGTACTGGGGGTATATGGCCGAGGATACCAAGATACTGGGGGAACTGGGGGTACCGGGACGGGGCACTGGGGTACCGGGGTGTTACAGGGCCGGGGGTACCGGGACAGGGCTGGGAGTACCGGGGGCACCGGGTGCTGGGGGTACCGGGACAGGGCCAGGCAGGGGGTCCCGGTGGTCCCAGGCCGTGGTCCAGGGGCTCCGTGTCCCCCTCTGACCCCCTCCCTTTGCCCCCAGCATGGACACCGACCTGTACGATGAGTTCGGGAACTACATTGGGCCGGAGCTGGACTCGGACGATGAGGACGATGAGCTGGGCAGGGAGTCCAAGGACCTGGACGAGGTGAGCGGTGGGGGTGCGCTGAGGCCTCCTCCTGCCCCTCACTGCCCGTGATGGTGCTGGGGGGAAGCCGCACGCAGCAGGTGCTGAGCGCCCATCCCTGCACTGGGCTGTGCTGCCCATGGCTTCCTGCAGCGATGGGTCTGGCTCTGGCTTTGCTCCCGAGGATCACGGGTTTGGTTTTGGAAAGATCCCGTAAAAGGTGTCTTGCTGGTACCGTGATAAGGAGGAGGAAATGCTGCTTCCGTGTGAATCGCTGCCAGAACTGGGAGCTTTGGTAGTTCGAGTCACATTTGGCTTTTTTGTTTGTGTTCAAAGGATCTGTGTGCTTTATGTAAGGTTTTTATCTGACCCCAAGATGCGCCAATGCCACTGCGCTATTGCGAGGAGCTCGACTCCCTGTTGCCAAACACTGTAAAGCTCCACAGAGGGTAGCAGCGAGGCATGTGGGCAGCGTTGAGGACAGTAGGGGCAGGCGCTCTGCTGTGTGACACCAGGGGAGGCGATGAAGGACAGCGGGTGCCCCTTTTGTGTTACAAGCCTAAAAGTGGGGTTTGCATGTGCGGTGGTTGTGTTCCGTGTGCCAGTGTGGTTCTGTCGTGTCTGTGAGTGAAGGACAGAGCTGCTGCCTGTGCCGTCTGTTTGAAGTGGGGCCGTCGGCAGCGGGCACACGGTGGGGGGATGCGTCCTGCTTCCCAAAGGCATTTCTGCAGATTGCTCCAAAGCTGGTTGTGACGTGCCGGGTGATGATTTCCTGGCTGCCTGTGGGTTTATGGCTCTCTGGATATACGATGCCAAGCACTTTCTGGGGCAGTTAAGGTTTATAGAGCGCTTTGGTGCCGGCAGCAGCTAAATGTGAACGTTGCTTGCAGCTGGAGGACGATGACGATGATGATGATATGGGGGACCACGATGAAGACCACCCTGGGATGGAGGTGGTGCTGCACGAGGATAAGAAGTATTACCCCACTGCCGAGGAGGTCTATGGGCCTGAAGTAGAGACAATAGTGCAAGAGGAAGACACGCAGCCTCTCACTGGTAAGTGGTGACAAAGCAGCGAGGTGGGAATGGGGTGAGAACTTATGGATCCTTGGAAAAGGGAAAATAATGTTCCCTTCCATTCTCCCCATCAGTTTTAATGTCCCTTTTGAATTCCCTGTCAGCCCCAGGGCAAACTTTTCTGTTTGTCTAGCGATGCCCACATTTTAGCACTCTGGATTATTGCAAAAGCTAAGCAAACTGTCTTTTGAAAAACAGATATTAACAGACGCTGCAAAGATATTTAAAGAGAAATGAAAATGTGTTTAAGGCATCTTGCTTGATCCTCGTAAAAAAAAAAAAAAAGAATCTGTCAGCTTTAAAAATGTGTTTGTATCTGCAAAAATTCCCTCTTCAGCATGACTGTTTCTGAGAGTGTTGGGTTCAGGTCACTGATAACAGCACTGCATTGTTCTTTCTCTTGTTTTCAGAGCCTATTATTAAACCTGTGAAAACCAAAAAGTTCTCTTTGATGGAACAGACGTTACCGGTCACTGTCTATGAGATGGAGTAAGTAACATGTAGAGTTTTAAGCGTGTACTTTGGATAAAGCCATCTGTGCTGTGATTTCCTTGCTTTTTGTTGTTTACAGGCAAAGGTAGGGAGTCAAAAGGGTGTGTTCTGTATGGAGGAGGAAGCTTACAAGGGGCAGTGGCTTGCTTTCTTACTAACACCAGCAATATAACGGAGTGCAGCTGTTTCCCAGAATTTGAACCAAAAAGAAGAGGAAGAAAGTCCAAGGCTAAACATTTTACAGTTATTTTGCCTCCCCGGCAGGCAGCACAGTGCAGTTATCTGACACCAGAATGTAAATCTTTTCTCGTCTCAGCAGCTGATAGAAAGCTCGGCAGTCGGAAACCTTTGTGTTGCAGATTTGCCGAACACAAGTTTTCCTGACTGGCTCAAGAAGTATTTATTCGGTCAGCGTGTGGCACACCTCATCCTCCTACAGCCAAAAGGGACGTTCTGATTTCATCCCAGTGCATGTAGGCCTACGGCTGTCTCAAATTCATTCCTGTCTCTCCTGGAGGAATTTCCAGGGAGAATTTGTCTGCTGCTGGTTGTACAAAAGCCACTGCCAAGCTGTGTGTGGGTCAGTGCAGGCTGCCCAGCTAAGCTGCACTGCTGTGCTTGACGGTGCCTGCTGGCAAAGCAGCCCCTGGTACAGCAGGAGAAAATCTTCCAGGGGGGAGGAAAAAAAAAATCCAAGCAACTTTAAAAGCTGAGATTTTGGTAAAGAATAAAAACACTTGTTTCCCTTGTCTACGAAAATATATGATCTTATTGCTGACGCCTAGGCACTGCATTCTGCTGATGTGTAGAGGGCGTTCTGGATCCTCATGTTCGTGGTGTTTCTGTATGTTGTTTTCTGTTTGAGGATGGGCAGATTGAGCTGCGTGAGCGTTTTGCTAGGCTGGTATTTCAACCCATGCACTGCTTCATGGGTGCTCAGAGCCTTTTCCAGTTCTCAATAGCTGTCTTCAAGTGTTGATACCAAATCCAGATGCAGGCTTAGCAGCAGTTCCCAGTACGCTGAGCAGCCCCCAACACGCTCAGTCCTTTATACCACCAAGGATCCTGTTATCTTTTGGCAGCAAGATTTCCCTGGAGTTCATACGCAGATGCCCAGGACCTTTCTGAAATGGGCTGTCCCCTCTGTTACTGGTATGGCTGTGCTCATTGACCAGGGAGATTTTTCGGTACAGCCAGATACAAAGCAAACCGTATGCTTGGTCTTATTTTTCTAAGCAGCCCGTTTTGCACTTAGTCGATGGCCTGTACTCTTCATTATCTGCTGCTTTTCTGAGTCCTGTGTCCTCTGCGCGTTCCTTCAGTAATGAATTCTTCTTCCTGTTCGTTGATCTAAATGGTTACGATGGGGCCAAGAGGAAGTCCCTGTGGGACTTAACCAGAAACCTGCAAGCTTGGTATTGATTTCACATTTAGCCTTGCTTTAAGACCAATAAGCAAGCTTTTAATCTGTATCGTTATTGATTTTTGTATTTTTTTAGCTCTTAATCAAAATCTCATATGCTAAGAAGACTGCCGCATCAGGGAAAATTAAAGGAGTTTTAAAAGGAGATTATTTGACAGGACTTAATATCTACAAACCCATAATAATTGGTATTTGTTTTATAGCTTCCCGTTATTTTTTAGAGTAGCTGCTAATTTAGGATCTCAATTATATTTTGGCCAGGATCTATGCAGAAGTGACCAGTCCATCATTCCCTAGCTCAATTGCTGCTTCTAAAAAGATTTAAATTCCATTACTGTTTCCTTGAGTCCCTGGGGATATCGCTGTTTCAAGACCTGAAAATCAGAATTAATCGTCTGTGGAGCCCTATGGCCATCTTTTAAAAATGTGTGGGGTGCTTGTTCTCTGCCCCTGTGATTTAGATGACTACCTGCCACTATTTGAGCGGAAGTATTTCATCATCTGAGTACATGGATGTGACTTTCGCTCTAATACTGACGAGAAGAGAAGGAAGATATTCAGTAATATTTCATCACTGGCAGTTTTACCAGCTCTGTCTCCTCCCACCCACTGCCATCTGTCTAGCATTCCAACTCTCTTGTCCTCCCCATCTGGAAAGTGGGATTCTTCCTCCGCAGGGCATCGGCAGAATGAAAGTTTGGAGAGGATTTGGAGGGACCTCAGATAGAAAGCGTAGCTGAAATGGCACCTACTTTTCTTAGATGCAGCAGAAGCCTCCAACAGTCTTTTGTGTTTCATTCCTCCAGTTTCCTGGCAGATCTGATGGACAACTCGGAGCTAATTCGAAATGTGACTCTGTGTGGGCACCTTCACCATGGCAAGGTAGTGTGAATATCCAAAGTGTGTTGGGTGGTACTCATGATCTCTCTCTTCCTTACTTTTACTGTTGCTCTTTTGACCCCCTGATCTTTGTGGCAGCATTCTCGTTCTCCGGCAGATCCTGTTGCTCTGCAGTTATTTGTGGCTTTTCTTTCAGCCATGTGGAAATAGTTCTGTACTCACCTTTCTCTGTACTGCATAGGAGGGATGGGCTCGTATATGTATGCGTCTGTTTGAACATGGTCACCTCTTTTTTCTGATGATCTGATTTTTCAGACTTGTTTTGTTGACTGCCTGATAGAACAGACGCACCCAGAAATCCGGAAGCGCTACGACCAGGATGTAAGTGAGCTTTCAGCATATTCCTGCCTTTGGCTCATATGTGGGGAAAATGTGGTTTTGTGATCAGAACATAGGACTGGAAACCCAGAGTACAGTCCTAATTCTGGTTCTATTTTTGCCATGCTAACCATGTACAGAGAATTATCATATCCTGTTTCAAACATAGTGTTTGATACAAAAATGTGATATTCTGACTTTTGCTTTGTATTTGCAGCTTTGCTACACTGATATATTGTTCACAGAGCAAGAGGTAAGTGAGCCTTGCAGAACAGGCAGTGATTTTTTTACAGTTGTCTTATGCTTTACTCACAGTTAGTTGTTGCAGACTGCTTCTTCCTCTTTCTTTTATCATCTTTATGTGCCTTCCACATTTAGATTATTTTTTTCAGTAAAATGATCTGCTCCTCTTGGCTTTGCCTCAGTAAGGTCACTGATACAACTTTCTTCCAATTCCTGCAACTCTCATCTCCGTGTATGATTTTATCTACCTGTGTAAAGCTGAAGATCTGTACTGGAGTTATCCCAGCATACCTGGCTGTAGGCAGCTACTGCCATTTTGAGGGAAAGAGGTGGAAGGGGTTTGCAGCAGTGGTGGATAAGGAGAAAAACTGAAGTCAAAATACACGTTTCTCCTAGGTTTCTTTTGATAGCAAACCTTAGCTGGGTGCTCTGATTCCATGTGGTATGGCATGGATAGGAATTTGATTTAGTTCTACTCGCTAGATATTGTCACGGCCAGAACAATCCTTTGAAGCATTGCTTTCTCTTCACCTTACTGCTGTGCTCTCTACTCTGTATGATTAAATCTTAGGCTTTGAGGTATAACTTGATAGCAGAAGAAGGGTGAAAGCACAGAAAAATATGGATCTTCTGTCTCTGGCATTGCATATTATAATTCCTTAGCTGGAGTCAGCACAGATTGTGTGGCCCAGGAGTGGTAGCTCACCAGTCTGAGCTGGGGGAGCTGGGCTGGGCAGCGCAGTGATCTGAGGCTGCTGCTCCCTCCCTGTAGGAAGAGATTGTGCTGGGTGGATGTTTACTCCTTTCAGTCCTTTTGATTAATTTGTCCTTGTTCATCTTTTACATGGTGATTTTTCTTTTTCTTTCTCTTTTATTGATAATCCTGCTTTCCTGTCTTGCAGAGGGGAGTAGGGATCAAGAGCACACCAGTGACTATTGTTCTGCCAGACACCAAAGGAAAGTCTTTTCTCTTCAACATCATCGACACCCCAGGTGATTGTGTAATCCTGAAAATCCTGGTTTGGGATGCACTTAGCTGAAGGCAGCTTGATGTGTGAAGCAGATACATGACCACATGATTCAAGGTTTCTCTCGTTAATGAAACTCTTTGGTCCTCTGGGCAGTGCCATGGGTAGGAGCAGAACAGCAAAAACACGTACAGCTCAGTGGTTAATGAGAGCCTTCAAAGAACTTCTGTGTTGGATTGTGGTGGGTCTGTGTAGCATTGGCTCTCAGAAGAACAAAGTGAGAATCTATACCCTGAAATCTATACCCTGATCCACCTGGAAATGTCACTTAAGTGCAATGAAATCCTGGTTTTTTTTTTTTCAAGATGGAACCCCGTGCTTCGTTTTGTTTTTGTAGATGATTTCAGTCCAGTCCTGGGACCCAAGCCTTTCACTAAGTTCATTCTTCACAAATCACTTCCAGCCTGTACTGCTGGCTCGTAGCTAGGCTTGTGTTTCTGAATAGTGGGCACAGTGAAGGTTGATGAGGCTGAAAATGTTTGACTGAAGTACATGAGAAGCACATGTAGAATTGGATTTTTTAGGTACCAGTGTGCACGGTGCGGACTGTGGCTTTCTCAAATGCTGTTGCCCACTGTTCCTTCAAGGAGTTCACTCAAGTCTTCTGACAGGCTCCTTTGGGGGGATGTAATCACAGATCAATGTGCTGCAGGAAGCTGAGATTTTAGGAAAGAGGGTCTTGGGATACATCTGTTGAGTTACAGCTAAAGCTAAGAGAAGTTAAACACAGGAAGACGGGAGAGAAAGGCCTCAATTCTCTGGTGGAAAACAATCTCTCTCCTTTTCTTGAAGTACTTGCACAGGGTTGTGAGAAACATAGTAACAAATGTGAGGAAAAAAAACTGTTAAACTAGTTGTGTTTATTCTCAAAAAATGGCATTAAAACTGAAGCAATTCCCTACGCAGAGCTCTGCAGCCACTCCTGAGTCACTGTCCAAGGAGGAAGCAGTCTGTGTTCAGCCTTGCTGGTTACTGGTGACCAGAGCAAGCCACAGAGCTGAGGGGTGGCTTTCCACCCTCTGCAATGCTGGGGTCAGGGTTGAGCTTACTCTCATTCTCACCTCTGTTTGTTTGTTCTTTCTGAAGGTCACGTCAATTTTTCCGATGAGGTGACAGCAGGCCTTCGTATCTCAGATGGCGTTGTGCTTTTCATTGATGCAGCTGAGGGGGTGAGTGTCACATTCTGCCAGAGGTTCATTTCAAACTCTTATAGTGGAGTCCTTGATCCTGCTTTATCATGAAGGCTTGGGATGGGTTCAGCTTTCAGTACTGAAGGGTTTCTGAAGGACAGTTTGAGAAGGAAATGTTTTTCAGCCAAATCAGGGCATCAGGCCTCCAGCTTCTGTTGCCAGGTTTGGCGTGATGCATGTAACCTGTAGGCCCTAACTTGTTCGCATCTCCATCTCCGTAATATCTAAAATTGAACAGGTTATTTATATCAGAGTGTCCAAGGGGCAGGATTCAAGGAATTTGGTTGGGTTAGCACCTAATTCTAAATCTCAGGAAGATCAGCTGATGGCTGAGTTTAGGCTTTTCTACAGGCTGCAACCCTGCCTGTAAGGGTCATTGCCTGTCATGCCCTAGATAGCATTTTGTGGAGGACTTTTGCTAGGGTGTTTGTGCTCATTATTCCCCGCAGGTGATGCTGAACACAGAGAGGCTGATCAAGCATGCAGTGCAGGAAAGGCTAGCAGTGACTGTGTGCATCAACAAAATAGACCGCCTGATCCTGGAGCTGAAATTGCCCCCTACAGATGCCTATTACAAACTCCGGCATATTGTAGACGAAGTTAACGGTCTGATAAGGTATGTGCTTGGGATGGTGTGTTATTAGTGCTTGCTGTCCATGTTTCACTGCAAATGCTTTTCTTTGGGAGCCCTTTGTGTGCAAAAAGTCTCACGAGCTTGTCTCTTAATATGTTAAATCGCAGAAAATGGGACAAGAAGAAGCAGTGGGAGTTCATCTCAGATGAGGCACGATTGGCTCTTGTTGTATGACTTCTGATAGGCTTCATGGGATCAGCACTTTTTTCCCTATTACAAAGTATGGAAAGTGGACATAGGGCTAGAGGGGGGAAACTTCTGCGTTCCCAAATGTCTCAAATACCCTAAGAAGTCCAGGCTGTATCCCAAACTGTAGGCTGAAATGTCTCAAAGCTCCTAAAAGTTATTTACAAAAATAAAGGGAATTTGCTATCCCAACCCCTAAACAGAGACTATAATATTGCTGTGGTCAAATCTCCTTGCAAGACCCTCCTCAGAGAAGGGGCGGCCATCTTCTCTAACCTTGACAATTGCAAGACTTCCTTTCTGTGGGTTCTTTTGTCACTCAGGTGACTTTCTTAACAGCATTCTTCCCTTTGGTTTGTGTTGGCACTGTAGCTTGGATAACCCCAAAGTGAATTTGCACACAAGCTCACTTGCATGCTTCTGTCGAGTTGCTACTGGCATCATGCAGCTCCTAGCAGGATAATTCATCCTGTTTAGCATGCCTGTGAACTCATTAAAATCATTTCAGTTCAATTCTGTCCTTGTTATTTGCCTTGTATTATCTTTTCCTTTGGTTGACTGACTTTGCTGGCTTGTTTAGGGGAAGAAAAACTCTACCTGATAAACAATACAGAGCACTTGTGCTGATAATTTTTTAGTTCTAGGTCTTTAAATATTTCTTTGTACGCTAATGCTTTGAGGTTTGTAGTCATAATATGACACTGATCCTGAAATTCCAACAGGTGAGCACGTTGCAGCTGGTTTTAAGCCACTGTTTGGCAACATAAAATCCTTGCTTGTCACATACTGCTATTTGATGTGGAAAATAGATTTAAGTGTCTTTCTTAGTTCATAACATTGATGTTTTTTTTTTCTTGTCTCTAAAAACTGTCTCCTCTCAGCATGTATTCCACCGATGAGAACCTCGTTCTGTCTCCCCTTCTGGGGAACGTGTGTTTCTCCAGTTCACAGTACAGCATCTGCTTCACACTGGGATCTTTTGC
The DNA here is from genome assembly GCA_011075105.1 of Heteronetta atricapilla. Lineage (NCBI taxonomy): Eukaryota > Metazoa > Chordata > Aves > Anseriformes > Anatidae > Heteronetta > Heteronetta atricapilla. Next base: position 498,828 of record CM021757.1, on the reverse strand, counting down.
AAAGATTTATGCAGACACATATGGTGAGGATTATCCAGAAACCTTGTATGCTTTAACATCTCATTTCCTAACTCTTTTTTTGTTGAGGCTTTCTGCTTCAGCTTTCACTGCATATATATATGTGTATGGCCAATATATGCACTCTTGAACTTCGGAAATGGAGAGGTACTGCAGATCTGAGCCCCAGATGACATTATTGCAGTCTTTCCAAAAATACAATTCTAACTTATTTTTAGGTAAATAGTTTCTCCTGACAGATATTTCTGGAGTCAGAAGTCAGTGTTTTATATGTACCCTTAAGCAGAAAAAGCAACTCCTGCTATGGCAGTTGAAGGCAAGTGTATGTCTTGCATTCTGCCTACTTATCAGAAGAGCTCAGAAATGAAGCAGTTAAGCTCTGCCTGCCTTTTCCCTGAAGTCTCCAGGGTCTGAGACTCAGCTGCAGCCAGGCGCAAGCTTGGCCCACAAGGTTTTGCACTCTTGCCCTTCGGTCTTTTTTAAGAAACTGTCTTTTTTCTGCCTTTGATTTAATTTTCTGTTCCCCAGGTGCCCACTCAAGGCAATCTGCCACTCATAAAGTGGGCCTTTTGCTTGCATTAGCTGGCGATAGAGCCAAGATTTTGAAGTCTCACATTGGGAATTTAGGGTGATCTGTAGGAGCAGTGAGCAGGGGATAAGGATGTTGTAGAGCAGCTGGCCTAGCTCTTGCAGAGAAGTTGGCCCAAGGGAAGAAGTTGTAGAGGTCAGAGACTGATGTGCCAGGGCTATCATGTGTCTTCATGAGTTTGGAGAAATAAATGAGCTCCCTGGGCATCACAGAATTAACTCAGTGCCTGCTAGGACGATACCACTTCTTTTGGGGACTAATAAAGCATGCAGGCACAGTCGGTAGGAGATGTCATCCATGTGGGGAAGACATGAGCTGAATGGTACCTGAAGTTAGTAATGTTTGATTGTGACCACCAGGGATTTTATGTACAGCCACCACACTTCAAATAACATGAGTTATAGTAGTTTAACTGTCAAAACCGCAGCCACCATGAAATTTCTTATGCTTGCACATCTGCCCACAGCAAAAGCTTGTTTGGAAACTGCTGTAAATTATCACTGCTGTCTTATTATTTCTAAATCCACCATGACAGCCAAGCACTTCACTATTCCTTCAGTGCTTGGGTATTTGGCTATGCACTTAACGCATCAGCTGAAAAAGAGAAAAGAACCTGGAGATGCTCAGCAAGGCAGAAAATGCTTGTGAGAAGCCTGCGGGGCAGATGGGGTGTGAGCCATCCCAGCACCTTGGCACTACATAGGCAGGTTGCAGCATTAACATTTGGAAAACGAAACAGATGTAACTGGGTTCCTGCAGTGCAGAGTCTGTCAGGTCAGCTCTTCTCAGCTCTAACCTTGTGTATAATCAAGACAATTGAAATGCTCCTGGGAAGCAAATGAGTGAACCCACGGTGTACCTGGGCTGCTGGTGTGGTCTTCAGTAGACTGTTTTCTGCCCTCCTCTCTGTCTGTCTCCCCAGATCAGTGTTTAGTCACTTATTCAGAGTTGGTACCAAGTGTTCGCTCACCAGCATTGCATCGAATCCTCAGGGTTGTTGTAAAAGGCAAAAACCAAAGATTTGCAAAATGAGAGAAATACAGTGTTATTTGAAAGTCTCTTGTCATTTGCTTTTTTCCTTTAGGAGATATCAATTACCAAGAGTTCGCGAAGCGACTTTGGGGTGACATCTACTTCAACCCAAAGACGTAAGAAGCATGTTTAAATGTCTATTACCGTATTGCTGGTTTTGTTGTTGTTGTGTTTGTTTTTTTTTTTTGTCTCCTTCCTCTGTAAAATGTGGTCTAAGTGACCACCTGAAGTCCCTTCCAGCTTGAGTTGTCCTACAGTCCTGTGATGGAGTAGTAGGTGGGAAGGGTTGCCAGGCCTCCTGCTTGGTGTGAATCCGTGTGGTTCTCATTAATCCCCTAAGTGGGAGCAGAAAGCCTCTTGCTTCCTTGGGAGCAAGCGTGACGCCTGTATCCATGACTGCTTCCTGGGGAGATTGGGAGGGAGAAGAAGACAACCTGAGAGGAGCAGGGGCTGTGTGTGTATGCAGTAGGTGCTTGCAGAGTGCTCTTCATTGCTCTCCTTTTGTCTCCCAACAGACGGAAGTTCACTAAAAAGGCCCCAACTAGCAGTTCCCAGCGCAGTTTTGTGGAGTTCATTCTGGAGCCCCTGTACAAGATCTTGGCTCAAGTACGTCGTGGTTTGTTCTCCTTCCTGTGGTTCCAGACATGAGTGTTCAAGGACTGAGCACTAGGTGGTGGTGTGTCTGGTGCCTGTGGGGCTCTGGTCCTGTTAATGCAGTGTGATCTTCATGTGGTTCCGGGTTTGAGCAGACGTGGAAATGATGGGCATACCCTTGCAGTTGTTCCTTGCAAATTTAGCCTTGTGTTTGTAGAGTAGAACAGCCTTTGTTCTTTGTAACGTGCTCTGGTATCAGCCAAGTGATAATATGAGCCGACCAGGCAGGTCTCACATGAGCTCTAAAGCAGAGCAGCTCAAGAGCACTGAGGGTGGCAGGCTGGTGTGGGAAGGTGCACCTGGGAGTTTGTGACCTGGACGCCTGCAGCGAAGCTAACAGCGGTGCTCGTCTTGCAGGTGGTGGGGGATGTGGACACGACCCTGCCTAGGACTCTGGATGAACTCGGCATCCACTTGACCAAAGAGGAATTGAAATTGAACATTCGACCTCTCCTGCGGCTTGTCTGCAAGAAGTTCTTTGGGGAATTCACAGGTAAATGCTGTTTGTCATCTCCTCTGCAATGTTCCTGATAGCTTGGTCTTGCATGGGCTGAGTTTAAGGGCTGTAAGGCATCCATGGAGTGTCCACTTGCACAGTTCCCTTCTCAGCTTTGCTTTTTCAAATATAAAATATAAACCGTTTGCCCAAAGGACAGCTTGAGCCATTTTCCCCTTTGCTGTGGGTGCAATGCCTTAGGAAAGGATTTGTCTTGTGTTTATTGGAGTACATTTCTTTCCTCTACCCTGCTTAATCATGTTCTCATGAAGTATTACTTTTCCAGGCTTTGTGGACATGTGCGTGCAGCATATTCCCTCCCCGAAGGTGGGAGCCAAGACGAAAATCGAGCATACCTACACTGGTGGCGTTGACTCTGATCTAGGGGAAGCCATGAGTGAATGTGACCCTGACGTAAGGAAACTCTTCTGTTTTGCTCTGAGTGTCCAAAAGCGTGGCAAACACACACTCCTTTCACTGACTTAACAGAGCAGCTGCCTCCTAGACAGCCATCTGCACAGATTTGACTTCCAGCATTTTGAAACCTCTCATCCGATACTGAAACAAATCTCTTCACTCTGAGAAACTTTAGCTGCCTGCCAGGGTAGCCCTTGAGAGACAGAATTGTTTGACAGTGTTCAGAGAGGATCAGAGGCTAGGTCAGGACTTCAGAGCACGTGGGAACTGCAGGGTGATTTCATGTCCTTTTGCTGTCTTTTTGTCCCTTTTCCATGAAGTTTGATTCACTCTCAAACTCTGAGAAAAGTGATGTGAATTACACTGATAAAATAAGCCTACCTGAGTTACTCAGCCTCTTTCCTGTCAAAGCCTTGCAAGGGAATTCCTCTTCAAACCTATCTTGCATTGAGCTCACGTTTGGAGTGGTCAAGATCCATCAAAGGGCAGCCCAGGAGCTTAGTGAGGAACTTGAGACTTTTTCTCTAGAGTCTGGAGAGAAAATTAATCTCCTATTTTAATGAGTTGTGGATTAACCCCACAAAGCTGTACAGTGGTGGCTGTTGCCAGGTCACCAGTTGTGGGGTGCTCTTGTGGGACTTAAAGCTGTGATCTGTGGGGACTGAGGTGCTCTGCCCAGTGGGAAGAGAGACTGCACTGGTTTTCAGGCCAGCAGCTGACATTTTTCTTTTGTAATCCACCCAACTCATGGCCCTGTCCCAACCACTATTCACTGTTTCACAAGAGGAGGGAGGAGAACTTCAGAAAAGCACACCACAGTTATTCCAGGGGTCTCTGTCCAAGGCAAAGGGATGTAAGGCTTCCAGGGGAAGGGAATTAAGTCAAAAGTGGCAAGTCGAAAGAAATATTTCTAAGCTCCAGCCCCTTAAACGATTTGTATCTGTAAGTTCTACCATGCATGTGTCAATTTCCAGACTGTATTTTGAAAGGCTCTTCTTTCTCTTCCATGGGAAGGGTCCGCTGATGTGTCACACAACGAAAATGTACAGCACAGATGATGGCGTTCAGTTCCATGCCTTTGGCAGAGTGCTCAGTGGTACCATCCATGCTGGACAGCCTGTGAAGGTCCTAGGAGAAAACTATACCCTGGAGGATGAGGAGGATTCACAGATCTGCACTGTTGGACGCCTCTGGATCTCAGTGGCAAGGTAGGAAAGTTCTGGCAATAGGTTTATTTTTGAGAGAAGTCACCTGGAGTCGTTACTGCCAGGGACAGGGAGGAGGACAGTGCTGCAAGGGGCCCGAGGCTGGCAGCAGCGAGCACTGCCGTGATGGAAGAGTAGATTTAGGTCAGATGTAAGGAAGAAACTCTTCACTATGAGGGTGGTAAGGCCCTGGAGCAGGTTGCCCAGGGACTGGGGATGCTCCCTCCCTGGAAGTGTTTGCAGACAGGTTGGATGGACCTTGAGCAGCCTGATCTAGGGGAAGGAACAAGAAAGATGATCTTTAAAGGTCCCTTCCAACACAGACCATTCCATGCTGCTACCATGCTCCCCTGTCTTTCAGGTATCACATTGAGGTAAACCGTGTTCCTGCTGGCAACTGGGTGCTGATAGAAGGAGTGGACCAGCCCATAGTGAAGACTGCAACCGTCACGGAGCCTCGAGGCAATGAGGAGGTACTGTGTGTGGCTGGTAGCGCTCAGCCTTACAGGGAGTCAGGGCTGGAGTGCATCTTAAAAGCTCCAGTGGTGACGTTAAATAAACTTGGCCTGCCAAGGGTCAGGGCATGAGAGCATCTCGTGAAAGGAGAATAACTCAAATGCTGTGTCAAACTCCACGTCCATCTAATGATGTAGAGGTTCAGCTCCTTGTCCTTATCTGGTTTCAGGCTCAGATCTTTCGTCCTTTGAAGTTCAACACCACGTCTGTCATCAAAATAGCTGTAGAGCCAGTCAACCCCTCTGAGCTCCCCAAAATGTTAGATGGTCTTCGCAAAGTCAACAAGAGTTACCCCTCGCTTACTACTAAGGTATTTTGGGTGTGCTGTCTGTTTTTAGCTTATGTTACAGGATACCTTGTAGGCTGATCTTAAAAATCATTTTTACCGTGGATTGGTTTTGTTTGTTCTGGATTTTTTCTTGTGGTTGCAGTGTATCTCATGAATCATGGGGAAGTAGCAGAAATGGTAAATCTGGCAGAAAAGCTCACACCTTGCTGTGCCCAGGAGACAGCTTTCTGCAGAGCACGTTAGCGCTTTCTGCTGGAAAGGCTGGAGGTCGGTTTGCCACCAGTGTGACCGTGGCCTGGCAGTTATGATGGTTACTGGCAGTGCTGTTGCTGGGACTGGGGTGCATTTGGTTTTTGTTCCTTCCACGCAATGTTAAGCACTTTGTCTACTTGCATTGCTTGGAATCGTGCTCGTGGGAACTTTCCTAGGGGCTCTGATCCCAACTGAATTACTTACAGCTGATAAATCCTCAGCTTTGTATAGGAGCCTGGAAAGCAAGGGCCTGTGAGCAGTAATGCTGTAAGTTGAATCCTTTTCTTATTTTTCAGGTGGAAGAGTCAGGGGAACATGTGATCCTGGGGACAGGGGAGCTTTATCTGGATTGTGTGATGCATGATCTACGGAAGATGTATTCGGAGATTGATATCAAGGTGAGGAAATGAAACAGGTGCCTTCCCAGCTAGGATTTTGTTCCCCAAACTCGGAAGGACAGGAAGATAAACCTTGCAAAATGAACAAGGTGATTGTCCTCTTCTGATTCTTCCCCAGTGCGGGTTGAAGGGGTTTGGTGAGGTTTATTGCTTGCAAGTCGTAGAGAGGCTTCTCTGGTTGATACTCAGGTGCTTGTTCCTACCTTGGTTGTGCAATGAGTAGGCAGCCAGTCCAGGAGGTGCTACAGGAGGCGGTGAGGTTTGGCATGTTCACAGTCTTGTGATAAGAGGACCAGGAGGGGGGTAAGGGTCCCTTCATTGCCAGGAGTTGTGACTCTGTCATCAGTGCCAAGGTCTGTTGTGCTGCAGTCAGGGTCCCTTTCTCCACAACATGGATTTTGTCAGCTCTCTTTAAAATAAAAAAGGCTTTTAGGGTGCAGAGGTAACTTACACTGGTGTGACACAGGCTGTGAGAGCCTGAAAACTGGTGTGCAGAGGGGTGTGTGACCATGTTCCAGCCCTTTCCTGCACCGCAGCCACTGCCTAGCTAACATCAAATAAATAATTTGAGTGTATTTTTTCTATGTGGAATTAGACGAAAATATTCCTTGTTCGGAAGGTATTGCTAACACTTCCTGTACAAGCCTCAGCATCTCATATGAAATGCTGATTAAAATACTGCCATTTATTTTTCTTGAAGGTGTTCAAAGGTTTTGAACAGCCCTTTAAAACCAGAAAAAAGTACTGGAAAACTGGGTAAAACAAATACCTCCACGAACCTGTTGTTGTTGTTCCAGGTCGCTGATCCAGTTGTGACGTTCTGCGAGACAGTGGTGGAAACGTCCTCCCTGAAGTGCTTCGCTGAGACACCCAATAAGAAGTAAGAGCCCTTGGCACCCCTGGTGAGCTGGTCACTGGGGACAGGCAGGTGGAGATTGGGCTTCACCCCCTCCGAGGGGTCTGTTCTCAGCATCTGTTGGCCAGACAAGTGGCACGTGCTTGAGCCGGCAGCCTGCTGAACCCCTCAGTAACACACTGAGTGCCAGGGATGTTTCTGTGCTCCGGAGGAATTCCCTCATAATAGAGGGAATAAAATAATCCTCTTTTCCTTTAACTGAATTTCACACCCTCTCAGCAGTTTTGTGTTGTTTCCATGACTAGGCGATGTATTGGGATCCTAGAGCAGGTGCCAAAGAGCCCAGTGCTGCCTTCAGCAACATCCCAAACTTCACAAGCAAAAGTTTTATCTTCTCTTATCAGTTCTTAATCTTGAAATGAGGCTGTTCCTTTATGGTGATGCACTGGAGCCTTACTGCTTGGTCGTGTCTTCTTCCTCCAGCAGTGTGTTATGAGATGTACATGTTAGAGGGAAGTCTGGTAGGGAACATGGGGCTGAATGACCAAATGAATTTTCACGGCAATGATGATGTCATGCTGAAAACAGTTTTCTTTTGTTCCACTGTGTTTTCTGGTTCTTCTTGCCCTCCTTTATTTTGATGTAGACTCTCCATGGCTGACAGCCTTGTTTTTGGGAACAGAAAGGTCTTAGGATAGTCTTTGAAGTGCTGTACATGTGGAATGACTTATTCTGGGGGCAAAATTACCCATTTGAGTGGGGTTCTCCAAGGCAGCATCCCTTGTGTCTGCTACTTGTCTGACACAGCTTATGCTGGCTGATAGAGGCGTATTGCTTGCGCTATTGGGCTGCTTGGGTTTGGCTGTGCTTCCTTCCACAGCCTTTATAAGCTGGACATCTGGCGGGGGGATGGAGCAGTCCTGTCCTTCAGCAATCTGCTGCTGGAGGTGAGCAGGCTTCAGAGAGCAGTTGTTTAGAGTGTGAGATGTCTTTACAAGCGAGACAGTAACACTGAAGGACACGCATGGCTTCCTCTCCCTGGCTGTGTTCAAGGCATTGCACAGTCCCTTAGGTCCTGCCAATTACTGCCATTTCCATCTTTCCGTGGACTAATTGCAAGTGTCTCTCTTCTTAGGAACAAGATCACGATGATTGCTGAGCCTCTGGAGAAGGGACTTGCAGAGGACATTGAAAATGAAGTGGTCCAGATAACGTGGAACAGGTGTGACCAATTTGGGGAGAGCAAAAATCCTTCTAGAGGGGAACAATTGGGAAAACGGGGAATCATAGAAAATGTAGAGTGGTTCCAGAACTATTTAGTAGTAAAATGCTGGGAGCTACAGCATGAATACTATCAGACAACCCCTAGTCAGGGATCCTGGGTCCAATATTGCCACCAGCTAGTCCATGAGCATCCCTGCCCCAGGAGACAATTTGCTTTCAGGTTTAAAAAAAAAAGGTAATTTTATGCGTGAAGAGAACAGGTTTATAAATATGATGTGTGTGCAATTCCTGAACTTTCTCCTGTTCTTCTTCTATCAGAAAGAAACTGGGTGAATTCTTCCAGACCAAATATGACTGGGATTTGCTGGCCGCCCGTTCCATCTGGGCCTTTGGGCCAGATGCTACTGGCCCAAACATCCTCGTAGATGATACGCTACCCTCAGAGGTGAGAAACACAGGCACTGGGGTTGTATTTCAGTGAAACATTTGTCCTGTGGTGTCCGGAGGTGACAGTTTCTTCCAGGACCTGCAGCAAGGTCCTAAGGCTGTTGGAGTACTTGATGGTTTGCAGTATCTCAGATCTGTTGGACTCCCACCATAGTCGTACTGTAGGCTAGTAAACTGCCTGTTATTTTTCAAGCTCTGCTGTTTGGGCCAACATCCTGGCAACTAAACAGCCTGTCTTTCAGGATTACCAAAATGTGGACTCTTTTAATGTATAACTGTAGATGCCAAACTCTGAAAGTGGTGATATTCCTGAACTGTGAGAGGGAGTACAGGGGGATATGGCTGCTTCTCTAATAACTGACTTTTAAACACTGGGGGCTGTCTGTTACTGCCTCACGATGCACGTTTGGTCTCTTAAGCAGTCATTTCATCTGTCTGTCTGTAGGTGGACAAGGCACTGCTGGGCTCTGTGAAGGACAGCATCGTGCAGGGATTTCAGTGGGGGACCAGGGAAGGGCCTCTCTGTGATGAACGTAAGTAGAACCTGGGTAGAAGTGGAGCTAACAAGATCAATAAAGTCTGCCATCTGTAAGCGCTCAAGTGATTTTGCAGTCCCTCAGTGGCCTTTCCATTCACACACCACAGCTGGGGGCAGCTCTGGGAACGAGTGAGGAGGGACATAACAGAACCTCCCCCTTTCTCCCTGCTGTAGCTTCCACCTGGGCACTGACACTTGGGGCCTACCTGCAAACCAGGGGCTGTTAGCAGGCAACTTGACTCTGCCCCTCATGCAGTTCTGGTGCAGACAGCTGAGCACCCCGCAAGGTTAACTGCTGAACTGCCTGTCTTGGAGCGTGCAGGGTTAGGATGTGGCCATGCTTTCCCTGCTGGAATTAAACTTAGGAGAACTTTCTCTGGTGGCTCTAGCTCTATACTAGGATCTCTGGGCTTTGTGTCTCTGGGGATGCATGGCTGGTGCTGGTCTGGCAAACATCCCCCCTCGAGTCACTTGCTGTCATTTTTTCCCTTCCTCAGTGATCCGTAATGTGAAGTTTAAGATTCTGGATGCAGTGATTGCTCAGGAGCCCTTGCACAGAGGCGGAGGACAGATCATCCCAACAGCACGGAGAGTGGTGTATTCTGCTTTCCTGATGGTGAGGACTATGCTGTGTGTAACAAAGACTGAGCCTCGTGCTGTGCCAGCTCCCGTGGGGTCTGACAGGGTGGAGGCTCCAAGGACTGCAGGTTGTGCACGTGCTGCAGTATGTGCCCCAAAGATGTTGGTTTAAACTGACTCATTCATCCATTAATGCTTCCTGTGCCCTTTCAGGCTGGCAGGCAGGTTTTATGAGTGTTCATGATGAAGTCTGGCTGGAAACCTGCTTGCACCTGCTCTGCCTCCCGTTTTGCTAGAGTTAGACATGCAGGGGAAGGTGGCCATGGGGGAGAGGGAAGCACACCAGTCATGGACAGGAGAACAGCTCCTTTCAGTGTGTTTGGGGTTTGTTAGGGCACCCCTGGGACAAGGAGGAACCCTTTCATCCCCAGTCAGGCGCTGTGTTTGGCCAGAGTGTGCCAGCCTCTGACTCACGTGAGCCACATCATGTTGGTGCTGCTGTAGGCTCAGGTGCTGTGTCCCTTTCTCCCCACAGGCCACCCCTCGCCTGATGGAGCCCTACTACTTCGTGGAGGTGCAGGCCCCTGCTGACTGCGTTTCTGCGGTGTACACGGTGCTGGCCCGGCGGAGGTGAGCTGCTCTGACCAGTTGCCATCGCCTTACACTGCCAAGGAGCAACTGCTTGTGTAGGATCTGGGTTGCCGGAGACATTTACAGTCCTGGCGCATGCTGGTTGTAAAGTGAGGGGAGAGGGTGAAATCTGTACAAAGAGGTAGCTGAACATGTTTCCTTGGCTGATCCCAGCCCCATGCTGTGTGGGATGGGGATTGCCGGGATCAGAAATACAAGGGGACATTCAGGAAGACTAATCTTGTGACTTTTGGGCAGGGGCCACGTGACACAAGATGCTCCGATCCCAGGTTCCCCTCTCTACACCATCAAAGCCTTCATCCCAGCCATTGATTCCTTTGGGTTTGAGACAGACCTGAGGACCCACACGCAGGGACAAGCGTTCTCGCTGTCTGTCTTCCACCACTGGCAGGTGAGTCCATGCGCTGGTGAGATGGGGAAGAGCACCAGGCACCAGGTTGTGCAGGGTGCACTCAGTAGAGCTTAGTGCCACAGCGTGCACTGGGCAGGTGAACATCTCTGGAGATTGCTCTCAGACGATCTCGAATGCAGGCGTTTGGGAGCTGCTGGAGACTTTGTACACCAGCTGTTAAGTGTTTGTCAGAAGCCAGCGTCTTTGTTCCAGGTAACATCCATTTGCCCTAGCTGGGGAGTGCAGAATGCTGCTGCTCACTGAGCATAAAGAACCTTTAGTGCCTGGGGAGAGGGTGTCCTCAGCCAGGAGGAGGGAGCTCTTTGGGTGCACACGGCTCTCTGCAGCTCGGGGAGCAGGGTTTGAACTTGTCTGTTTGCCCTAAGACAGATTGCCATGGTTCAGTTTCACCTCTCAGAGAAGGCTTTCTAAACCTACAGAAGACAGGGTTTGGGACACAGTGCTGTACTGTGGCCTCTTCCCTATCTGGGGCAAACCGAGTCTCGTGGGAGCTAACCACACTGTGAGCCTGTGAGACACGCAGCTACGTGTGGTGCATCCAGGTGGGAGCAGCAGCATTCTGAGCCCCAAGGCTGGCTTGAATGTCAGGATGTAAAAGCCAGAAGCTTGGCTCTGACGAGTTAAATGTGCCTGCTTTCTAGAGAGGGTAGCACTGACAGGGACCCTTGTGGGTTATTCTGGTTAGCAGGTTTTTAGATGTCTTACAGTACAACGGCAGGCGGAGAAGGTGGGACGTGTTCTTGGCTTGGATTAGCAACATCGTATTAGTGACTCCTCACAGGAACGATCGCAGGTGGTGATGTGACAACTTTCTGTGCCAGGAGAACAGATGCAGTGTTGGGGCTTTGTAACACCAAAGCTGGAGATGTCAGTGGGGCTCAGGGGTGTTTCCTCTTGTAGTTCAGGCTCTCCTGGAGATTAAACCAGCCTCCAGCATTGCTCTCATGCTTTGGTCCTGTTTCAGATTGTGCCTGGTGACCCCTTGGACAAGAGCATCGTCATCCGACCCCTGGAGCCACAGCCAGCCCCACATCTGGCCAGAGAGTTCATGATTAAGACCAGGCGCAGGAAGGTATGGCTGGGAGTAATCCCTGTAGCGTCCCTTTGTCCGTCTGCAGCAGCAGCTGAGCTGTTGCAGTGTTCTCCCTTGGGCATGCCACATACCCCCCTGTGTTCCCAGAAAGGACCGGTGTCCTTTGTGCCCTGGGACTTCCCTCACTCTGTGCCCTGTGCTGCCTGCTGGTGCCTGTGATGGCCTCATGAGCGCACTGATCTGACAGCAGTTCCAGCCAAAGCACGGTCCCACAGCATCCACTGAGCCCTGTTCCCTCCCCGGTGCCCTGTGGTGGCCTGATTTAGCCTGTTAGTCCCCCAGAAAAAGGAGCAGCTGTTGTCTGTGCTAGTTGAGTGAGTGGGACTGCAGAGGGAACAGAGAGAATCAAGTTCCAGCCATGGGGCGGCAGTGAGCAACAGGAACCGCCTGTTGGCAGCTTCCTGAGAGGGTAGGTGTCTGTTAGGTGTTACCTGCTGAGTAGCACCTGACGCCTTGCAAATTCTCCTGTCGAGCCTGAAAACTGCTCTTACTGTGGGACTCCAGGGCCTTTCGATGGGATCTCTGCCAAGATGGCCACATGGGTGCTGGCATCCAGAGGAATAACCCAGGTCTGTGGTTGCTCTGCAGGGCTTGAGCGAGGATGTGAGCATCAGCAAGTTCTTCGATGACCCCATGTTGCTGGAGCTGGCCAAGCAAGATGTTGTTCTCAACTACCCAATGTGAACATGCTGCATCAGCTTCTGCCTTGCGAGGGCTGACATGGGTCCCAGCCAGCATCTGCCTGTCCTTCCCCATCCCCACTTGCCCAGCCCTGGCTCCTGGATGCTTGGGGCAAGCAGGCAGCTGCCCCTCAGGTCGCTCTTTCACAGCTGTAGAAGTTTTCTAGGGCATTTGTGGACTGTGTGCTTTAGGGCCTGCCCCATACAGGGATCAGCCCAAGGCACTGATGCTTTTTGTATTATTAGAGTTCAGCCGTTGTGGCCTCCAGCAAGATTTTCCCTTTGGATTTGCTCTCTCCAGGCACCCACGTTATCCTTGTGCTGCAACAGAGCAGTTGGAATATGATGTTAACATCAATAGGGGCTGAGCGTAAGCGTGTGTCAAGCATTTGTGCTGGGGTCAGCTCCTGGCTGTGCTTCTGGTAATGCTGCCCCCCTCCAGGGTGCTGGCAGGATGGTTTTTTTTATTGTTCAGTGTTTTTTTTGTTTGTTTGTTTTTTGCCCTGAGCAAAGCCGTCTTTGGGCAGCTGAGGAAGGTGGAGGTAAGGGGAGGAGGGGGTGTTGCTAACAGCCTCTGCAGGAAAAGCGGCAAGTGTGGATTTTACCTTTTTTGTACATGTTTTTTCAACCCTTATAAATGTTTAATACAAACTTTCAGCCAGAGCTCAGCCTGATCTCTTCCACAGGAGGAAGAGCTGGGAGAAGCTCTTCCTTCCCTGGTGCTTAGAGCACACAGTGCTGCAGTTCCTCACAGCTCAGCACTGATTTCTCTGCCCTTGGCACTGTCGCACCCCCGAGGCCTTTGTGTCCCCCAGATCTCACATCCTGCCGGCTGTAACTAATTAGCCCAGGACAATCCTGTCCCACCCCAAGCTTTTCCTCTTGTATGCGAGGACGGAGGCTCTCTGGTATGGAAAGACCTTGTCAAGATCAGATGCAGTCTGCACTAGGGAAAAAAAAAACAACACATTTTTGAGTAGCAGCAGCTTTGTCAACACCCAAAGCATCGTACCTTGTGTCCTGCCACTATCTCTTTACCACCAGCCCCATCTTGTTGCTCTCAGAGCACAATTTGGTGCTAGCACAGTCCTGGGAGAACCTGGGATCTGGGTTTGGGTTTGTCCACAATACCCAGCCCTATTTCCTCCTTCCACGGTGTTCATAACCCTTCTTAGGGAGCTGTGCTGAATTTGGCTGTGGCAGCCGGTGTGGTGGCAGCACGCACCTTGTGGTCCAGGCCAGCGAGCCTGCCACAGAGCAGCAGCGTCCCTGGGGGGCATCGGGACAGGTCGTGGGAGCACACAGCGCCTGAGGAGCAGAAGGTAAAGCCGAGGCACCTCCTAAACCCTCTCCCAGCTGCTGGTGGAAAATGGGAGGCACTGGACTGACGTAGGCCCAGGGAAAGAGGAAGCAGCCCTGTCAAAGAGCATCCAAGCATCCCGCGGTGTACCAGCTCTCTGCGGAAGCTGAACAGGGCAGGGGGTAATGGAGGGCTGGGCCTGGGAGCCACCAGGCTTGGAAAACACGGGGAAGGGTTTCCTGCTGCTGCTGGGGGACAGGGGCATCGCCCACACACCTGGCAGGCTGCTGTGTCGGCGCTCAGCCGTTCTACCAGGGCAGCGCCAGGAGCTGCCCCATCACCTCCTGTATCGGGCCCGGCTCCACGGCCTCACTGCAGTGCAGCCTCAGCAGAGAGGTCCCAGGGAGGATGAAGGCTCTTCCCTTGTGCTCCTACCACATCCTGCAGTGCCAAGTGGCCCAGGCTCACCGTCTCCTGGAGCTGCTCGAGCCCTGAATTGCTCAAGCCAGGGGCCTGGGCTGCAGCAGGCTCGGTACCTGTGAGGCCGTCAGCATGCTCGGCACAGCACCGCACGTCCCAAGGCTTGGGGGCTGTGGCCTCAGCTCTGGAGCCAAGTGCTCAGCCACTCTTTCACAGCACAGGGAGGGCTTTGTCCCAGGAAGGGGACATCTGTCAGCCCTCTGGGGTGGCTGCATTCCCAGCTCCATACTCCAGTGCTGGGTGTAAAGACCAGGAGTCCTGCCGCCGCAGCGGGCACACCCATGCACCGATGGCCATCGGCATGCATCACCCCCTGCCTGCCAGACAGCAGAGCCTTGGGGCTGCTCTGTCCACAGGTCTGGTCACTGGGGGCATGTCCCTGAGCTGGGCACGTCCCCCAGGCTGTTTACCCGCAGGCTGGGATGCAGGATGCGGCCCTGCAGCGTGGGAAGGAGCCAGTTCTCAGGCAGGCTTCTCCCAACGGGGAGTGTGGTTGGAAAATGCTGACCTGTGGCGGGTCCGGGGCTATCATGCGAGCTCTTGCAGCCGTGGCTGAACATGCAGCCTCATGCACAGGCTGGGGATTTTCCACGGAAATGGTCGTTCCCTGGGAACGGGGAATGTGCACAGCTGGGCCTGACCCTGCTCTCTGCGGAGCGGCTGGAATTACCCCCCACCAGCATGGCCATGGGGGCAGCCAAGCTGTAGCAGTGGTGCAGCGGGTAAACTGAGGCACAGCCACGATGGTGGGGACTGTGGCTCTGTCCTGGGCACGAGTTCATCGGGGCTCAGCAATGGGGCTCTCAGCCAGGAGAGCAATCGTGTCCCAGCCCCTACATCGTCCCTGTTTGTCCCCATCCCGCCTGACTCCCAAGGGGCCTTGGAGCATCAAGCAACAGGCTCCCACTGGGGAGACCCAGCACTGCCCCCAGTGTCCCTGTCCCTATCCTGCTTCTGGTGTCCCCATCCCTGTTCTGTTCCCAATGTCCTCATCCCCATCCTGCTCCCAGTGTCCCTGTCCCCATCCCCAAAGCATCTGACACTGTCCTGTGTGACATCCTTGTCTCCGAGCTGGGGAGACGTGGATGTGATGGATGGCTGCTTGCGGGATAAGGAAGTGGCTGGGTGGTCACGCTCAAATTGTTCAGGTCAATGGCTCGATGGCCAGGTGGAGACTGGTGACAAGCGATGTTCCTCAGGGGTCAGTATTGGGACCAGCACTGTCCAACATCTTTGTCAGCAACACAGACAGTGAAATTGAGCGCACCCTCAGCGAATTTGCCAGTGACACCAAGCTGTGTGGTGTGGCCGACACGCTGGAGGGAAGGGATGGATGCCACGCAGAGGGACCTGGACAGGCCTGAAAGGTGGGGCTGTGTGAACCTCGTGAGGTTCAGCAGGGCCAAGTGCAAGGTCCTGCATCTGGGCCAGGGCAATCCCAAGTACAGCCACAGGATGAGTGTTGAATGGGTTGAGAGCAGCCCTGAGGAGAAGGACCTGGGGGTGTTGGTGGATGAGAAGCTCAACGTGAGCTGGCAATGTGCGCTCGCAGCGCAGAACCAAATGTATCCTGGGCTGCACCAAAAGCAGCGTGGGCAGCAGGGCACGGGAGGGGATTGTGCCCCTCTGCTCTGCTCGTGTGAGACCCCCCTGGAGCCCTGCGTTCAGCTCTGGGCCCCCAGCACCAGCAGGACACGGAGCTGTTGGAGAGGGTCTGGGGGAGGCCGCGAGGATGCTCAGGGGCTGGGGCAGCTCCACTGCGGGGCCAGGCTGAGAGCTGGGGGGGTTCGGCCTGGGGAAGGGAAGGCCCTGGGGAGAGCTCACAGGGCCTGCCAGGGCCTCAAGGGGCTGCAGGAAAGCTGGGGAGGGACTCTTTGTTGGGGTGCGGTGACAGGATGAGGGAGAATTAAACGGGCTCCCCCCCCCCCCCCCAGATCCAAAGGAGAAATTCTTTCCTATGAGGGTGGTGAGGCCCTGGCCCAGACTGCCCAGAGGAGCTGTGGCTGCCCCATCCCTGGCGGTGCCCATGGCCAGACTGGATGGGGCTGGGGGCAGCCGGGGAGGGGGAGTCACTCGGTGGTCTTGACGTCCCTCTCCCCCAGCCCGCCTCAGCTCCGACGTGGGTGGGTTCATGGGGACGGGGGGGGGGGGGGTTACGGGGCTTCGCGCATGCGTTCCCCGACGCCCCCTTGCCCGGGCTCGGCGAGCCCGCCGCGGCGGAGCGTGGGGGAAGCTGGCGGGCCCCGCCGCGGCCATGAGCCGGAGCGGCGAGGGGTGGCGGCAGCGTGAGTGAGGGGCGACCGGGGGGAGGTGAGGGGAGACGGGGGCTGAGGGGAGGCCGAAGGGGGACGGGGGGGCTGAGGGGAGCCGGCAGCCGCCGCCGGGGAAGCCACGCTGGATGCCCGCAGCGCCCCCGGCGCCCTTCGTGCTCTGAGGGGGGGGCGGCCGGGGCCGGGCACCCCCGGTCTCTGCCCGCGGATGTCCCCGGGGGGACCGCGCTGGGTCCTGCGGGGAGGTCGCTTTTAGCGGCGGGTGCTGGTAACGAGGTTTTCCCCAGGGAAGGAAGGGAGAAGCTCATCGCAGCTTTTGGTATTAGAAATGTGCTGTAGCAGGTGGACTTTGAAGCGGTTTCACGGCCCTCGGTGGTAAATTTGTTTTTTTTCACGCCATAAGAACTCGTGTGGAAGGCGTCAGCTTCTAGTAACAGGTATTTTTTTCCTTTAAGAGGCACCAGCAGTGGCACGCCGGGCACTGACAGCACCCAGAGGTGGCCGTGCCGCTCACGGCTGGGTCTGGGCTGAGCCGAGCGTTGGGTTCCCTGCTACGGCTGCTGTTGGGTCGCCAAAACGAGCTAAGAAATGTGTGGTGCCCCATGGTCCTTGTCCAGGTAAACGCTTATAACGCTGCCGACAGGCTCTTAGCCCCGTCTGAAGGTAGACTTGAAGTGCAGCGGTGCTGCTTGGCGTTTCTGCCTGCTCAGTCTGAATGCAGAGTGCAGGGAGAAAAATTCGGCCCCTGTGTCAGATAACGATGCTTTTGTTATGAAAGTTTTGGCCTCTGTGAGGCCTTTCACCTGTTGTCTTAAAATTTCGCAAGGATCTCGCTTGTACAGTTATTTTTAGTGGTTTATTTTATTTTATTTTATTCACCCAGTTCCCTTTTGTGCTGGGAGGAATCAATTCTGACTTTCTGGCTGGTGAGACCTTGCTTCCTAGGGAAGTGCTAATTTTGTTCCACTATCCCATTGATTGCAAACAGGAGACTGTGTATAGATTTAATTAGGGCACGTACGTACAATATGGATTCTTGAGCAACAATTGGTAGCACTGGATTCAGCTCTTTTACTGGATGTTTAGTTAGCCCTTACCAATAAGAGGGCAAACAAAACACTTGCGTTTTATAGGCAATTGTTCTTGTTATTTCCGTGTCTCATTTCCATGCTTTCTGCGCTCTGTAAGCCAAGGATAATTGGTAGAAAAAAATTCTGTTCCTTTTCTGTTAGAAAGCCGTTTCTCAGTGACGTTCAGCAAGCGTGCTGTCAGCGCAGTTACCCAAACCCACCTCTGTTCAGCTCATTGCAAATGAGGAAAAAACAATGTTGTTGTCAAGACTTGTGGCTAGGAAAATAAAAGGTGCCCTTCTCCTTGGTTTGCATTCTTTTGAAGAATGCGCTGAAGTTATCCGTATGCTTTTCTGGAGGAACAAGTAAGCTCTGCTGTGATATATGAAGCTAGATATGTAAGACTTTTCTTTTAAAGACAATTAATATACAAATACAGAGGTAACTTGAGCTTTTTGTACCATTCCTCGTTCTTCCAACACAGCTGAACAGAGCTGAAGGACCCGTGTTTGCAGCAGTCCTAAAATTCACTTCGGCGTCTGTGGTTCCGAGCGAGCACGAGGGGCAGCGCTTGCGTTCCCTCTGCCGTCGCGCTCGTGACTGAGGCAGATCCCGAGGGCGTGACCGTGGGTGGGATGAACTCTTGCATATTTTCTGCATCTGATGGATGCGCAGGCTGCTCGCCGTCCGTCCTCTGCTCGCTGCTCAGCGGCAAAGCTGGTACCTCGCGGATGGCCCTGGCATTCCCGTAGTTGGACGCGGTGCCTCGCCGAGTGAAGTGCATGTGGCCGGGATCTGGGAGCAGGCTGTGACCCTCCTGTGGCCGCCGGCTTTTTGCCATGCCTGCAGCTGTGTCAAAGCCGCGGTAAGGGAAGCGCCGGGTGCGGAGCAGCGGTGGGGCTGAGCTGATGCGCCGTGGGGCTGGGCACCGTGGCTGCGTGCCGCCGGTCACTCGTGTGGAGCTTGGTGTCAGGCTTGGGAGCATTTCGGTGGATCCTCGGAGGAGAATCACCCTTCTGCAAAACAGTGCCCAGAGTAATGTTTCTGAATTGAAATGGCAAAAGGATGGGGCAAACCAGAACAAGGAATTTTGTTATGCTTTGACATACGTTTGAAGGCTTATATTTAAGATGAAACCTATTTTATGAGACCATCTCTTTTTTTTTTTTCAGCTGCGGAAGACCTGTGCAGTTAGTATTTGTTGTGGCTACTTGTCTTTATCGCCTACCTTCTCTCAGCGTTGCGTTTGCTTTTAAGACTGGCTTTATTGAGTTTCAGTCCAATTCAAACTGTGAAAAGTCATTAGAAAATGTAATGACTGGCTGTGCCCCTTCCAAAGTGCCTACCCTTAGGACCTTTAAGAATAAAATTGCAAGTTTGTGTTGTCAGTGATGCAGCAGACTTTGGATTATTGGTAACAGAAAACATTTCCATTTAAAAGAAGCAGTGGTGTTTTTTAATTTGATGCAGCAACATCCAGGGGTGTGCGTGTTTGAGTCGACGAACAGGTCTGAATGCGTGATTACAAATGAGGACTGTCCGTTTGTCCTTCCTGTCCGTTTTCTAGATGGATTCCATCAGTGCCCATTCTTAGCCCTTCATAAGTGAATATTCTTGTTTGTTGCTCGGAAGAAAACACCCCAGTCATCACAGATAACATGCAGGGGATGCAAATATTGGTAAATAACCAAAAAATGAGGGTCGTAGATTGAGAGCGCTGTGGCTCTCTTGAAACGAGTTAGAGAAGAGCCTAGAAGGGGTCAGGAACCGAGCTGACGTGAAGGCTTCCAGCGGTCCTGTCCGCTGCTCAATAAAGAGAAGGCTGAAAGAAAAAACCTGGAGACTGTAAGTGTTTGTGGGGAAACCAGCTGGAGCAGCAGAACGGTCTTCGGACTAACATAGGCACAGCAGGGCTGTGCTCAGGCTCTGGACAAGTTCAGACCAATTTAAGAACTCAGGGAAGATTTTAGTGCATGCTTCACCATTTTAATTTTAGACACAGTTTTTCTAAAGAATTTTCTGTGGTTTAAAAAGTTAATTAATTTGGGAATTGTGCTGCATAGGTGAAGTATTAAAAGGATTCTTCTGGCTTCGTGTAGTTTTAGATCTGACAAGGACAAGATTCAAGGGCAAAATTCTTAAACTGAAATCTAGTTGGTGGTGGAGAGTTTGCGATGAGTTTTTAATGAACAGAGTTGTTCACGTAGTAATGTGTTGACTGCCAGCAACTCCTCCAAGTCCCCCAAGTCCCCAAAAGTCCCCTAAAACAGCCTTTTTCTTTTTTTTTTTTCTTTTTTTTTTTTTTTTTACCATCCAGAGCAAGTCAAGGGTGAGGTCCAGAACACTTCATGTGGTGCCTGGAATTGTCTGTGGGTGTAATTCACACACTTAAGACCAACAAAGTAATGCAGGAACACTTTAGCAGGAGTGATTTTATCCTTAAAGTGGCTCTGTTGGTGGCTGCGTTACGGCCTGAGGGCCTGAGACGCGCGTGGGTCGGGTCCCGCTGCGCCAGGAGCCTCAGCGCGCCCCACGCAGCTTTTCCTGAGGGTAAGGACGTGTTACGGTGTGCTGACCTCCCTGCCAAGATTTATCACAGCAAAACGGCATATGTGGGAGCCAGGAAAGGAAAAACCCAGGCAGATCGTGCTCATCCCCTGAATTTTGACAAATGTTCTTGAATCCGTTCACCAGTGTTCCTCCGGCGGTCACCTGTACGCGGTCATGGGTGCACGGTGCCCCGTCCTCTGTAGCTGTACAGCTGTAGCTCCCGTTAATGCTTTGGCCTCTTCCAACAGCTTTGACAGAAGCTGGGTTCTCCCACTGGCTTCACCAACTCGTCGTGGTTTCGGTCACCTGCTGCGAGGCGGCGCAGGGCACTCTTGCCCTGAGTTTCCCCGCTGGGAAGCGCCGTGGCCGGGCTGCGCCTCGCTCCTGCGCGGGAGCTGAGCGTGGCCACCAGGGCTGGGCAGCTCGCGGTCCCTTCTTCACCAGCACGAGGGGATTAAATGCCACAGCTCTTCCTTCGCAGCAGCCCATGGAAAGTTCCATGCTATAGATAGTGACGGGTGATGAGCCATCCTCTGCCGCTCCTTTTGAGGCTGGGAAGAGCAGGGAAATCACGGACTTGCCGTCTGCGCTGTGCCAGCGGGAGGGAGGCGATTTGGTGGCTGTTTTTCTGATGCCACTTTGGATTTTCACCACTCTTCTTCTCGCATGTAGGCAACCAACGCGAATTACAGCAGGTCCCTTGTTTGTGCTTTAGCCTGATTGCTCAGACAGGACCCTCTGAATGGTGGCACAGACTCAGACAATGGTAACGATCATGGAACAGTTGGAGTAAAAAGCTGGGTGGATAATGGATCCCTTTGTTCCCCGCAGCTCGGCGGGCTCTGAGGACGGACGATGTCTCGCTGAAGGTGATCCTTTCTGCCCACGCTGCTTCCAGGTTTTGTTCTTCATCCAGCAAACACCTTTGGAGTGTCTCCTAGATAAAAGGAGTTACTCCAGTGAGCAACATTTTGTTAATGCTTCCCACTTTTATATATTTCCCCTTATGCTTGCTCTGGGTTTTCCTCTGCTGGCCCACGTGAGGCCGCAGGGACAGCAGCTACAGGTCCCCGCATTATGGGCGTGCTGCTGACACCAGGTCCCTGCTCCGCGGCCGTGTCCCCTTCGGGGGACCAGCCCCGTTGTCTGCGCTTTGTGCGGTGATGGAGGTGCTGTGCGGGACCCCACCTAATTATTGCGGGACCCCACCTAATTATTGCGGGACCCCACCTAATTATCGGCCGTCCCAGCTCACTGGGCTTCCTGTGGGCAGCGGGGCTGGAATTGCAGCACCCCGTACTCGTGTGATGTTCACTTCTGGCTGAAGCTGTGCCTAGGAGTGGGAGAATGATATGAATTCAGATTTTACTTATTATTTTACTTATATTGTTCAATGTTTAAATTCTGCTTCTGGAAAGGATTACTTTTTAAACATTGAAACCATCTGTTTGCTTCCCAGTGTTTATCATCTTTTCAATTGGCTGTTCACTTTCTACTAGAAGCCACAAAAATGAGTTTATTTTCAAATCCCTTCTAGGAAGGGAAGACTGCATTGTTGGATTTCCTCTCCTGCGCTACTCCTACAATAAACACAAATCCTTAGCACTGTGTGGGTAGTAACGCAGTTCACTCCAAATTGCAGACTGTCCGGAAGATCTGTTCGGGAGTTTTAAAACCTTGGTTTTCTCTGAAATATAGGGCACCGTAATCCTTCATTTTGAGCTAAATTGGCGTACGGCTACGTGTGGCTGGGCAGGTAGGGTGCTACCAAGTATGTCCTGGGTAACACGCTTCTGAAGGCAATCCTGAGAATGGTAAATACTGCAGGAAAAATCCTTTTTCCTCCCGCACATGTAGGTATCTTAGTTGTGTACCTCCGTAATAATTCCTTAACGACCACATTTCAAGAAAGAACCCAGGGGTTTAAATAATAACACGCGATACAGGGCATTCTTACTCTATAAATAAAAAGCTATATTTGGAAAAATAAATAGCATATTTATGGGCAAAACTTTAGGAAGGGAAATGCGATGGAAAATGTGAGTCAGATGAGCTGATGTATGAGGCATTTCCCTATGGAGTCATTGGGCTGAAAAATGTTTTATGTGCCTAAACTTGAACAGATGTGTGTGCACAGCCCCCCGCCGGTTTAACATTAGCCGTTCTGTTTGGATCCCTGTGATTAATTTAGAAACAGAGCTGGTTTAGTCTGTTTTCCGGGGGCTGTGGGGTATTTCCAGATCATCCAGGTACTTAAGCCTGTGCCTCGCAGTAAATGTGCAAGCAGCCCGGTTATTAGGAGGATCTCTTTCAAGCTTTAAATTAGGCAGGTGCTTAAATGTCTCGCTGAACTGGGATTTGTGCTTTGCAGAGGAGCGAGGGATTTCTCCCTATTAGCTTTCTTAGATGAAAATCCTTGGAGCCAGCCAGCTCTTTGCCTAAATAAGGACACGATACCATCTTTCCGCTCTTAGGGCTGTTAGTTCCACCTTTTAGTTACACGTTTGTCAGAGGACAGCCAGGATTACATGTGCCTGACCCTGCGCAAGATGCTGCTGAGGTACGGAGAGGAGGCGTTTGTGCTAGGTGCTGGGCGGATTTTGCCTGCTGTGCTTCTCAGGTACAAATACCGCGTTCAGCGGTGCCGGAGAGGTGGATGACAACAGCGCTTTGTGATTTGCCTTTGTCTACTTTCTACCGTGTTCCTCTCAGCCGTTCATCTGCCTCCCAGGATTGTTTGATTTGCCTTGTGGGTGGCTGTGCACGCTGCTTCCTCGCTCCTAAAAATCCCCAAAGCCCTCCCCAAAAGAGCACCACAACGCAACCTGTTGGTTCCACTTTTCTTTCTTCCGATTGAGCTGAACTAACGAAGGGATGTGAAAGGCGATTTGGGGTTTTAAAACCAAGGATAGCTGTGGTGTGCTTCTGAAATAGCTGGCGTGCGCGATGTCGGGTAGCTCTTGGGGCATAAGGGTGTGTCGAGTCCTGCGGTGACATCCCAGGACTGGGCTAATAGAGCCTGGAAGGGCGATTGTATTCCTTGTGCGTGGGGATGCTCTCCCTGATACCTTGAGGGGGAGTTTCTGGCTCCTTGGGTGCTCTGGGAGCCTTGCTGTTGGGTTACACGGGTGGTGCTGTGCAGGTCGGGGGCTTGGGGTGGGTGGGTTGTACACACCGGGCTGGTACAGATGGTAGGGTGTTCCTAAATGGAGTAAAAAGTAATACTGTGTATGAGAAATGAGTGTCTGGCTGGTATGCTGCCTTGGATGCATCATTTACTCCTGATTGTACTTTAAAAAAAAATGATTCTCCCACTAAACATGTTTTTTAGGTGATTAACAAATGCCTCAATTTTAAATAAAGCAGTCATTCGTGTACAAGAGTTCCTTTGGCTCTCAAACGCATAGCTGAACTATTTTTAAAAGGAGAAATATTTTCGTGTTGGAGATGGATTCCCAGGATATTTCAAAACCAAAAATCGACGCGCTCGGGAAGACGTACACATCGACGTCCCATGCGGCCATATGGCAGTGAGCTTCCCAAGTCCCTGGCTCGCTTCAAGCCTTCACCTCCCACTGCACTTGGAATCTCCACCTCTCTGGCAGGATCCAGCCTGATTCGTATTCCTCAGCCTGCTCTTGTGCTTTTTGCAGTCTGTAGCCAAGCCCTTATTGATCTGGATGTCTGGAAGGTCTGATTCCCCCGAGTGCTGCGTTGTGCAGCTGCTGGCAGAAACAAATCGCGGCTGCACAGAAACAGCCGCGCCGGAGCTGCCGCCTGGCCTCGTGTCCTGCTGTGGCACCGGCCCGCGGTGGGGGCTGAAAAGAAAAGCCCAACAGAAGCATCTTTGAAACCCCTCGCAGCATTTCGACTGCTTTCTGCTTGGAGACTCACCCCCTGTGTGAACAACTGCCCCTTTCTTCGGTTTTGAAGGAGCAGTGAGTAATCAACTGCATTCCACCTCTGGGCTACTCGGTTCTTTGCAGCTCCCTGCCCTTTTGCCCCTTTAACCTTTTTTTGTCTTTTCCCTACTGCTCTTCCTACGTCAGCCAGCGTGTGCCTGTGGTGGGTTTTGTCCTTTTCTGAAGCTGTTTGTTTGCTTCTGCTCTCTTGTTTCTGTGGTGTGGGTGACACCATGTCTGGGATGCAGGGAACCACGCCTGGGGAACCCTGATGCCGCAGCGGCGTGCTCTGCGCTCCCTCCCTTCCTTCTCCGATGCTGGTCAGGTGCTGGTTGCTTTCAGGAACTTGCCGGGCAGCACTGGAGCTTTTGTGGAGCAGCCTGTCAGCCCCAGGACCTCTTTCTGCAAGGTCAACTCAGGGCTCATCCTTTTTAGCGTGAAATAGGATTTTATTATTATTTATTGATGTATACACCACTTTATCTACATGCGATCTCATCTACCACTTTACTACCAGGTTACTTACAGCCATCATCTTTTTCTGCTGTTCTTCACAGCTGCTTGCCTTCCTTGCCTTAGGTATTACCATCAGCGTACGTGGTCGCTGCCCGCCCTCCTGCTGTCCCGTTGACTCAGATAATGGCGTGGTCCCAGCTTCCGTCCCTGTGAAACTGCTGTGACTCCCTCCCTTGCTGGAAATGACTGTTTACTCCCACCCTTGGTTGTTATCTCTTGCCCAGTTGTTTATCCCTGTGGGGACGGTCCCTGTTCCGGTATGGCCTCGTGGATTCCTTGTGAGAAGCCTTTTTCCTCGAAGAGCGCTGGGTTTGGAGGCCTACAGGTCACCAGGGTTTTCTTTGTCTTACAGAAGTGGCGACACACTCGCCTCCCTGCTGTCCCCAGGTACACATGCGGTTTTAGGAAGGCTGTAGGTGGCTTGCAGGTTTCCTCCTTGGTGAACACCACCCAGGGCTGGCAACCCGCTGCTCCTCGCTTTGGCTCTTTGTTCTATGACCTCTTTTTTTTTCCAGCCATTTCAGTGTCAGCCAGTTTGCCAAAGAGTCCCCAGAGGAACGGATGGGTCTGGTTTTTGTACCGTGAGTAGAAACGCGAAGAAGTCATTTCACTTTTCCCGTGAGCCACTGTCCCTCTTCTGGCAGCACTAAGAAGGGAACCTGCTCCGGCTGGAGGCTTCCTGCAGGGAGGCTCCCTCGGGGGATGCCCAGGACGCCTGTGGCTCTAGCAGTGGTGGGACAGAAGCTGCGGTGGTCGTGGGCGAGCCGGATGGCAGCAGCATGGTGGGGCTGTAACCTTAGGAAGGGAATCCACCAAATCGTTGGCAGTTCCTTGCTAGGAATTACCTCGCTTGACAGCTAATCCCCTGTTTCTCCGAGGGAGCAAGAAGTGATGCAGCTCGAGCTGCGTCCGTTGTGGTGAGGATGTTTCCGAAGGCAAGCTTGCCTCTCTGCTAGAGTGCAGTTGGGCTGCTCGTGCCTGCCAGCCATCAGTGCTTCAGAGAACTGGTAAAGCAATCACAGGAGGAGTTTGTGACACATCTTTGAGTATGTGCTGCATCAACTTGTGAGGCTCTGCCTGCATTTATCTCCACGGCATCTAGTGCACTAATGTTTTTTCACAAGCTTGTATATTCCCCTGAGTATTCTTGTAATGCCACTGGGAAATTACTTGTAACCGAACTGATGGCGAAGCCTTAGCCAGACTTGGGAGTCAAATGGTTGTCCAAAGGCTGCAGAGGCCTCCAGCTGTTGTCTGAAAGGAGGCTGTGTTGGCATAGGGTCTGTTCTGGTATGCTCTATTTCTCTTTAGTTATAAAAAAAAAAAATCAATTTTTATAATCCTTTGCTGTTACAGGTAACTTTGTAAGCGAGGCCTTCTAAGGCAAAACCACTTACACTGCCGCCCGCTTGGTGCGGAGGTGAAGCTGAACGCTGGGTCTCGGGGGCTCTGTAGGCTTGCTAAATGGCAGCTGTGTGCTGTCTCCCAGGCAGAGCTCAGAACACGTACAACACAGGCAGGAAGCTCATTTGGTGACTAACAAGGTTAGCTTAAGAAGTGACCACCTGCCTAAAATCGTGAAAGCTCAGAAATAAGCTGGGGGAAGTTCTGCATTGTTGGGCGGTTCTGGCGGTAGTCAAGGTGCTTTTCTCCATCTGCAGCAGTACCAAAGAGCAGCACGGACCGAGGTCTGTCTTCTCTCGAGCTTTTCGGTATGCCGGTGCCTGATTTAAGCAGTTTCCCTGCATTTGGGAGGTTAATGTGCATTGCAGGTGCTGCCACTTTTCATAATCCTTGTTAATAACGAGCCTGATGCAATGTATGGCGAGGTAAAGCAGGCAGTCGACATGAAATGAACTGTCTGCTGCTCTGTGCTTGGTTTAGCGCAGCTTCTTCCGTGAAGCACAGTGGGAAAAGGGCTTCTGGTTCTTCACAAACTTCAAGTTATTTGGGGCTGTTTTCAGGAAGGCAAAAAAAAAAGTTGGTGTGTGTGTTTCGGCAGCTCACGGCCGCTGTGATGGTTGTGTGAGGAGCAGCGTGGAGAGCGCGATCCATGCTTCTGCTTCCTTCCCAAGGGGTCTGTAAACGTATTCAGGTCTTGCAGGGAAAATGACAATCTGGGGCTTCTTATTTCACTCTAGGAAATAATTTCCAACAAAAAATTTCACACAGTAAATTTCTACCCACATTAATATCCTGTATTTTTTATCTTTGGCGAAATAAAACTGTTCAAACTCCCGTTGAACTCAAGCCGGAGTAAAATTTTAATTACAGTTCAGCAATCTGCTCTGATCCACTGCGCTCCTTTTCCTCAACAAATTGTACTGAAAACAGATTTACTGAAACAAACTTTTCAATTATTTCTGCAGCTTAGCAAGTTGACGCAGCAGGCAGTATGTGACAGAAGAAACATTTTGCCTGACAAGCTTGTGTTTTCGCCGTTACCTTGTTGTAGCGCAGAGCTTCCTCTTCGCATGGCACTCTGGAAGGAGCATCTGTGTGATCTGTACGGCGCTCAGCCATGTGCAGGTTGGATGCCCAGTCATACCAAAAGTGCTTTTGGAGGTCTGGTGAGGCGCTGGGGTTCCCTGTCCTTGGCTGTCGGTCAGCACGACCCTCGTGCAGAGCTGCGGTGTGCCGGTAACTTGCAGTAACCCACGGCGAGAAGGCGGCCCTCTGGCTTAGCTGGCTGCTGGCAGCTTCCATCTTCCTGAGGTTAGTGCTTTCTGCCTGAGGAGCCTCACAGCCGTGTGAAGTCGTGGAGGTCTGGAAAGCTTTCCCACCCTTTGTCTGAACAGGTGAGAAGTCCTGAGCAGGTTTAGCAGAGCTAATTTAAGTGCAGGACGTCTTGTGAAGCAGTCTCTGGTAAGGATTTGGAATACATGTTCCATTGCAAACTCCTCTTTTGCCTTCAGAACATCCCTTTCTGTACAGCAAAGTCACAAAGCTGCCATTCAAGAAACAATTACATGGTTTTGAGTGACGCTGTTGTAGGGAGAGGTGGCATCTCTTGCCAGACCAGCTGACAGAGCTGGGAAAGAACAGTCGTCTTTGAATCTGGGTCACAGCGAAACCGCGGCCAGTCTTAAATGTTGCAGAGTGACTGATCGGGGGCGTTGTGGCAGACAGTGTCATGGCACGGGGTGTCTGTTTTATTTGTGTGTCATTCATGCCAGTTTTTGAGGCTTCCTTATGAAGCAAGCACTAGCAGAGTTCCTTTTTCCTGTCATAGTACAGTGCTGGGTGAATTAGGTGTTCATAGCCATTCCATTGTCACCAGCTCAGCGGAGAGCCTCTGGCTTACAGGAGCAGACAGAATGGCTCTCTTTTGGCTTCTCTTCCCCCCGCCCACCCCCCCAAATGGCTATGAGTGATATTTGGGTCAGCTGCCTCGAGTGTGTCATTTTCTTTTGACACTCATCCCTCTGAGCGTGTAAGAGGAGCCTGGTGGGGAAAAGCTGTGGTGCTGTTGGCTGCAGTGGCATTAGGAGTGGTTAGAGGGGTTCTGTGGTTATTTGAATCACTGATCACGTCACGATGGGGAAATATCTCTGATGCCTGCCTGAAACGGTGCGCGGGTGAAGATGGCCAACCTCAGACCCTGCTGCGAGGGAGGCAGAGGGACCCTGCACAGGAGCTCCTGTCTGTACAGGAGCTGTTGTGGGGTTTGAAGGGGGATGCTGTTTTTCTCTCTGAAAGGAGCTTAATATCCTGAAGTGAGCTGAACCTGTGGGATTAGTCAGCGGGTGTGTGCAGTAAGTAACCCAAGCCTGCTGTCACTTCAGAGTGCTGTTTGTCACTCGGTACCTGGTTTTTGAGCTCTGCCCCATTGTGTTGCTTTTCCCTCCTTACCCTTGCACTGCCCATAGCTGTTTATGCTAAAATAACTGCTAAGGACACAGGTGTGATGGGCTACTAAAATGTTAAAAATACTGTGCTGTTGGGTGTTGTTTATATAGCACTGCACGCGGCGTGTCGTGGGTGACTGCACAGCAAGCAGCCCAAGCTTATTTGGGCACTCAGCCTGCACTGTGGATGGAAAAAGTTTTATGTCCCAAAATCACTTTCCTGTGTATTTCATGTCCCTGTAAAATGTTTCCTCTCTGTTACATTCATTCTTAGAGGAAAAACAGCTTTGCTGCTGTGGTCCCAGCCTCTTCTCGGTTACACCTGGTGCAGGGACTGCAGGCGATGGACACAGGTCGAAACGCAGGAAATTCCACTTACACAGATAACAATTTTTTTTCTGTGAGTGTGGGCAAATGTTGGAGCCAGCTGCTCAGAGAGCTCGTGGATTCTCCGTCCTCAGAGGTATTCAAAGCCTGACTGGACCTGGTCCTGACAGCCTGCTCTAATCGCTGCCACTTCGAGCAGCATGTTTTGCTGGGCATCTCCAGAGGTCCCCGCCACAGACTTGATGAACCTGTGAAAGGCAAATCCCCAAAAATGCATCCTTAGAGCATAGGATGTGTCTGTGTTCATAGCCGGTGCTCAGGAGCCTGCCCTGGAGCTCTGCTGGGGCAGTAGGCTGAAAGCAGCAGATAGACTTAATAGTTTAAACTGCAAGTTGGCAGAATATTGTAACTTTTTAGGGTAGTGCATATTGGCACAAGGAAAACTAGAGGTCATCAAAGTATAAATGAATGACTGCGGTGAGCGGGAGCTTCTGTTGCTTAAAAAGAAGCTGTCACAGCGTCAGACTTGTTGGGCATTTGGCATGCTTATCTCTGAAGCATTTCATCAAGTGGTAGCACTTCATGTCCTGAGCCAAGGAGCACGTGTTATCTCATGGCATGGAGCTGGGAGCAGCTCCTGGAGAGAACTTCCTGGTATTTGGAAGGGGAGTGCTGAGTATCTCTGATCATCTCTCAGAAAAGCCTGCAGAATCCGTTTCGTGTGGAATAAAGGGAGCCAGCAGCTCAGCCAGGAGTATTTTGTAGTCCTGAATCCATCCTGGCCCAACTCAGCAATTTGGTTAGTCATTTGTGTTGGTAGGAACAGTGATTTTTGAGGACATGCTGCTGATCTCTGGATGTTACAAGGGTGAGCGTAGCAGTCCCTGGCTGTGCTGTGTGCAGACAGCCTGGTTTTGGTTAAACACTTGGCCTTGGTCTTGAAACACCAGGCTTGGCTGTTTTCTCTAGTATCGCTTGAGGTCCAGATTCATTTTTTTCTCAAAAAGAAATTGCTCTTCTCAAACCCTGTAATGCCTTGTTTTCAATGTCTGACACAGGGAAGGAGTTCTCAGCTCCTATGCAGAGCATAGCAATGCACAGCAATGCCGGGGCCCAGTGCAGGGCAGGGCCCGAGTCAGTAAATGGTGGTGGGCCTCTGCCAGTGCTACGTAAGGTCAGCTCATACAGGAGCTGTTCAAAATCACCTGGGGCTTTACGGGCCTAGATTACATTGCAAAGAAATGCTCTGAAGTGTGGGAGACTCGAGAGGCATTCAGACAAAGAGAGCTTGAGCAGAGTGAACCCGGTGGCTGTTGAAGCTCTGGCAGCAGTTCTTCATCCGTTGTCACTCCCAGCCCGTGAGCTGTGTGAAGGCAGAAGGCTTACTGGCACACATGCCTCGGCCCGGTACCGCACTGCTACAGCCCAGGTTTGGTCTGAGGCTGAGCCTTCCTGCCCCGAGTATCGAGTGTTTCCTTGCAAAGACTGTCAAATGTGCCGTGTCTCGTTGTATAATCTGCTGACCGGTTTATTTTCTCCATTATTATATCTCATGTCAGAGCGCCAGCATCACCTGGGGCTTGCTTCTGAAGTTTCTTGGTGTCTCAAGTCAGTAGGACGGATCTGAAGAGCAACTTCCTCAAATTTACTGCCCATCTGACAGCTCTGTCCCGAGCTGCTACAGAAATGCCCAAGTTAGGAGCTCGCTGTACCACTCCGCAGCTGAACCACCTCTTCCCCACTGGTTTGAAGGGCACTGAATGCTGAGCCTGTGTAAAAGGACACAGGCTGACAGGGACCCAAAAGCAGGACTCCAAAAATCAGTCGAAGTAATAGAGACTCGACAGCTCAGCCTCTGTTTTCGATGAAGATTTCCAGTCCCCAGTGCACCTGAGTGGAGCTTGCAGCTTGTCCTGTCCCCGTCCTGTCCCCCCCGATGGGCGCTGCTCTCCGGAAGGGATCTTGTGTGCTCCGAGGTGCCTGCCCTGGAAATGCCGCGTCCTGCTTGCTGTAGGTGAAGTAAATGCTCGTTCTGGCCAGCACGAAACATACAACAATTTCGTTTGAATTGTGTCACTGCGGGGGAGTGTTGCTAAAATTGTCACTGGGCTTTCCATGTTAGCACTACCTAGAGGGCACTCGGAGGCTACTGGAGGTTCATGTCTTAGCAGCACATTCCAGTTTATCTTTAAGCTGAATGCTTGGCTGGGTATATGTGTGTTGATTTTCAAAAAGATACGTATTTGACATCTTTATTTTTCTGACAGCACAAGAATCTTATTATATCTCTACCTCCTACCCGCGTTTCAGCGTGCTGTTTATATTCCGCATAGAATCTGCGGTCTGATCGTTCGACGGGGGGGTTTTTAGGCTCGGGGGGGTTGGTCTGGGGATCAGCAGAACCTCGTTAACGTGCCTGGGATTTGGAGGCGCTGTTCAGAAGCTGTTCTCAAATTGACATTGATGCCGTGGCTTTTTCGGAACTGCTCTCTGTTCTTTGCCACCATGAGGCTTACGAGATGACTGGGTACTTCCAGTTACTGGAGAAAGCATTGTGTTTTGTCAAAAAAGGACCGGGCTTTTAACTCCGAAACGTTACATAATACAGATTTAAAAAATAAAAGTCAGTGCAGTTGTTTTCATACTATTTTTCAGCTGCACGGTGCTGCAAGCACTTCTTTAAAACACAGGAATGAAGGTAATGGCGACTGAGCACGCCTCCTTCGCGAGTGAGGGAAGCGGGGAGCTGCCTGCTTGCTGTCACGCAGGAGGATCCCCGCAGGAGGGGATCGCCCCGTGTCCTTCGCCTCGTGCCCCCGGGGAGGACGGGCGCTGGAGCCGCTGGGAGCACGGGTGTTGGCAGCGCGCTGCCAGCCTGGGTACGTGGTGGGCTCCTACCCTGCCGGTGCTGGGTCTGGCCGAGGCTTTCTCCCTTCTTAATAGTGAATTCTGACTCGTTTTCCAGGTTTAAAAAGGAATAAAATGCAAAACTGCTGTGCTTCCTCAAAAATTGTAAATCATGCAATTTCTTACATTTCAATGTAAATGAGATTTGAATGAATAATGCTAATTATTCATTCATCCTAATTCAAATCCTATTTTAATTAGCCTGTGGGCTTAATTTCACTTTCATGCTGCATGAAACCTCTTTTGATTATCAACAGAATTGCCATGCATTTATTCTTGATTTTTTTTTCTGATCAGCACACAGTTTTTTACGCTGCTTCAAAACAAAACAAATATTTCAGCAATAA
The DNA here is from genome assembly GCA_011075105.1 of Heteronetta atricapilla. Taxonomy (NCBI): domain Eukaryota; kingdom Metazoa; phylum Chordata; class Aves; order Anseriformes; family Anatidae; genus Heteronetta; species Heteronetta atricapilla. The sequence goes on along the minus strand of CM021757.1, from coordinate 466,965 downwards.
GTTAATCAAATTTAATTAGGATGATACGGTAGGATATGTTTTAAGGAAAAAAAAGTGATCCTATAAAAACATTCCCCGTAAGGCTTCAGAGGCTTTCTCCTCTGCCTGCTGTTTAAGCGAGGTGCCGGTGTCGTGCCGAGGGTCGGTGGCATTGAGAGCTTCGGCTCCTGCTCTCCCCTGGGAGCTGGTTCTCGGGGCAAGAAGGAGCACGGGGCTGTGCCGCGCCTCAGGTAAGTGCAGGGGAAGCTGAGCTGGGAGCTGAAGCCCCTCCTGGGGTTGTCTGTGGTTGGGGAAGGGTCTTGCAGGATTTGCCTGTGTGCCCTGGCAGCAGCCCGCCAGCCGTGGCCAAAGCTGGGTGTAGCTCCCTCCTGCCCAGCCTGAGCCTGGTATCGGACATTGCGCAGGCATTTTGGATTTGGAAGGGGTTTGGGATTTGGAAGGCTGCTGGGATTCGGCAGCCTGTTCTTCAACCCTGGCTGTCGCACGGCGCACCGAGCTGTAGGTGCTGTGCATCATGAGGCACGGGGGCATCGCAGGGAGCGTCTCACAAGAGCTGCTCTGGGCCGTGCTGCCTCCATTCCTCCTGTCCCTGCTGCGTCTCGGTCATCTCACCTGGAGACAGGATTTTAAGGTAGCTGAGTAATCTGCCATTCAGAGGCGTGGGCTTTCTTCCCTGACCGCAGGAGGCTTTTACAGCTAAATTGGAAACTGGAACAAGGTGAAAATAATCCCGTGTTTAAACATTCCCCTGGACGGGGGAAGCTCCACCAAGGGGCTGTTCAGTGCTTGTGTCAGTGTTTGAACAACAGGGATGTGGTAAATCAGCTCGGAGATTTCCCGCAGTGAAACCGTTAACTTGAAAATGATTTTTTTCCATGTACTTGCTCCGAATTCTTCTTTTTTTCCCCCCTTTCTGGATGCCGGTGTCTGCTGGGAGCTGGTGCACAGAACCGTATCTCACAGGAGCCAGCTCGCTGTCAGGGATAGCGCCGTGCTGTTTGCATCCCGCGTCCTGTCTGCTCCAAGGAGCCGCCTCTGCTCTGAGTGCTGGAATGAGCTTATGACAAATACAAGGAATGAAAGTCTCTCTCAAATGCACTTTCTGGCATGACTTAAATTAGCTGAAATTGCTGACATTTTGCCTTTTTCAGATGTGTGTCAGTGTCCATAGACTTTTGCTTCAAACAATGGAAAATTATTGAGTTAAATGTTGCCAGAACAACAAATGTGGGAGACGCTAAGTGTACATTAGGTGAAGGTTACTGCAGTATATCTGGGTTCTGCAGGACACATGTTGCAGTGGCAGAAATATGTGTTCTCTAGCCTTGGCTGATCTCATGAAACTCAATAATTTTAAGTGCCTAATCCTGTTTATAACTTTTTCCTGTTACTTCTAATTGGGATGTGCCGAGCAGCTCAGAAGAACAGCGGGTTAATGCCAGGTTGTTTCTCTTGAGCCTAAAAGTTTCCTAAAAGACAAGGAAGGTGCCAAACGTTCCTTGCCAGCTGGTGGATTTTCCCATATTTGTATCAGCAGCGCTACTCTGGACTGAAACTAAATTTGGAATAAATTACACTTTGCTATCAAAGAGAAACAGCTTTTCAGCAACGTCAAATCGTAGCAGTAAGAGCTCTCTAATCAACAGAAACCTTGCTTAGTAAATGCACAGCTGGTTTGGCTTTCTCACGTGAAGGCTGTGGTTAATCGAGATGTAAGTCTGCATTGTCAGTGTCTCTGCATTTGTGACGCCAGTGATGCCGTCCTCAGGTAGAAAACACACCTTGAAAAGGCTGACGTACCTCAAAAAACATGGTGCAAAACAAGGTAGCAGCTCATCTAAAACTCAAGATTCAGTTTCCTCTCTCATACGGACACCGCTCTAATTTAAATCCTCTCTGCTAGCAGCCGTCCATGAATGACCACTGCCACCTGAAAAGTTAAAGCCTGGTTCCTGCCTTTAGTCCAAATTAAAACCGGCAGCAGCATTTGATTTTGAGTTTACTCAGTAGCTTCCTTATAGAAGAGAATTTGGCCCTAACATTGTGAGTGAAAATTAACCCCTTTTTAAACATTTTTTCCTCATTGCTCAGTTAAAACACATCAGCTAGCAATGTGTGCGTGCCATTGTATGTTCTTGTTTGGTGCCTAGATGGATAAAGCCTCTCGGTGCGAATGGGAGCGTTGTGGCTCTTATCTCTGTTCCCCGGGTTTGGACGCAGGTGTCACTTGAGCTCTCTGTTCAGCGTTTGGGAGTCTCCTCAAGCATCTCCAGCCTCTGCTACCCGTGTTGGGTCCTAATCGAAGTGAGCCCCTGGGAAATGCCAAGCACGGGGGGCTGAAGCAGCCTCTTGCATCTTGCTCTAACGTAGAACTCAGGGTTGCAAAGCTGAGTCAGGGAGCTTTCTGAAACAAGGGCTCAGAGCCTGAAGCCTGGGCCTGGACCCCTCTGGTCTCTTTTGCCCATTAAAATGCTTTTTTTTAAAAATTTATTTTTTTGCAGCCAGTTCTGTCTATGGCATAATGGTAGTATAGTTGCCTACTAAGAAGAGTGTTGATTATAAGCATTAGGTTGATTGCATGCTCAATTGATGGACACTAGGTTAAGTGAATCACCAGTAATCCATCCCTTTCTTCCCATGTTTCCCAGCTAAACAAATTGAACTCTCTAAATCTTTCACTTTCAGGCATCCTCCCCATTCTTCAGATGGCTTTGAGGCTGATACATTCACTTTCTGATGTTTAAGCAACTTTTGAAGGATGCAGACACGGGCATTGTATGCTGTCTCGCTAACAAGGAGGTAAGGTCACCCTCCTTGCTCCTGTTCGCATGTTACACCACCAAGGATTGCATTAATCACTTTTGTTCTGTTGCCAGCACTCGTTGACACCCTTGCCCGTTAGGACCCTGACTCCCTTTCCTATTAACTGCTGTCCAGACTAACTGCTCTCTTGTTCTTCTGCTTAGCTCTATGTCCTTGCATTACGCTTGGCTAAAGCATTTTTTTTTGTTTCGATGGACTCAGCCTCTCAAGCAATGCATTTTTTTCTCATCACTGATATTCTTATCTTTATTTGTCAGTCTGCAAACTTCTGGGCCGTTTGCGGATTTAGTCAGTGGCCATTTTCTGTTCAGGGGGAAAAAGTAGACTGGTTGCCAGGCATGTTTCTAGTCTTTGTAGGACTCACTGTAATTAAGAGTGATTGATCTTTGTTCTAACGTGGGAATCATTATTCAAGATCTTTAACTCTAATTCTCTTAACGTGTGCTTTTTTTACTACTCTATCATGCTATCTTTTTCTCACATTGTCACGAAGTAATAAATCAAATGTTCTACAGAGCCCAACCACATCATGCCCGTGCTGTTGCCTTTCAATGAAACATTTTATTCTGCATTGATTGCATCCCTTCAAATTTCATTACATTGCCTGTGAACAACTTTGTAGTTGTGTGGAAGAGGTTAAATAGATGTAAATCTTAGTTTTCTTCCAGTCTCCTCAAATTTCTCTGCTTTAAGACCAAATCAATTCTAAGATTAGAGTGCCAGAGATTTTTCCAGTTCTGGTTTTAGGACCTTTCACAGAATCAAAGAACAGCTGGGGTTGGAAGGGACCTGTGAAGATCATCTAGTCCAGCCCCCCTGACAATCAGGATCACCTAGAGCACATTGTGCAGGATGGCATCCCGGTGGGTTTGGAATACTTCCAGAGAAGGAGACTCCACAACCTCTCTGGGCAACCTGTCCCAGTGCTCTGTCACCCTCACAGTAAAGTGCCCCCTCTTTTTGAGCCGGAACCTCCTGTGCTTCAGTTTGTGCCTCTTGTTCTGTCGCTGGGCACAACAGAAAAGAGACTGTCTGCATCCTCTCGACACCCTCCCCTCAGATATTTATGCACATTGATGAGGTCTCCCCTCAATCTTCTCTTTTTCAGGCTAAACAGCCCAGTTCTCTCAGCCTGTCCCCATACGACAGGTGCTCCAGTCCTCTCATCATCTCCGTAGCCCTTCTCTGAACTCAGTCAGTAGTTCTATGTCCTTCTGCTACTGGGGAGCCCAGAACTGGGCACAATACTCCACATGTTGCCTCAGCAGGGCCGAGCAGAGAGGAAGGAACACCTCCCTTGAGCTGCTGGCAATGCTCTTCCAAATGCAGCCCCGCATCCCATTGTCCCTATTGGCCACAAGGGCACATTGCTGCCTCCCAGTCAGCTGGCTGTCCACCAGACTGCCAGGTCCCTCTTTGCAGAGCTGCTCTCCAGCAGGTCATCCTCCAGCCTGTACTGGTGCTTGGGGTTATTCCCTATAGGTGCAGGACCCTGCACTTGCCCTATTTGAACTTCATGAGGTTCCTCGCAGCCTAACCCTCCAGCCTGTCGAGGTCCCTCTGAATGGCAGCACAGCCCTCTGGGGTTTCAGCCGCTCCTCCCAGCTGTGTGTCATCAGCAAACTACCGAGGGTGCACTCCGTTCCATTGTCCAAGTCATTGATAAATAAGTTGAACACTGGACCCAGTACTGACTCCAGGGGGGCACCGCTAGCTACTGGCCTCCAAATAGAATCTGCACCACTGATCACAACCCTCTGAGCTCTGCCATCCAGCCAATTGCCAATCCACCTCACTGTCCACTCATCTATACTGCATTTCCTGAGCTTGTCTATGAGGATATGATGGGACAGTGTCAAAAACCTTGCTGAAGTCAAGGCAGACCACATCCAGTGCTCTCCCCTCACCTAGCCAACTAGTCATCTCATCACACAAGGATATCAGGCTGGTCAAACATGACTTCCCCTTGGTGAATCCGTGCTGACTATTACTCCACAGGCTTGGAGATGACCTCCAGGATGAGCTATTGCATCACCTTCCCAGGGATGGAGGTGGGGCTGACTGGCCTGTAGTTGCCTGGGTCCTCCTTCTTGCCCTTTTTGAAGACTGGTGTCATATTGGCTCTCTTCCAGTCCTCAGGTACCTCTCCTGTTCTCCACAACCTTTCAGAGATGATGGAGAGTGGCCTAGCAATAACAATAGAGATTGATCTTCGGCCAAGGGAAAGTCCTGCTTTCTCTGGACTTCCTCTCTTGTCTCCGGCATCTGAGATTCCTGAGGGCTGATCTTAGCAGTAAAGACTGAAGAAAAAAGGCATTCAGCAACTCTGCCTTCTCCATATCATTTGTCACCAGGCACCCGCCCCATTCAGCAGTGGGCCGACATTTTCCCATCTTCCTTTTTCTACTGATGTATTTGAAGAAGCCTTCCTTGTCACATCCCTGCATACTCTGACAGCGTCCCTATATTCCTCCCGAGTGGCCTGTCCCTTTTCTCACATGCTGTGAACTTCCTTCTTCTGAGCTTCACCAGGAGCTCCCTGCTCATCCATGCCTGTCTCTTCGCCCCTTTGCCCCTTCTTGTTCACAGGGATGCACTGGTCTTGAGCTTGGAAGAAGTGATACTCGAATACTGACCCCCCTTCCTTCCAGGGCCCTAACCCATGCAATTATTCCAATTAAATCCCTGAAGAAGACAAAGTCTGCTCTCCTGAAGTCCAGGGTCACAATACTACTTTTTGCCCTGCTTCCTCCTAGCAAGATCCTGAACTTTTGACTAAGTGTTCCTCATTTTTTTCTGGCTTGAAAATTTCTGTTACATCTTTAAGATTATCAGAGGACTGAAAGATATCCCCTGTGCTATAGCAATGTCAAATGGTTCTTTCTGTCCTTAATGTTTCACCAGTTCTACTACTTAAAGAACCAGGTAGGCCTGTAGCGTTGCTAGCTTTTTGTTCATTATAATACTTCACAGTGCTCCCAGCTCTGAGTTTCCACTGATAGTTTTTTTTGTTGTTGTTTTGTTTTGTTTTTACTGTTAAGATTACAAACTTATGTTGGTTGCTATCTAATAGGTATCTTCTTTAACTAGCTTTTCCCTCCACTCTCCCAGTGGCACTACGAGATACATGAACTAAGGTCTCTGTGCCTTAAAGGGAGACTGTTGGCCTCCCTGAGGGACTGAGCCAAAATACACAGAGTGAGTAGTTTGACCATAAGGTTAGAAGTGAGGTGTCACTTGGGTCACACGCTGTCTCTGGCTTAGACCTGCAGGATAGCATTGGTCAGGTCACAATCTATATAAGGTTGTCCTGTCCTTAAAATAAAGACAATAGCAGTTGCCTGCCTCTCAGGCTTTGGCTGGGCAATTTGTTTCTGCCTTGCAGCAGCTGGCACTGCTCCATCGATAGAACTGTTTCCACTGTCTGTGGTGGAGACCAACACTGCCAGCTCGGACTTCAACAGCTCTTGGATGTTAAAACAAATCCTAATTTCAGTGGTGGGACATAGCCAATGGTGCCCATAAAATTTCACAGGAGCTGAGCTTTTGTTCCACTATATTTAGGAGATTTCAGCCCGAAGTGTAAATGTTATTTTTAACATTTGAAATACAGAGCAGCTGTGTCTTTCTCTTCTGCTTGGAAATAGCATTGAACACAAGTTTTGTTTGTGAAATGGTAGCTAACTCATTTTTTTTTTATTTATGTATATGTATAGGGGACTTCTCAAAAGCCTGCAGAGGAGACACAGGATCTTCAAGCAAATCCTGGTAGCTGGAGTTTCCCGATAGCAGGTGATAGTACAAACAAAAGTGGTGTGTTTGGTTGTAAAATTCTAGTCTAATTCTCTTAATTGAATATTTGCGGCATTTAGGCTTAAGCCAATAAACTCAAACATCTGGGGATTTTTTTTGTTTGTTTTTAGATAAAATTACTTGACCACCATGAGTTGGAGTTTTCTGACCCGTCTGTTAGAGGAGATCCACAATCACTCAACCTTTGTTGGCAAAATCTGGCTGACAGTGTTGATTGTATTTCGGATTGTCCTAACTGCTGTGGGAGGAGAATCCATTTATTATGATGAACAAAGCAAGTTTGTGTGCAACACAGAGCAGCCTGGCTGTGAGAATGTTTGTTACGATGCTTTTGCTCCTCTTTCGCATGTGAGATTTTGGGTGTTTCAGATCATTCTTGTAGCCACTCCGTCTGTGATGTATTTAGGCTACGCAATTCACAAAATTGCCCGGATGGTGGAACACAGTGAAGCTGACAGAAGAGTCAGAAGTAAAAGCTTCTCAACGCGCTGGAAACAACACCGTGGCTTAGAGGAAGCTGAAGATGACCACGAGGAAGACCCAATGATGTACCCAGAAATAGAGCTGGAAAGTGAACGGGAGAACAAAGAGCAGCCGGCCCCTGCCAAAGCTAAGCATGATGGCAGGCGACGAATTCGTGAAGATGGACTAATGAGAATTTATGTGCTGCAGCTTCTGGCAAGGACTACGTTTGAAATTGGATTTCTTGTGGGTCAGTATCTTTTGTATGGTTTTGAGGTCAGCCCCATATTCGTGTGTAGCAGAAAGCCGTGCCCGCATAAGATAGATTGCTTCATTTCAAGGCCAACTGAAAAGACCATTTTCCTGCTAATAATGTATGGGGTGAGCTGTATGTGTTTACTTTTGAATGTCTGGGAGATGCTTCATTTAGGATTTGGCACAATCCGGGACACATTAAACAACAAGAGAAAAGAGCTGGAAGATTCTGGTACTTATAACTACCCTTTTACTTGGAATACACCATCCGCTCCTCCTGGCTATAACATTGCAGTCAAGCCAGATCAAATCCAATATACTGAACTGTCCAATGCCAAAATGGCCTACAAACAGAACAAAGCCAACATAGCTCAGGAACAGCAGTATGGAAGCAACGAAGAAAACATTCCTGCTGACCTGGAAAATCTGCAGAGGGAAATTAAAGTGGCTCAGGAACGCTTGGACCTTGCGATCCAGGCTTACAACAACCAAAACAATCCCAGCAGCTCCAGAGAGAAGAAGTCCAAAGCAGGCTCAAACAAAAGCAGTGCCAGTAGCAAATCAGGAGACGGAAAGAACTGTGTCTGGATTTAACGTTGGCTGAGTTTGTATATTGTTTTTTTCTCCTAGTTTATCATAACCAGCAACCCCTTGAATAATGGCTTCCATTAAGTAAATATTTGGTTCTGCTTATTTTCAGGGATACCGTTGGCTAGTGATTCAAGCTCTAAGAAAGTGTTTATACGCATATTCTAGGATTATAGAACTTTATTCTTCTGCCTTCCAAGCCAGGAGACAAATAGGTATATTTAAATCATTCTCATTGAACGGTTTATGCTGTATGTACAGTATTATAGTACATTTATTATGCACAATTTTTGTATTTGTACACTGGATCTCTGAAGTTACACATTTTTATATTAATAAGGAGAAAACAGTAGGTAGTTGTTAGCATTTTGCTAGTTTTATTACAGTGGTCCGCAGGTTTGTTGTTGTTTTTTGTTTGTTTTAAATGTAAAAACTTTCTATGCTGCATTTCAGAAGTGCCTTGAACATGCACACAGCACAGAGGAGTCTCCAGTTATCCAGGCAGCCCACGGGTGCCAGTCACTTCATAGCAGAGCAGAGAAAGATTTGGAAAACATCTGCTAATGGTGCTCTAGACTGTATCTTTTACAAAAATGATGTGCTACTTACAAAACGGAAGTGTCAAACTATAGCTATTATGTGCTACATTTTTTTGTCCTATAGGAAATGGGGGAAAAAATGTGAGTGTGTTAGAGTACTTGTGTTCAGAGCAAGCCTGCCAGCCATAATGCAGAGTGGGGTCAGACCTCCCTGCAAACTTTATTCAACAAGAGGGAATTGAAACTTCAAACTCCTGTAAAACATTCAGAAAAAGTAAATAGAAACTACTGTATTCAGTAATTCCACATATTTATGTGATATCTACGGAAAGATGTTTCTGAGGTCTCTTGTTACATAACACCCCGCTCCCCAAGGGCATCACGTTGTTAGAATACCTTTTGGGTAAGATTTTTGTATTTTCCAGAGTCATCTGGTTAGATGGAGTCATGTTAATTTTATTTCTCTATGCATTACATTCAAGAAATAACCTTCCTCCGACCACAACTCCGTACACACTAGCTGTCTGCACAAGTTCTGTTACGAAGCCCTTTCCGAATATGAATGATAATGCCTTATTCCAGACCCCTCTTCCTTCCATTATGTCCGAGGAACTTAGTTCAGACAGGGCAATATGTATAATTTAGATTTCTGCTTGAGAGACCAGTCAGATTTGGCATTCTGTGGTTTTGGCATTAAACTTGAATTTATAATTAGAAAAGGGGGAATGCGGTATTCACTGCCTCTGGCAGTGTCTTTTTGGCAAGGATAAGCATTAATATCTGAGGGATGCTGGTAAATGTGTATGCTTTTCACTACTATTTATAATGTGTTCAGGGCCTTGCTCTGTTTCCTCTTCTGTTATTTTTTTTGTGTGTATTTAATTTATTTTGGGGGCCTGCTTCCAGTGGGAAGGGGACTGTTCTGTTTCAAGGCTACCTCAGTCCGTAGTGCCCTTGATACGGTCTGACCAGGAACGGGACTGAGAAGTAAAGCTACACAGAGAACGTGTAAACCTGTACTCCATTCCTGCCTGCAGAAGAGCTAAGCATAGGCTTTATGATAAATATAAACTAAGGATAAACAGGCATGTGCTTGCAGTTATCATCTACCCAAGCACTTGCTGAAAATAGATATTTTGCTGAATTGTTTTCAGTCTGTTTTTGCTCTGGGACACCAGGCAGTCGGAGTGTCCAGGCATAGATATCTCTCCCAGCTATCTCCCAGCTAGAGAGACATAAGTGTGCCCAGAGCCAGTGCAACCCTCCACAGAACATCAGCAAGAGCTTCTCCAGTTTGCCTCCAGCAGAGGGGTTTGGAAGAAAACTTGCTTTCTGGCTTTTTGTTTAACAGCACATCCTGGGCTCTGTGCTGGGAGAGAAGTAACCTCTGAATTTAACGCAGAGAAGTTTCAGGGTGATGACTTTTAGATGATAAATTCAGTAAGTATATACCCTCTTCTAAAAGCTGAAGTGGAGTTTCAGGCAGGGATGGCTAGCCGGTGAGATGGGACTAGCTGTGTGGGGTGAGAAAGTTTATTAATAGTGTTCCTCCAGTTAAACAGGAGTCTGAAGAGAAGTGTGCTGCCTGAGCATGGGCAGAGAGGCTTTGCCAGCAAAGAGCTGTATGTGATGGAGAAGTTGGGTGAAAAACATGTTGTCAGAAAGTACGAGGGAAAGACATTTGGAGCCTGGAGATAAACACAGATTCATGGCTACATTCCACTCATTATCCCAAGCACTGCATCTCAGTTGTTCTTTTCAGCTTCCCAAAAGGGTTACGTTGCCCTTAACCCCTTGCGGTGGTTTTGGAACTCCCTTTCATCAGCTGAATGGCAAGAAGCTAAAATTCTTTCCCCCCTGTTGCTCTCTATGCAAACTGCATCAGTGCAGCCATTTCCTGTTAATGGCATAAAACCTGTTTGCAATCAGTTCACAACAGCTGCTTCACCTGTTGTTTGTATTAGCCCTTTCCTAATTCATGATCTAAACCATTACCTGCATAAAGTTACCATCTCAGGTCAGTCCTGTGAGCTTTTGTCCAAACCACTAAGTAATTCTCTTAGCAAGCAAAGTGTGTAGAGTATGTCAATCCCAACACTAAGTTCATTCCAAAAATGCAAAGTGATGGATCTGTTTTTATTACTGTTTTGTTTCCATTTTAATTGTGTAAAAAGTGAACATTTTCTTTGAAACTGTTTGTTACTAGTAGAGGATGTATGTTGAAGCTCTAACTGTTCATGTCTGTGACTGTATTCAGTTTCAAAGTATTGGGTTGGATTTTTTTCCTTTTGAAGAAATGATACATGCATTACTTGAAAATGCTCTCTAGCTTTGGCTTAATGTAGCCATTCTGAAATAAATATTCAGAACAGTCTTTTGGACAAAGAAAAACACTGAATATAACTTGAGTTAGTGTTGTCATTCTCTGGTTTTGGATGCAGTTTGGGAAAAAAAAGTATTAAATCCAGTGGATTACTGAACATCGTCTCAGATGCCTTCTTTTTCCAACAATGAATATGCGTTGGATATGAGAGTGAAGAAGAGGGGTATTTCAATGATTTGTATTGGAACACAGCTTGAAGTTTTTTAAAATTTGACCTTGTTCAGTATAATAAAGAGTCAGTTTGTAACCGCCTTTCTGCATGTGAATTGATCTTCAGTGACAAGAACAATTGCATTTAAAAAAGAAAAATTTAAACTTTGAAAGTCAGACCTTGGAAAGGGTACCACTCATGAAAACACAAAAATCTGCATTTATGCATATGAATGAGCGTGCTGATATTGTCCAGTGAACTGTGCTGCATTAGCTGCCCTAATTTAGCTGCAGTTTTTGAAGGAACATAAGGGAACTGGCTGCCCAGCGCCTTTTAAAAATTGCAGCTGAATGCCCGTCTGTGTTGCTGTCACAAAAGATAGCTTTTGTAAGCGTCCCGTGCTTTCCCCTTGTTTAGCCTCGTTGAAAATTTGGCCTCAGCCTTGGAAGCGTGCATAAGGTGGCATTAACCCGTTTGCTGTGTCACGTAGCTACAGGAAAGCGAGGAGTGAAGTGGATTTGATGGCGTGGACGTGAGATAAAAAGCCATTTGTTCCTCGGAAGGGTTCAGCCTCGGCGTCCCGCCGTGCCCTGTGCTGCTTCGGCCTGCCCTGCGGCCTGCCAGCCGCTGCGACCTCCGCGGCCAGGCCAGGAAGCATCGGCCTCAGCCATGTGGCTCAGGTTTGGCTGTGGCACGGGTTTGGGTTTGGCTGTGGCACGGGTTTGGGTTCAGCTTCAGCACGGCTGGGCACAGATAATGAGGCCTGGGCACCCACTGCCTCGCCTCTTCAGCTCCAGCCAGATGCTTGAACCCGCAGTTATCTTTAAGCACGTGATTGTCTCTGTGTGAGTCGATGCAGCCAGCTGCAGGCATCCGGTTAAGCACGTGCTTAAGTATTTTAACGTGCGGAAGCCTTGGTTTAACAACAAATGGGCGGCGAGGAATTCTGAAGTGCTTCAGGCGTTTAGCTGTAACTGGAAAGAAGGGTGTGAGAGCAGCACGCTGTGCTGGCGGGGTGTGTTGGGAAATCACCTCATGGAAACCATCACACGGTGGCTGCGGTCGGCGTTGTGCTCAGCATGGGGAAAGGCAGAGGTCAGAGCTGGGATCCTGTGCAGCCACCCCAGGCATGGTCCTGCAGCTCTGTGCGGTTGCCCAGTGCTGTTGGAGATGTTCCAGTGTGTTTCACGTGGCCGCCAGCTGCTGCTGCCAAGGGACAGATCCCCCGGGCTCCTACGATGCGTCTGCCAGCCCTGTGCCGGTGCCTCAGGTACACGAGGACGTCTCAGACGGCACCGTGACCCCAGATGTGATCCTAAGCGACCCTTCGTACCACTGGGCAGGTCACTGACCGTGTCCACCTTGTTGTCCGCTGCTATAAAGCAAGGACAGCATGACATTTCGTACCGGGTATTGCAAGGATAAATGAGCTCATCTCTCCCGAACAGTTTTCCTGCTGGAAGCAGTGGTTAGGGGGTGAATATTGTTAGCATTAATTGTTCCTGTGTGTAGTTTAGCTACAATCTTGTAGCAGCTACACAATGCTTGTAGCTCAATCTGCTGACAGTTGAAGAATTCTTGCAATCAGGTGCGTACCTTGCTGGCTACGAGGTTACTCCTTTGTAAAGGAGCTGTTTATTGAGACTCGCATGATTGCTCTCGGAGCGCTTGTGGCATTCCTGATCCCTGTGAATCAGACGTGCTGTGCTTTGCACGTTGTGCAGTTACCATGAAATAGTTCCTGAAAGACCAATCTGTGTGTGCGAGTTAAATTATGTTTTGCTGTTAATGGTGTAGCTAGACACAATCCACCTTTCCACAGCAGAGTGGAAAGGAGCACGAGGACTTCAGCTCCTTCGGGGCTCGCCATTCATTTTCTCTGCATTAGAGGAGACTTAAAATACCAGTTCATCATTGCTTGGAAAATGACATTTTGCTTTCTACAGAGTGACATTATAGTTGTTGTTTAAATTCCATGTTGATGGCTGAGGAAAAACGCCTCAGAACAGGGATTTAGAGGCACCTGATCAATGCTAATCAGCGGTATGGAACAGTTCCTACACTTCAGACTTTGTTGTTCTCCCTTTTATTTTGCTATTGAACAGGGTGTTCTCATTCTTTGGCAAAGGAAGAGTCTCACGTTTGCTCACGGAGGACGCAAGCCCACCACTTCCCTGGGAGCAGAACCGAGGCCGCCGTGGCCACATCTAAATTGCCTCGCGGTCATAAGCCCCAGGATTTGTGCACGTCATCCTTGTTGAGGTCTGACAAAAGCACCTTCAGGACTTCTCCTGGTGTACCTGGGTTTCCTTTCTGTGTCCCAGGGTTCGAAGTGGTGCAGACCTGTGCATCCTCTGCTGTGCCAGCAGGATGCTCTTGGTCCTCAGATACAAATTAAGATGTGAATCTCTTGCCATGAATGAAATTTCATGTCAGCAAATAAACAGTGATATATTTCCACTTTGTGGAAGTATTGGAAGACACATGAATAGCGTGTTGTGCCAACTTCTAAGCTTTTATCTTGCCCTTACTTAAAAACATTGTGACTTGAGTACTTTCTTTTTCTTATCCTTTATTTCTTCTGTCCAGAAATTCAGTACTGCCATTAATGACTGCTTGCCAGGCTTTATATCTTTTTCCATGAGCTTGAAATCATGTGAAATTCCCTTGTGCTATATGGAAAATGTTTCTGCTAATACACTGATATGGGCAGGTGCCAGGGTGTATGTGTGTATCCAGAGTTCTGAAGTCACCTTTGGCTGTTACTCCCTGTGACTTTTTGTGCAGGGAGGAAGGGGAGGAGACCAATGACAGCTGAATTTAAATGTACTGGGGGGAAACTCTGAAACCAAACTCTTTTGCTTTATTTTGTTGATAGCAATATTTTTTTTTCCTCTGAAAGTGGTTCTGCAATTTTTAGTGATTTGTTGCTGCACGTGTTCTCATGTTGTATACGGAATATTACGACAACAAATGATGGAGATCCTTTGGGTGTTTGCATTATGTCCTCTGATTGTTTCCATTGGCTGGAATTAGACCACAGACCACAGTAAATGCCACTCATGTGCCCTGGTGAAAAGCTTTGTGAAAGTACCAAGTTACAAAGAGAAGTTCTCTGTGGGACTGGGGCCTGCTGGCTGGCAAGCAGCTTAACTGGTGTTGGAAGCCCAGGGAGGTCTCCCAGCCCTTGTGTGTTAAATGCTCCCCTGCAACCAGCTGTTTGGTTTAAATGCAGGGAGGAGAGACCCATGGAAACGCCCTAACTGCTGCTCGGATCAGCTTCATTGCAGAGTGCCTGCCCGAAGGAGTGCAAGGAGCACGGGGAGAGAGGTGGCAGAGGGACAGCCATCCAACTGCCTGGGGTTTGCTCAGCAAAGCAGCGTGTTTCGTTAATCGGTTCCAGCGATAATTGAAGGCCTGTGTGGTCAGCAGTCTGGTCCCCCAGGTATGTAGGATGTTTTACAAGCTGCATAAAGAGTAGCCTCTGTTAGCAGTCCAGCCCGTTGGAATGAGCTGGATTGTGCTGCGCTCTGAGTGACCCTCCAGCACAGACAGAGCCCTTTATCTAACATGTAAAGCATGAATCAGAAAATGGGGCTGATTAGTCAACCATATTTGGTAATAAACTTGTTAACGTTTCAAAAGCTCTTTGAAGGAGCTGTTGAAAAGTCAGTTTGATTACATCAGCTGCATGCTGAATCTCTATGGGCGTGCAGCTGGAACGTGTTCACCATGTGCGATTAACGCATAGGTTCCCTGGCAGCGTGTGCTTTCTGTAAGCTCCAAGAGAAAATACATAACTTTGCCTGTATGAACACACACCACTGTAAATGGTCTCAAAATGAGGTGAAAAGACAGACATGAAAATGTACAGAGTGGGTTTATCAGAATTAGGGCTGGATTGACGTGGTAAATTTTGTGAGAAGGTGATTGACTCAGATGAGGAAATTGATAAATGTAACCTCTGTGTCCGTTACTCCCAGTCCTGTTGCAGTGCCACATAACACATTGTGCGAGCAGAAAGGTGCGTTGTTCGTTGGAGCAATGCAGCACATGATGCGAACAGGAGGGAGAAGGGGGAATTGCCCATCTGAGAGCAGGAGCTGTGCTCTTTGTCTTTAAAAGAGCTGTCGTGGAACAGCTCCTCATTGATATTTTTCATTGATTTTTTTTTCCCCCTGCAAATATCAAGTGTACTAATAGAATTTGCTAGTACTGTGGCATTGGGAAGCATTTTGTAAAGTCAGTGAAGGTTTGGGTGACAGGAGTTCCTGTTATCCATGCTACAGACCTGGTGTGAACCTGGATGTACAGTATTCAGCCTCTCAGAGCAAATCTGCTTTCACTGTGGAAACGTGTGTTGTCTTGCCTTGTTTTTCAGCATCTCTTTTTAGCCCTCCTGCAGGTGCTGGCTGACTTCAAGCAAATTAAAGAGAATTTCAGGATGTTTCCAGCCCCATAAAACGGCAATGACCAGAAATGCTTCTGCTGAAAACCAGAAGAATATTACCAAAGACTTCTGTAGCATGGCTGGGCAGCTGCTAAGAGGAGGTAGCAGATCATGTGGCAGCGGCTCCAAGCCTTCCAGAAGGACCTGCAGGCTTTGGTCTGATGGGCACACAGCGGAGGATGCATGGCCAGGAGCCCCTCCGTGGCAAGAACTAAAATAAGAGAAGACGTGTGACTGCATCAAACAGAAAATGAGTTTATTAAAGGAAACTCGGGGAGCGAGGTACAGCTGGATGTTTTGCCTCTGCGCATAGAGCATGAATGTGATTCACCCGGCACAGTTCAGCTGATGTACAGTGTCTGGCACTCCAGTCAGGGAAATCCTGGCTGTTAGTTGCGTAGAATAGCACCTAGATGCTGCAGGGCAGGCTGGAGACCATGGAGCTATACAGGTTTAAAAACAGCCCCTTCGCCATGCACGTTACATGCAGCTAGGCAGAGGAGTGCCATGTACTGCAGATATTCCAGAGAAGAGAGCTGAGATCTTCTGGAGCTTGACTAATTTAATCGATTGCTGGTATGTAGTTACAAATCTAAATTTTTAAGAAAAAAAAAAAAAAAAAAAAAAAGGAAAGAAATGCCGGTAGACCTGCGGAGGATCTAGAGTGCAGGGAAGGACCACAGGAAGCCTCCAGTGTGTGCAACAGTGCACTAGAGAGCCTTGATAGGACTCCGCAGGCCTCTAGATTCCGGAAAGAGTCCTTATTTTGCCTCTAGGGCTGAAGAGGAGGCCTGTAGGGCACCCTAGAGTGCCCTGGGAGGCCGCTAGGGCATCCTAGAGGGAACTGGGCATCACCGAGAAGCTTTCTAGGGCAGCTAGAGGGCACTGGGGCAGAGTTTATGTAACCGTCTCCTTATGCTGGCTTCTACCATTTTTCTGGGATCTGCTTTCCTAATCAGAATTTTCTCTTTCCTTACTGGACATCAGAACATACACACTAATAGAAAATGCAAAAAATCCTAACATTATAGAGGATCATAACTTTTTTTTTTTTTTTTTTTTTAATAAAAACATAAAATTAAAATCAGGTCATTATATAACACTGTGGCTCCAAACAGCTCATCAGCAAGAAAAGGGAACAGGTGATGAGAAAGCAGACTTCAGAGCCACTCATTAACCCCACATTTCACCTTACAGACTTGTGGCATGCTCTGAGCTCCTCCCCTGCCACGATGCTCCAGCAATGAGCTACTCTCCCTCCCCTGGTATGACGGAGAAATATTCACGGACAGTGTGCTCTACCAGATGTGCTGATGAAGGAAACTTGAAGGCAGCTTGAGAATTCTTGGAAATAACAGCTTCTGGGTGAACCAGCACGTAAAGCTTTCCTGCTTGCCCTCTGCCTGACATTAGTCTCCTATTATCTTCAAGACTAAATATAAAAATATCAAGCCTCTAATTTGGTGAAAGGCATTAAGAGACCTTCCCTCTGACTAGTTTGATCCGTTCATATCTCTGCTTAATTAAATATAGAAAACTCCATATATATGTACGTCATTTGGTTGCAGTATTCTTGTGCCACGTTTCCTTCCTCTGCCATCCCAGTGAGGAGCCAGGAGTGGTGCTCCCCCAGAAGGTCTACCAGGGGCCCCCAGTGCCCTCCAGCTGCCCCAGAAAGTCTCCCAGTGACCCCCACTTTCCTCTAGGATGCCCTAGAGGCCTCCCAGGGCACTCTAGGGTGCCCTACGGGCCTCCTCTTCAACCCTAGAGGCAAAATAAGGACTCTTTCTGGAATCTAGAGGCCTGTGGAGGCCTCTCAAGGCTCTCTAGTGCACTCTTGGGCACACTGCAGGCATCCTGTAGTCTTCTTCACTCCAGATCCTCCGTAGGTATATCAGGGCCACCCAGTGCCCTCTAGCTTCCCCAGAAAGCCCTCAGAAACCAAGACCATGGAAAGAAATGCTCAGGAAAAGAGGAAAGTCAGCCTTTTCTTTGTCAGATGCCAATTTAACTCAACAATCTCTGCTCCCTAGCTCGTACAGTTTAACATAAAGGTACTGAGGGTTTAATGCTGAGCTTGGGACCGCAGGCAGGGCCGGCAAGCTGCGGGTCCCGGCGTGTTGAGCCCAGTGCTGAGCTGCGCGATGGCCTGAGCCTGTGGGGTGGGGAGTTCAGCAGCTGCCATCTCTCTGTGCTCCGACAGCACCGACAAGGTGAAATGGGCCCACTGGGTATTCTCAATTAAATTTTGCTGACCTGGATTTGAACTGCTGAGCTGTAAAACAGGCTGCACCTATCTTACGCACACGGTTCCAGAAGCAATCAGCCGTCGTTTTGACTCATGCCAGTGTCTGCCTCGGCTCCTTGTGGGTTAAAGCTCACCAGCAGCAGCAATGTGAACTCAAGCGTTCAGAGGGCCGTTAATAAAGAGCAGCAGCGAGGCTGGCCCAAGCCTGGAATGACATAATCTTTGAGCTGGAAAAGACCTATAAGGCAATGCAGTCGGCATTCTGGCCAGCAGAAGATTGCTTCTTAAAGGGCATTGGGAAATTTCTTGTACATCCCAGTCATAACAGACTCAAGGAATTGGGTTTCCCCCATTGTCCCCAGGATATTCGGCTCCCCACTGGAGCTGGCGGCGGCCACGCAGCCAAAGCAGAGAACAAAAAGCCTTCAATCACATTTTCAGGCCACTGGCTGTCTTCTGGGCTAGCAAAACCCCTTCCTTCTCCATTCAGAGCTCCCTCAGCGTGCTGTCTGCATGCCGAGGGGCTGCTCTCAGAGGCGAGCGGTTACTGGTGCAGCAGCGCGGTGACACATGAGCTGCCGATCGCCTCCAGCGTGTGCGCGCCCCATTTCGGCACGAGGCGTGCGTGGGGTCAGGCCCCAGCCCCTGCCTTGGCAGCGGAGCAGCTCCTGCCCCCCTCTGCGAGCAGTAGCCCCGGTCATGAGCAGCTCTGTCTTATTGTTAGTATGATCTGACCTTTGGCTGTTCCCTCTGGTGGCACAGAACTGCTCTCACCTGTCACTCCAAGGGCTAAGCTGGCCTTGGAGACTCAGCTCTTCCCTTCTTGCCCCTCACCGCCCTGAAACTGGGTGTTTGGTGCTCTTGTAGGCTGGGGTGCCCTGTAGGGCCTGCAGTGCCCTGGGTTGAGACTGGTGCCACCAGGAGCTCCCTCCACCTGAACTCATTAACCCTCAAAGAATTTTTAAAAGAGATTTTGGATTTGGCATGAGCCTGGTTTGGGTGCAGGTGTCCCTCTGCTGCTGAGGGTTCCTTGTCGCCATTAGAAATCGAGTCGATGGTAACTCAAATGGGTCAGCAGAAGGTTTTAGCACGGATAGCTTTGTGTTTACTGAAAAATTGGGATTCAGCTTTCCTGTGCAAAATGCTTTAAGCCCTGTGTAGTGCTGGGTGTGTTTACTACCCTCAAGGTGCTCGGTAGCATGACTTAGCAGGAGGGAGCCTGGGGGGGGTGATGTGGCCTCTGCGACCTGTTTGCAAAGCTGCGACAAGTGTTTTCCAAAACGTGTCACCCTTCAGCCTCACCCGTTTCAGCTCAGCACCTCTGGCGTGGCCAGCTCAGCCTGCCCAGGTCCTGCCGCTTCACCTGACACTGGAGTCTCCTCCGCTGCAGGCACAGTGTGCTTGGCAAACCCTCAGTGGCTGCGAGCGCTGCTGCTCCCCTTCCCCTGGAGCGCGAGGTCTCTGATCAGTGCACCGGAGTGCCATTTGGACTGACAGCGTTGTGTAAGCCATGCGGAGCCGAGGCAGCTCGGAGACACTCGCTGCTTTCCCCTGAACTGCCTCTTCTCTGCACACTGATTGGTTTCTTTTTTCCAGCTGGGGCCTAAATAACAAAATTCCCACTGTAGGTGAGGATCTGCTTTCACCTGATGTGCGCGTTCTCCTTTGTACCTTTTATCAGATGTTCGCCTGCCGAATTTCTCCGTGGTTGCATTGAATTTTCCTGAGACAAAAAGGTAATTGTCCTAAAATGTCCCTGTACCAAATGAGAGCCTCAGCTCAGAGGGGCAGCCTTACATAGCCGAACGGGGCAAGAGTGATGGGGCAGGACCGCACCAAGTCTTTGCCATCCCGGTATGGGCGCTGTGCATCAGTGCACCTGGGGGAGAGCCAGAGCAGGCGCTGCCCTCACCAACCCGTCTCTCTCCAGACCCCAGTCTCCCACCAGGGAAAGGCGCTGGCACAGCCAAGCAGCATCTTCCAGGGCATGAAGGGACTGGAGCAGAAAGCACCCGCTGCTCGGGGCATGGGTGCAGGTAGGGCTGCAGCTCGTGAGCGGTGGGGCATGGCCAGAGGGCTTCTGGCAAGGAAGGGGCAGATGGGCAGAAGACAAGGCTTCAGTGTGAGCGTGCTTCTCAGCCTTCAGAGGGCTTCCTGGCTGGAAAACGCGCGTCCTGGTTTGTGGTCAGAGTTCAGCTCTGTGCCTCCAGTTATTTGTTGTATCTGCATGGAAACGAGGACATGGCTTTTGAGCTGTGTTGCAGTGTGTGAAGCCAATATTTGCCGTATTGCTTGCTTTCGCCTTTGATTTATCCCCAACAAAAACTCCCTTCAGGGTGATATCTCTCCATTTCATTTCACACAGCAGCGTTGGCTTCTGACCCTCTGACATCTCCCTGTGCTCTCTAAAGCTGACCGAAACATTTTGACTTTCTTACGGGGACAAAAGCTGAAAAATCATAGCCTCCTTCTGCTTGTGCAAGCTGCTGCTCACGTGGCGCCGTGCCATGCTGTGGCCTCTGCTGCAACCATGTTCCCGAGGAGTCCGTGAAGATTTTCTTCCTTGTGTGTACCCTAAAAACAAGGTCTGCATCATTAGATTATAGCTGAAAAGTCACAGCCAGATGGTCAACCATCAGTGTCTGCAACCAAAGGAGCAGAGAGATTTTTAGGTTCAAGGGTTCCCCATTATGTAATGGCACAGACACAGAGGAAGCTGCAGAAGACTTGGTTTCTTATTTCTTTGGTTTTTACTAATTCTGAGAGGATTTATTTATTTATTTATTTGCCCCCAGCATGGACTTTGTGATTGGCAGGATCCACCCTTCAGAGGCTCATTGCTGTTTTCAGTGAAAAGACAGGGAAATAACTTTGATTTTAGTCCTGTAAGCAACAGCTGCTCTGACAAACACACTCTCCGCACGTACCCAAGCTGTTACTCCCTGCAGGCTGTCAGGTGTGCTGTGTTACAGGAGGACGCATCGCAACAGGATCAGGGAGAGGGCTCTGCCAGCACTGGCTGCACAGCAAGGACTGCCTTTGTCAGAGGAGCATTGTGTTGGACACACTGCTAGCGAGCCCAGAGCTTGGTGACAGCATCTCGGCACACAGCACAGGCGTGGAAGTCTGTGGTTTCTCCCCTGGCATACAGTTAACTTCTAGTAAGTGTTGCTGAAGTGTCCTCTGGCTGGGGATGCTGAGAAGCCTGGCTCGGAGCTGCCTGTGAGGACTGGGCTTTAGCCTAAACTCGGTGAGTTAAAAGTAGGAGAAAAGGCTTGAGAAGGACAGGCAGCAATGGGACAGCTTGCAGCTGGTCGGTGCTCTGCGACAGCATGCTCTGGGACAGTCCCTGTTCAAGGCAAAGGAGGGGGGTGCTGTGGTGGAGGAAGCTAAAACAGAGCTGGAGAAGCTCATGGGGCAGAGGATCTGCAGCCTGGTGCATTGAGTACACCTGGGCGCTGGACCCTGCTGGCTCTCACAGATTTTATTGTGCTGGGGAGCACCTCCTTTGAGCCACACACATCCAACCCCACTGCAGCATCTTCCCTGTGAGCCCCGGCCAGGAGCCTGCTCTAAGCACACTGCTGGGGGGGGGGTTTTTTTAACCTTTTTTTTTTTTTTTTTTTTTTTTTTTTCCCTCCTGACCCTGAGGGCCCGCTGTAATCCAACGTCCACAAAAAGCCTGCGGGTTATTTCTGATGCACTCCTCACAGTGGTATCCAGACACCAGCCCAAAATTGCAGGGGGGGCATTGAGAAAGATTCTCCCACCGCTGCCGGCGCCAAGGGGACTGTGGCTGCCTCCCTCTGCTGTCACCTTGAGCCTGTCGTTGTGACCACGTTGTGAGGGGTGTTACTTCTGTGCTGTTGGGAAGGAGGAGCTGGGGTCTGGCCACTGGGGACCATATGCTTTGGCCTCCCAGCTGAGGGCCTTTGGGGCTGGCCATGCTTCTTTGAGCCCTCTGGTGTGGGGCTGGCTGGCAGCAGTGATAAACATGTCCCCTGTCCTGTCTGTATGGCTTAAGGACACCAAATGGCAGCAGCGTGCTGCAGCCCCAGCTCTAGCCCTGGTCTATGCCTTCATCCTCGGCCTCCATCCTCCCAGGGCTGAGGCCCACAAAGCGCGCATGGCCCAGCAGCATGTTGGGGACGCCAGTGCATCGTTTGTGCCATCTAGTCCAGGCGTGCAGATGCTCATGGACTGGACTGGGGGAGCCCTCTCGTGGCCGATGTGCCGAGGAATATGGCTGGAATGAGCAGTCTGGCTGGAATGAGGAGTCTGGCTGGAATGAGCTTTGCGTGGCGGCACCAGAAGCCATGTCCAGGCCTTGCCGTGACCTCAGGGCCAGCAGCTCTCCCTGCTCCCAGGGCTGGGCAGGACACTGCTGCCTCCTTGGTGCTGCTCTCCCGGGGGCTACCCCAGCCCCTTCCCCAGGCTGGAGGCTGCAGCTTCCCCAGGAGGCCAGCTGGGGATGGGGGCTTGGACAGTGCCTCCCGCTGGGCTCCTGCTGCCCAGTCAGTGTCCCCGAGCCTGGGCCCATGGCCAGGGCTGGTCCCATGGAGGCTGCTCCAGCCCCATGAGTCCCCTAGGAGCACTGGCAGGACCCCGCACAGAACTGACCCAGCCCTGGGATGTCCCTGGCAGGGGGACAGGGAACTGCTCGTGTGTCCTTTCAGTGGGATGGGGACCAGGTGTGGTATCCCCTCAAAGGGACCTGCCCATGTGTCCCTGTGGTGGGATGGCTGCTTTGGATTCCAGAGGTGGGCAAGGTGCTGGGCCCTGTGGGAGGCAGGGGCTGGTACACAAGTCCCTGTCATGGCACAGGGACTGAGCCATGTCCTTGTCACAGGGAAGGCACTTGGCTGCGCAACACTGGGCTGGGACAGGGAGCAGCCACATCCTCACCATGGGGCAGGGGCCAGACAGGCAAGGGGACAGAGTGTGGTGGCACTTGCCACCAGCTGTTGTCTCCATGCAGTGGGACCGGCTGCTCAGCTGCCCCTCAGTCAGATGTGATGGTTGGGGTGTCCCCAACCCACAAAACCTACCTGGGGTGGCACATGGGGTGCAGGGAAGACGGGGTACATGTGGGACCAAAATATCACCATGGCCATGACATCTCAGAAGAGGTGCAACTTGGGGCAGTGCCTGTCACACCACCCTGCACAGCCGTTCCCACCCAACTGTGCCCCATGAGGAAGGAAGAGACCCCGCTGATTTTCCAAGTCTTTATTGTAAATAAAATCTGCGACATTGCAGGAGGTGTCCCGGGGGCTGGGCGACGCGCACCCAGCTGGTCCCACCAGCTCCCTGGCGCGTGCGAAGCGGGAGCACGGGCACGAGGCGAGGTGCGGCCGGCGGGGGAGGCCAGGCCGAGCGCAGGGAGGGCCGGGATGCGAGCAAGGCGGTGCGGGGCGGCTGGCGGGCAGCAGCGGGCCGGGGGCTTGCTGCCAGCCCCAGGGCTTCTCCTGGCATCAGCTGGGCCAGGGCTGTTCGGCTGGGCCTGCTGGGGGCTGAGGGAGGGCTCAGGAAGCACTGTGTGCCCCCCCCCCCCCCCCTTTCCACCCCCATTCTAGCCCTCCCCAGCACATGAGCGGCACTGCTTGACTGTACGGCATTAAAATCATTGAGAAAAAAATATTTATATATATTTATATATTAATGTCCCCCAAACCAGTGACAAATGTGGCTTCTTGCTGTGAAAGTGGCAGCAGAGGAGGGACACAGGGCTCCCCCTCCACACAGGGCCTGGGGAGGGGGTGCCCCCTTGCAGTGGGGATCACCCTGCCACTGCAGCTGTGACAGCTTTGTGACAGGGATGGTGGAGGGGGAGGATGGAGGGAACAGGGAGAGGTCCAGATCCAAATACCCCCACCCTCCACCCCCAATGCCCTGCAGCCCCAGCCACAGGGCACCCACCTGCGCTCACACTCGGTGGCTGGGGCACGTGAGGGGCCACCACTGCAGCTGAGCCTGGGGACATCTGGCCACCCCCTCATGTCCTGCAGCACCCCCACGCCAGCCCACCCCATAGGGCTGGGAACATTGGGACAGCAGGCATGGTGCTGGCCCTGGGTGGGGGACCACAGCCAGTGATGCTTGAGCCAGCACAGCTGAGGCACCCTTGGGTGCTGTGGGCTCTCACAGCACACCAGGGGACATGTCTGAGCTTGGGGAACTCCAGCCCTAGGTCAACCCCCCAGGCACCCACCATCCCCTGCCTCCATGCTGGCTCCAGGGGATGACGGCGGGGACCTTCCCCTAGTACCGAGTGTCACCAGTGCTCCAGGGGCCCGTGGAGGCCCCAAGTGCTCTGTGGGTGTGTGGTTTGGGGGGGGGGAAACACCTCATGCAGGGCACCACAGGGACAGGGGCTGGGTGACACATACCCCCCCCAGCAGCCATGAGGGCGACATATGGCACATGCGCTGTGCCTGCTATGGGGACCGCTGACGGGGGGGTGACACTGCCCTGGGCTCACCCTGTACCTCAGCACCTGAGTGGGGCCTCTTGCCCTCCCCAGTGCCACCATTTTGGGGTTCACCTGTCAGGGCTGGGGAGGTGGGGGGAGGACACATGACACAGGGAGAGCCTGGCACCCATGGGTGCTGGACCCCAGTGCTGGGGACAGGAGGCAGGAGGGTGCAGCTATGAGATGGGGTAAGAAGGGAGGGAAATTGCGGGGGGGGGGGGGGGGGGGTTGCACACCTACTGCACATCCAGGGGGCTGCTTTTTGGGCCCCACGGCTGGGGGTGCAGACGCAGTCCCTGGGTTGCAGGGGTGGTGGGGGACAGGCCCTGCTCTGGGGCAGGGAAGGGGGGAAAAGACAAACTGGCCTGGTAGTGGGAGATACTGGCCTGGAACTGGGGGATTCTGCCCCCAAAGCTGGAAGATGCTGATGTGGGTTTGAGGGGGAAGGAGTCCCAGCCCCCCCCCCCGAGCCATGCGGGTTTGGGGGCTCCTGGCACGGCCCCCCCAGGTACATTCATTGCGGTGCCATGAGTGACTCCAGCCCCGGGGGGCCTGGACATTCGTGGTGGTGCGGCAGGGGTCGAGGAGGGGTGGTCCTGCAACCAGGCCCCCCTGTGCTCTCCTCCCTCCTCAGGCGGACTCCTGGCAGCTGCGCCCCGTTTAATTGCTGTTAATTAGGCGCTGGAGGGGGGGGGGGGCACGAGGCAGGGAGGCCCCGCTCAGGTCCCCCCAGACCTGCAACACAGAAGTGAGGAGTGCTTTAGTGTGGGGGTGCGACACAGGGGGTGGGGGGGGGGGGGGGGGG